>OX376373.1:74070886-74648386 GCA_947369275.1 Nemotelus nigrinus | reverse complement strand
ATATATATATATATATATCTATATATATATATATATATATATATATATATATATATATATATATATATATATATATATGCGTATATTATTGGTGGAATACAACTAAAAGCTTTTTGCTGTTGAATTTGGCTGGAATAAAAAACTCTTCCGAATTTCCAACATAAGTAAGTACTGGTCGTTGCAGGCTTGTTTACATATTTTTTTTATGGGACTCTTATGTATAGAAAAACAAACTACAAACATTCTAAGTCACAATCAAAATCGGATATTATCAACATGCCGTTGAGAAAGAGGATATTGTTAGTTACAAATGTTAAGATCAATATATGTATCTCAAAAACGGTTATAGCTATAAGAAATAGTTATAAATTTTTTTTGTAGGACATAGAGCGGGCATGCCCATAAGATTTACATTGAAGGGGATGGTAGTAATTTTTTGTCCACTAAACGTCAAATCTGGTCAAATCCAAGTAGTATCCCTCCAATTTGACATTTAGCGAGAAATGGCGGAAAGGCAGCTTTAACATGCTTTGTGCGCGAGAGGATCGAAGGGGCTAATGGTGGAAAGCTATATTGTCCATGTCCACTACGTTGGTTGAACCTCTGTGGTTTCTTCAGTCTTGAGGGATCATTCGTCGTATTTTTATCTCATCAATTACATCTCTTTTTTGCACCCTGCTTCTTCATGCTTTGAGGCAGGCAAGCAGGAAAGCTCATATACACTGCTAAGCCGATAATAGCCTTTCAAGTTGCATAATACAAAGAGTCATCAAATGATGTGAACGAATAAAGAATTCACCTTGACGTCCCTTAACTTGTTTTTATGGATACTGCCAGCCTTTCACACTTGTTCTGCATCCATTACGAATAACAACTTGAATCAAAAGATTTAACTAGACTAGATCCAACAGAATTCCACATTATGAGTATCATGAACAGTTTTATCAATGACATCTTTGAGGTTATCGCCGCAGAAGCATCGCACTTTACACACTGCACTTCAGTTGCCTTACTTGAACTTACAAAAGACCACAACGTCAAGCTCAAATGAAAACAGTAGAAAAATCACGGTCCAAAACACAAATCATTCGCTGAGAAAGCAAGCATTATTAATGTTTTCAGCCTGTATCGCACATTTTTCTCAAAGATATTCCATTTCAAATTTACATTTTCTCAAACTATCGAAAGCAGTGGAAATAGCTGGATGGAGCTATCTTATAGCTCTGCAGTGTTTAGAAAAGTTTCGGTGGCGTACGAATAAAATGTCGAGTTTCGTCAACTTTAGGACTGGCGTGAAAAATGTGCTGCAAATATTAGATAGTGAAACTCGTTTCATGGTCCTTGACAACCGACTGAATGAAAATTTATGAGAGTTATATAGTCTCTCGGGTTATGTTGGACACGTATATACTGAAGCATGAACTTTAAGAAGGAAAAACATCTACAACATTGATCAAGGACAAAAATGTGACACAAACAGCCGGCCCACATGTCATTCAAGAGTTCTTGGGGTGTAAAAGATAATATATTTTTTCGGGTGCGGAAATTCAATAAATTTCAATAAATTTGTAGCTTTCAGAAACAAATTTCACATATTTCGTGGTAGCTGGCTTAAATCATTTTCCCTTCCATACACAATAATACACTGAACAAATTTGCTCTGTAGGGTAACAAGAGTTTCGAAAGAGACCGTTGTGCATTCGACTTTTGAGCATTTATAAAATTACATTCGTAGTACAAAACAAATTAATGGACTTGATGAATACAATATTCCTAGCATAGAAATTTGGCGTCTCTCTAAAATGCGGAAAAAAACATACTAGGTCTGTTCGTTTACTTTTGGACTAAAACTTTATTGGACTAAAACTTTATACGGAGTGGGGATAAATTTATCGAAAGTAAGAAAACGCGTTTTGGGCTAAAACTTGCTGTCACTTGACTTTTGTTTTTGTTGTGACAGCTGATAGTAATTTCTTGAGCATTTCGTTTTGCAAAATAATATCAAATTGTTCGAAATATGGAGACTAAAGACATTTTAACTGTGTTAATGTGTGAAAGTGATAACAGTTCTAGTGAAGATGAAGAAATAGATATGATCTTGCTTGACATGCAGCAAAAAAATAGTGCAATGGAGAATAAACTTTTAAGAATTGTGTGTCAGCAGAAACGTAGGAAAACCAGAAACTGCATTACTTCGTACATAGATAAAGTGATACCAAAGTATACAGAGGAAGAATTCAAGTGCCATTTTCGGATAAAAAGGAACTCTTTATTGCCCTTTCACGCAAGTTTGGTAAATCTGGGGAGTATTTAGCGCTCAGAGAAGATAAGAGGGTATCCGCAGAAAAACATATGCTAGTGTTTTTATGGTTTGCTGGGCACGAGGCGGTGTCTTTCAGAGATATAGGAGATCGGTTTGATTTGTCCATTTCATCAGTTTCTGTTATTGTTGAACGGGTAATTATGTTTATCAGCAACCTTGCTCCCCAAACTATTAAATGGCCAGATGATGACGAAAAAAAGGAAAACAGCGAGCACTTTGAGCGTTTAGGATTCCCAAATGTAATTGGTATGTGTATCATATACGAAAATAAATAATATAACTATAACAATAATAATAAATAATATAACTATAACAAATTGTATATTTATTTCCAGGGGCAATTATATTTATTTCCAGGGGCATATAATTATAGACCCACCATTTAGATCCAAGGATAGCTACGTTAATAGGAAAGGGCAAATCAGCATCCAAGCGCAAGCCATTGCAAACAGCAATAAAAAAATTATAAATTTTTTCGCGGGGTTTCCGGGTTCCGCCCATGACAGCCGGGTTTTCAAAAACTCAACTATCTATCCGAAACTGAGCGAAAAGTGTGGTGGTAAGTTGTATTAGAACACTATTCTGAGAAATATACTAAATATACAGTTTTTCAGATTATTTCATACTTGGCGATTCAGCGTATCCTTTGATGGAAAATCTTCTGACGCCATATCGAGACAATGGACATCTAAGCGAACGTCAGAAAAATTTCAACAGAAAATTAAGTTCATCCCGGGTTGTGATAGAACACACTTTCGGAATACTGAAGCAACGTTTCAGACAACTGTATTACTGCAAACTCCGTGGAATTCAGAAACTGAATCATTTCATCAGAGCTTGTTGCGTCTTGCATAATTTGTGTGATGAAAATGATTTAGAGTTTGAAGATCCTCCGCCACCTGAAGACCCACCAGCGTCTGAATATGGCAGCATGTTTCTTGAACGCTCGAGTAACGCTCGAGCTAACATAAGGAGGGACGAAATAGCTGTTCTATTACATAATTAAATTAAAAATACGGTTGTAATACAGTTCAAAATCTTGTTTCATTCATCATACCGATTCCATGCATCATTAATATCGCCTTCAAAATATCATTTTTTTCAGCTATCAGCTGCTCTTTTTTCGCAGCTCTGGCATCTCTTTGCTCCATAGCATTGATGATTTTTTCCCGGAATTTTTTGTTTTCCAGGTCTTCCTTCCGTCTGTCTTCATTGAAGATTTTCAGCTGCTCAGCTATACTATCGTTGCGACTTTTCTTTCGTGTGGCTGACGACGACGAACTGGGAGTCCTGTCGTAACCTTCAATGGTGAAAAAACAATTAAATTATGGTATATGGAAATATGTTGGTTAAGTACCCAAAAAAGAATTTTCAACTTATTTCAACAACTTATCAAGTGAATTATTAAAAAGATTTTACCTTGTTGGATGTTTCTGAAGCTCTTGGGAGAGCATTCTACGTTTATATCTTCTACTTCCCTTGATTGGTCCTGCATTTTCCGCCACGTGTTATTTATTGTCACTCACTTCTCAAATTTATGTCTTTTAAAACTCTATCAACTGTTATTTATTGTCACTCACTTCTCAAATTTATAACTTTTCAGAATCTATCAATCTATCTTTACCAGTCCATCGACGTGCTATCACTTGAGAAATGTCAACATCAATCAGCTGTTTTGGTTGTTCTGACAGTCCAAACTCTACCACACAAAATTCTGTGGACTAAAACTTTATTGAAATGTTAGGATGGGGAAGTGAAATTTCCCCAGTCCACAAAGTAAGAAAACGCGTTTTGGGGTAAAGTTTTATAAAACTTTGAGTAAACGAACAGACCTACTGATGTTTCAATGTTTATCAAATTGGTCCTGTTTGCATTTTTCAATCAAAGCAGAACATTAAACTACGAAGGTGAGGGTTGATCCAAAAGTAATGATAATCAATATAAAATAAGGTTATTAAACTTTAAAAATATTTATTTTTCAACATAGTCCTCTTACAAGTTAATAAATTTAGTACATCTTTTTCCAAACCCAAGATACCCTTAGAAAAAAATGATTTATCTCTACTCTCCCTAAACGAATCAAGAGCGGCATCACTTTGCTATCACCTTCAGATTTCTTACCCCGAAGGTGTTTATTGAACCGAGGAAAGAGGTGGAAGTAACTGGGAGCTAGATCTGTTAAAAACGGCGGATGTTCGAGCAATTCGAATCCTGTTTCTTGAATTGCAGCCATCGCAACTGCAGCCTTGTGAACCGGTGCGTTGTCTTGATAAAACAGCAGTCCGGCTTGCAGTTTGCCGCGTCTTTTTTTCTCAATTGCCTCACGCAATCTTCTTATTTGGTCTACGTAGTAGAAGCCTGATATAGTGGCTTCCTTTTCCAAATATTCCACCATAATAAATCTTTCAGCATCCGAAAAACTGATGCCTTCCGAGTTCGGCACTTTGAATTCTTTCGGCGTCGATGAAGAGGCTAGCTTCTACGTCATCGATAACTGTTTGATTTCTGGATCAAAATGGTGGATATAGGTCTCGTCCATGGTCACGAAACGTGACAAAAAATTCTCCTGTCTGCCTGGAACTTTTTGAGATTCACCCTCGAAATGTGGACTCGTTTCTTCTTATGCTTGTCGGCACACATTCTCGGCACCCAACGCACAGAGACCTTCTTCATACGTAATTTGTTGGCAATTATTCTCTAAACACTGCCATACGAGATCCCTGTGACCTCAGCTACATGCCTGATGGTCACTTTTTGATCTGCCAACACAACGACTTGGACTTTTTCACGTTGTCTTCAGTGAGGGACGTAGATGGACGTCCTTAATGGTGTTCACCTCCTTGGCCCAGCGTGCAACGATGGAATATGGAGGAACAGAGCCCCCCAATATTTCCACCAAGTCGCTTTCTATGTATTTAGTAGAATTTTTTTTTCAAATATAGGTACTTAATGACACCTCTAATTTCGTTTTTCTCCATTTTGATGTTCTCTCTTTGACTGTTTGTGAAATGAATGTATCTCCTTAGAACTGTGTTATACTGGAGCTAATGTTTTCGGCACTTTGACTGCCCTCCTTTGGGTGGGCTATTCTTCGGTCCAACTCACTTCTCACTCAAAACAAAATACTCGTATGTCACTTAGTGCAGCTGTTCCGCACTATTGCGCTAGCTGTCTGAGGCTTGAATATCTCTCGTTAGGACGGGCTATGGTATTTTTCAGATATTCTATGGTACTGTTAGAATGTTGTTCTAGTCTTCCGAATAGTTGTTATTTTTCAACCCCTAGTTCTCTGTCTTGTTTCAACCCTTAGTTCTCTGTGTATGTCCGCATTCCTAGCATACCATGGAATTTTGAATGTTTTTCTAAGAGCAAGGTTTTGGCATATCTACAGTTGGTGTTTGTTAGTCGTGCACGCCTGGTAGAAAGCAGTGCTACCATAGATCAGTATGGGTCGTATGATTTGTTTGTACAGTAACGTTTTGTTGGTCATATACAGTTTGTCTGGTCTCGTCATTGGTTAGTCCATGCTAATCTGTTGTCAAATGTAAGGCCCAAGTATTTTGATGTCCGTTGCCATTATATTGACTATTATTTGAATTTTCCATTTCTGGAAATATTCCAATAACATGTCTATCTGGGTTTGCAGCTTTCAAGATATAGCTTCTGCATGCTTCGAGGTATAAAAAATACATGTATCGTCTACGTACAAAGCTACTATCATGTTAGGTATGTTGGGGATGTCTGCAGTATATAAGCTATTAAATATCGGGGAGAGTGGTAAATCTTGCGGGACTCCAGCTTCTATTCACCGCATTGTGGAGAGGTGCTTTTTAATTTTGACACAAATGTTCTGCCCTAGAAGTAGAAGGCAATAAGCTGTATGAATATAAAATGTGTGCATTTTGAAGATTAGTCCTGGATGCCAGACTTTATGAAACGCTTCGGCCACATCAAACATGACCAGGTCCGTTGATTGTTTTTGGTTGAACCCTGTACGTATACATTGCAGCACTTTTGCAAGCTAGAGTTCAGTGGAATGTAGTGACTTGAAGCCAAATTGTACCTCCAATATAATGGATTTTTACACTATGACTTCATTAAGCCGGTCGAGAAGAAGACGTTAAGCGATTTTTCCTACGGCGGATAGGAGACTTATTGGTCTCCGATTTTGTAGGAAGTGGAGGTCTTTGCCTGGTTTAGGTAAAACTGTACTAATCGTTGTTTTCCAGACCTCAGGGAAGCTCAACGTTTGAAAGATACCGTTAATGATGTCAGTAACTGTTGTCAATGTATTATCGGGCAGTTGTGCCAGCTATAAGTTCTATTGAATCAGGTCCAGGTGATTTCCGCTTATTAAGTCCGCTAATGAGTTGTTTGATCTCTTCCAAGCTTGTTAGTCAGATCCAATAGTCTTCTGTTGGCGCAGAAGCAAGGATTTGATCTACAGACTCAGAAACCTCTTCTTCCTCGTCAATATCATCCTCCGGGGAGCGGTTTTCTTGAAATTGAAGCTCCAGTACCTCAGCAATGGCCTCCGTCTTGCAATTTTCATCATATATCAGTCCATTTGGCCCATGGATTGGAGGCGCCGCTATTTTTTTTTTGTGCCGACAATATTTAGTCATACGCCAGTGGTTATTATCACTATGTTCCGTGCTATGCAAAAAGTAACCCCACCTCTCGTTGCAGAACAACGCGATCTGACAACTGATGGTATCTGTGAGCCGATTTGTTTCCGTTCTTATGGTAGAATCACCCGTACGCCTAGCTCTTCTTCGAACTCTGTTCCTCCTCCCTATGAGATATTTTATGTCTCTTGGGAGTTTGTAAGAATTATACCCCTTTTTCGGAGTTTGAATCGTGTTGTCCTCTTTTGCTTGCTTTATTTTTTCAGTCCGTGTGTTAATAGGTCTGTAAATATCGCTGGCGGTTTCGAGTGTTTCTTCGAAATATTCGTACGGCATTGCGTCACGGAAAACGTTCCAATTGGTTCTCTTCATCATTTGAAGAGGCTCGTCAATGTACACATCTTCTATGATGAAGAGTACTAGCTTGTGGTCAGATGGACAGTCAGGACAGTCAGTTGCAAGCTGTGGTGGAAATTTTGCAAGAGTCCTATATCCAGGACATGACTATAAACTCTGCCAAACTGCGTGGGCTTGTCGGGGAGATGCAGGCTTACGCAGTTGTCCTTGATGAATCTTTGTAGCTCGATTCCAGCTTGATTGCTTTTCACGTTTCCCCAATGGTGGCGATAATCGTTTAAGTTTCTTGCCACAAAGACAGGACCTTCGCCTTCGAAAAGTTTGTTTAAGTCCGGGCCAAAGTTGGTGTTTATACGAAGACTGTACACAGAAGTCATCACGAATTCAAAATAATCCGTGTGGACTTTGATGGCAGTTCTTTCTATTTGTTGGAGCGTGGGACTTCGGAGGTGAAGGTGGTTTATGCCCCTTCTCACCAGGATTGCAGTGACTCCACCTCTACCTGTCAATCTATCATTACGATAAGCTGGTTTTAGAAAAGTTTCTTGAATGAACATGATGTCAGCTCTATAATCATATATAAATTGCATCACCTCTCCAGCTTGCTGATGATGGAATTTGCATTCCAAGTGAGAATGATTATCTGGTTGGGGAATGACATTAATGTTTTTTGTTAGTTTTTGGAGCTGGAAATGTCGCGATTATTCTCTGCACCATTTTCTTCATCATGTCCTTCATTATAGCTTGAAACTGCTCTTGCATATTGCAAAACATTTGAGCCATGCTAGCTGGCTGTGGGACGTGGGGTAAGGTCTTCTGCGCTGCAAACTTGTTAATATTGGGTTTTGTGGTTGGGCTATGGGTGTGGGAATGGGTATGGGAGATTCACTTTTACCACCTGTGCAAACATCTTCCTCAGGTTCTTAGGATTCCTAGAACATCCCACATAGTTGGCGGGATGATCACCTCCCCAGTTTACACACTTGGCGGTCTCTTCTCGTTATTTCATGTATTTGGAGATGTGGTGCTCCACTTCGCATTTGACGCATGTCGCCTGTGCGTGACAATTATTAGCCGCATGGCCGAACTCCTTACAATTGTGGCACTGCGATTGCCTGCCCCTTGGTCGCGGAGCTTCAACTTTGCAGATGAGGTGACATACTGCTTTGATCCCCCTCGGGAGAAGGATCTTGACCAGCTTTGAGGTCCCATTCCTCAATTTGAGGAAAAAAACCTCTAGTGTTTGGAAACCCTGAGTTCGAAGATCCTCCTTGATTTCCTATGGCGTGAGGCTATGAAGACCTCGAATCACCATGATGAAAGTCTTTTCCTCCAAGAGAAAGTACGTATGGTGCTGCACTTTCTCACCTGCGAGGAACTTCGTCAGTTTATTTTTGGTGTAGCGGCATAGAAGGAATCACTCGGATACCTAAATATACGGGCTTAGTATATTCATAATTTATTTTCAGGTCTTTTAATTACCTGCTAATTTGGGTCCACTTGTTTGGCCCTCGTATTATTACAGGTACTGGTGTCTTCTTCTGTTCAGGGTTGTTTTATTGTGTTTGATCTGTTTTGTCTGTTTTGTCACTCAGCAGAAGTTTAGTCGGAAAAATAATGATAGGGTTGCCAGCTATGGTTGGTTTTGTATTTTTTTGCATATCTTTAGTAAGCGATTTTATCATAAAATTTTCAAATCATAGTGATCTTGTAGTGTAAACAAACCACAAATAGAACGATCTTGAAAATTTGAAAACTTTGCCGGGTGGTAACCCTAAATTTCTTTTTATCCCTCTAACTTCCAATGTAATTATCGGATTAGAGTAGGTTGGCCTCAACGCAAGGCAGATGTGACATTTTTTTGGCTTCGGTGCTAGAGAAGGGCTGCCAACACGAGGCGTTTTTGTTACTTTTGTGCCAATAAATGCTTACATTAAGTATTCACATCGCGAACATTTGCAATGAAAATAAGTAAACAATGTTTAAATATTCTAAAGTGTGGACATTTTTCGGATGGCAACCCCAAACACCTTTCTATCGCTGTAACTTTCGACGAAGTCATCGAAATGAAATTGGCTTAGGGTCTTTTATTACTTAGGGTCGCCTTAAGTAGCTAGTGGTAGAATACACACTCAAAATCGGCACAAATCCTCTACTGTTCTTCGAACATAAGTGTTTCTAGCGGTTCTGTTGCACTAGGGTTTTTTTAATTTTGTGGGATCTAGAAAGAGTCAATTATCACTACTTTTGGATCAACCCACGTATAATAGTTTGCCTTACTCTGCCTTCCTTAGCATAAATTTCCTATCTTCGGTAGATAGAGCGTTTATGCTAAATAATGGCTACGTTTCTTGTAGATAGAGCATTTTTCATTATTGGTTTTAACATACTTCCACAAAAGATAGGCTTTTCATATTTTCTAGAATGATGTAATAGAGTATATAGTTTTCTAATCCGGTGTTAACTCAAAAAAAAATGATCGATAGGGCGTTTATGCTAAGGACGGCAGTCTTATAAAGACGCCGAGAGCATTTCAAAGTCTTCAGATGTGATGTTAAACACGCCTAATTCATTTGCATGTTGCTAGTCTATACAAGCTGATGACATTTACATCTGATCCGACATGAAGAAAAGAGAGTTAAGCTAGCATCCAATTTGGATGTCGTGTCGGCGAGCCATCTATCGCGATCTCCGCTGTGCATTTTCAACCGATTGATTACGCTAGTAACTTGCGTTATGATATATTACGCCTTGTCATACCATTTTGCAATCCATGCAACACAGCACAGTCAGTGATCAGCTGCGGAATCAAAATCAGCTCAGATATATACGAGGGTTGATCAATAAATAATGATAATGAACATTAACCAAGGCGATTAAACTTAAAAGATATATTTATTTTTCAACATAGTCTCCTAACAAGCTAAAACATTTAGTCCATCTTTTTGCCAAACCCAGAATACCCTTAGAAAAAAATTCTTTATCTTGACCCTCCCAAAATGACTCAACAGTGGCCATCACATCGCTATTATCTTCAAATATCTTACCCTCAAGGTGTTGTTTGAACCGGTAAGAGGTGAAAGTCACTGAGAGCTAGATCTGGCGAATAACGTGGATGTTCAGGCAGTTTGCATCCATCGCAACTGCAGCTTTTTGGGCCGGTGCGTTATCTTGATGAAAAAGAGCTCCGGCTCACAGTTTGCCGCGTCTCTTTTCCTTCATTGCCTCTCGCGATCTTCTTATTCGGTCTGCGTAGTAAGAGCCTGATATAGTGGCTCCCTTTTCGAAATATTCTACCATAATAATTTCTTCAGCGTCCCAAAAAACTGATGCCATAACCTTTCCTGCCGAACTCGTCATTTTGAATTTCTTCGGCGTCGGTGAAGAGGGTCGCTTCCAGGTCATCGATTGCATTTTGGTTTCTGTATCAAAATGGCGGATCCAAGTATTGGCCATGGTCACGAAACGTGACAAAAAATTCTCCTGATCTGCCTGGAACTTTTCGAGATTCAACCTTGAAATGTCAACTCGTTTCTTCTTATGCTCGTCGCTTAACATTCTCGGTACCCAACGCGCAGAGACCTTCTTCATATGTAATTTGTTGGCAAAGATTTTTCAAACACTACCATATGAAATACCTGTAACCTCAGCTACTTGCCTGATGGTCACTCTTTGATCTGCCAAGAGGACATCTTTGACTTTTTTTGCGTTGTCTTCAATGAGTGATGTGGATGGACGTCCTTCGCGGTGCTCATCTTCAGTGGATGTTCTTCCCAGCTTAAACTCCTTGGCCCAGCGTGCAATGGTGGAATATGGAGGAACAGAGTCCCCTAATGTTTCCACCATGTCACAGTGTATGTCTCTGGTAAACAATTTTTTCAAACAGAGGTACTTAATGACAGCTGTAATTTCGTTTTTCTCCATTTTAATGTTTTCTCTTCGACTGTTCGTATTCAAATAAATGTACCTCCCTGGAATTATGGCCTATTTATATGTTTTTTTTCGTTAATTTAGTGAGTATATTTGGTAGTAAAAAAAACTTTTTTGGAATTTTATGCGAACTGAAAATAACCGGTTATCATTACTTATCGATCAACCTTCGTAAATACGGGTTAAATAATGGCTAGTAATGTTAATTTTTTCACTTGATTAGTATGACATAGTGATTCATATGTAATGTTTACCAGTTGTTTGAACTTGTTAAAATTAGTTGGTGATAAGTAACAAAAGCAGAATCCTTATTTTCATTCATAATATTCATGATATATTAAATCAGCTGTTTAATAGCTAGGCATTTGAATTCCAAATAAACATTTCCAACATCTTATTGACATGTCTTACTACTGGTTTCGAATGTTAACATGTAAAATGTTTGACAAGTCTGTGTCAATTTATTTTCTCAAAAAAAATCTTTCTTAACAATTATTAAACAAAACTATCAATTACATGAAATAAAAAATACGTCAATTTCTGCTTACATTTACCAGAATGGCAGCCCTACACAGGAAATTATGGAGCAGCAAAAACATTTTTTTTAATGCACCAGACATCGACACACCACATTACATAAATCTAATCACTACAACGAAAAAAACCACAATAAGACACAGTTATATTATTTTGCCTTTATGTTTGATTGTAAAACACGGGAAAAAGAGCACAGTGTGGGGCTAAAATCTGCACAATTTATTATCTCAGATTAAGATTTAAGAAAGGGTCTTCATAGCCCGATGTAAAGTATTAATCTTTTTATGAGACAGGATACAGAAATCGAATAATAGCAAAAAACAAAGGGTCATGACGATAAATGAACAAACGATTAAAGAGTGGCAACCTTTTACTTAAGTTTGCTAGAAAGCTGGTGGTTAGTATTCTGTTTGAACTATATAGAACTGGTGAAGAAAACGTTAAACGAATATTGCAGAGAAAGTTATTCTTGTTGGTGTGGTTACACAAAGAGCATACAGCAGCTTATTTGTTTCTGATTGGGCGAGCTTATCAGAGTTTTAGCAGTTAAACATTTGTTGAAATTACTGGAAGAAAGTCTGCTCATATTCGAAACTTTTTAGGATGCAAAAGAAATGGTTGTTGATGCGTTGAAACATTAACACAAAAAGTTTTTATTCTATTATTTTTGCTAGATTACAATCTAGCGACCTAAGAATGAGTTAGAATATGTGTTAACTTTCACAGAAAAATTGGAATTTGATTAATTTATTAATCCAATATTGCTAGCATTAATTTTCCCAAAAAAAAACACATTGGAGCTCTAGACACTCTAAAAAAAACACCTTTTCATTTTCTACCGTAAATATTATAACAATATATCATGTCTTTCATAAATTCGAAAATTTAACATTCGACTAATTGAGTACAGTTTAGCTTTTTCTAGCTCTACAAGTGCGTTGATTGAACATTTGTTGAGCTGTTCAAATATTCAAATCGAACGATAACGATTTTAGTCAACACGTTCACAGCATTACTGACGTTCGTTCTATTGGCCATATCACAAAATACCCATTTAACCCATCCACTATCAGTATTTTCTCATCAACTGGCCTCCTTTGAAAACTACACAGGCCATTCAATAAAACCTCACACGAGCATAATAAGCATCTTATCTACGGATCACCATTTCGATTATTTACGAAGCAATATATCGCAATCCCACCCTGAATATTTTCCAAGGGTTCTTCTGCTGATATGACATATTCCTAGTCATACATAATATCGATGAGCACTCAAGATAAATGGGAATTTTCAAGCTGAGTCGACTTACCCTTCTGTCGTTCGGGAGCAAGAATCTGAAAATCATTCAAAATGTGATTTTTCTAGCAGTTGATGCTCGCAACGGCAACTTGTTTCGAAAATAGAAAATGGGAGGCTAAACATCACTTCACCGTTTAAGCTTGAGACTTTAAGATTCCCTTAAGGATGAACACGTTGTCTATCGTGCACGGAAAACAGTTGTCACGACAAGTGTGCCAGCTTTATTTTTTATTACTTCCTGGAATGGTTTTTCGAAAAGTAAGACAGAGGAATATTGAATAACAAATGCACTCACCGAAAAAGGTATATTCGTGAAAGAACATCGAATAAAACGAAATTTTAAGATATCTGGATTTTGAATTCTCTATTACAAGAGTAATCTTGCTTGTAGAATTCATACTATCTTACGATAATTTTATCATCAGATACTCCCCAAAATGCCTGAATCCAATCTGCTGATGTAATTATTTTCACATGCCTTCTTTCAACTTTACGAAAAACTCTTCTGCTAAAGAATTCAGTCCTGTTACCATAGGAAATACATTATTAAAAGTTTCAATATACAAAATTACTGCATGGAAGTTTCTTTAGAAATGAAGTATATGAAACATTTTATGATAAACATGAATACCAATAAAATGCAGAGCTTGAAGATGTTCTAGCTAGACATTGATAAGATATCAAATTTCCTAACAATTATTTAGCGCCCCATGTGGGGATAGCATCATATTGATGAAAAATAAAACCAAAATTATGTTCAGAACTATTTTACCGTCGTAAAGAATACTGTTTGTTTTCTTTTCTGTCAATCTTATGATTCAATCTTATAGTTCAACCCATATTTTCTATTTGATGACGATTTCGCCATCAAAAATAATCTTAAATTAATGTTTGAATGATGTCGTTTTACTTATTTTCAGGTTTTCATCTTTCGCGTAGCTAAAGGTCCGTTCATTGAAGACTTCTATCAATGTGTAACTCACGGTTTCTACACAGCTGAGTGGCAGGAGCAACTGTATACAACATTTACACTTTTCTTTACCTTCATCATTCCCCTGTGTATATTAATAGTAACGTATCTATCTACATTTAGGACAATATCAGGTAAGATGGAGTCCATAAGAACACTGTTACTAGCTTCATAAGGGATTTGGAAATCCCAGTAGATTCTCTTTTCGAGAATTAAGTGACTTTTTTACTGTTGCAGGCAGTGAAAAAATGTTTCAAAACTCGAAACATGCAGTCTATAACAATGGAGCTCAACTAACGAATAGACAACGACTGATACATAAAGCTAAAATGAAATCTATGAGGATTTCTGTTGTGATAGTTGTAGCATTTTTAATATGTTGGACCCCATATAACGTTATGATGATTATATTTACGTTTCTTAATCCTGATAAAAGAGTGAGTATATAATTTCGTAAATTCTAGTTTTTAAGTTTTGGGTATTATTAATATATGAGTAACCTACTCCATTCATCAGACACAGGATGTGTTTCAATCTTGAAAAACTTTAAGTGCCTCATTCAAAAAGGAGTTGAAAAAAAATAATTTATAATTTTAACTTGAAACAAAAGACACAACATCAGTGCTGCCGCTTCAGAGCTTTCATATCGTATCCAAATTCTACAAAATTAGTAAGAAAAACGTATCCATCGTATCCACAATTTTAGCAATGCGTATCAAATTGATACCTTGGTATAATAGCTCTGCATAGCTCTGTACAGCCATTTTTGTTGGAAATATTAAATGTCATTTTCGACATTTAACATAAATCGGCGATTCATGCCACAGCATATTGTAAAATCGAACATTTATTTTTAAAAAATATTAAAATCTTAATCAAAAAATCACATTCTGCTTTTAACAAATCAAATGCATAAAACTCGGCAGAAGCTAAAAATATTTTAATTTCAAATTTTCTGCTAATAGTAGATAATCGACGGAAGAAAGGCACTTTCCATTATAAATGAAGCAGCACTGCTGGTTTTAGATGCCCTGTAAGGGCGTTATCAGATACGGAGTCGAGAAATTGGCTCTACGGATCTGTTGAAGGGACAGGCCAACGAGACGATAAATGTAAAGCCTGACTCAAAATAGGTGGCTCCAATGACCGAGAAACTACTTGAAGAGGGGATTGTCGCCTGTCTGACGGCAACGTTTGAGGAAGAATCGGATGCAGAATCCTCTATGCCGATGGGGTCAGCGTCGGGACTACCTCCGAGTTGGGTAGCTGCCTGGACCTCATGACTCTGGACGCAGAGGAATGGGCTTGGGCAGCTTCTATGTCCGAGGGGGAAAATCAACAATGAATGATGGGGAAGGTACTGCAGATCTCCACACCATACCAAAGCAGCATCAGCTGCCCTGCTTCTCCGCTTGTCTACGACAGAGGAAGAGCTAATCCTAATCCAAGAAACATGGGTTGCCAACAACCGGTTTGTGGGTTACGTACCAATGGATGCAGACTGATAGTACCCGACAGCTTACACAAGCCACGTGTCTGTATTGTCGTCAAGAAAAGCACTAACGTCCTTTTACTATACAATTTCTGTGACAAGGATAACATGGCTGTTGCAGGATAACATGCTGGTTTGTTTCCCACTACATGGCATATGATCATGTCACTAGCCATCTATGCGACATTGTCAAGGGTGTTGTGGCTAAAGCCATGAAAATTGGTGAACCTTTTTTTCTGAGGGCTGATTCTAATGCTCATAATGAAGTAGAGGGTAGCTCTTACTCAAATGGCCGAGATGAGGAACTTTTTGATTTCATCATTGCCCACCACCTTTTCATCGCCAATACTAGCAGTGAACCGACCTTCTTTTACTCAAATCGTAAAGAGGCTCTTGACGTTACCTTGGGAAGTGGGCGGCACTCGCATCTTTTACAAGAGTGTTCATTCTCCGATAATAGGTTCATATCGTTCAACATTCAAGAGAGTGTAGGAAGGATTTCAATAGCTCGAAAAATCGAATGACTGGTCGCTGTATAAAACGAAGCTAAGGGCTTTTAAATATGCCTTACGCAAGGCAAAGAGTATCAGCGATGCAAATCACCTTCGTGAGGTTTTAAACACGACACCGAAGACTATGTGGTGCATCATGAACCCTCAGGGCTTTTAGACTAGCTCGAGCGCAGGTACTCTAAACGTTCTTTTGGACGCACAAATGGAGCAATCTAGGAGCTCAATACCGTCATTCAGAATATCTAGTTCTCAACTGAGGAGGGCTATTAACTCGTTTGAGCCGTTTAAATTCCCGGCCCCTGATGGCGTCCTTGCTGCTGATATCCAGCAGACCATGAAGTATCGCTACAATGGCTCAGAGAGAATTATAACGCTTGCCTGCGCTTATCGTATGTTCCATAAAGCATGGAAAGTTTTTAATGTTAAGCCAAAGGACTATCGTCCAATAAGTCTTAAACTTGTCCTTATCATATGTTCCATAAAGCATGGAAAGTTTTTAATGTTAAGCCAAAGGACTATCGTCCAATAAGTCTTAAATTTGTCCTGCTTAAGATTTTGAAAAGGATTTTGCAATTTTGCAACGAAATCATTCGAAATTCCTCAAAGACTGCTGCATAACTCTTAGGTAAGACGGGAAATGCATTCAATATTAGAATAAAATACGTTTCAGCAGTGGCCTATGTGTTTTGAGGGTTAGAAGAATTCACCTATTCAGCTCTATATAAATTATTGTACATACAGCTCTATATAAATTATTGTACATACATTCCTGAGCTACTTTCTTTCTTGTCCGTTTCTTGAGTCACATCATGTTTATACCAATTTTGAATAGAACGTCAATCTTTTTCGAAAGAAAATGCTGCTACTTCCATTTATATAATAGTATGATAAAATTGTGCAATCAAACTTTTCTATTTGAATTTTGAATATAATGTAATGGAAATTGAAGTGATTGTTATGAACACACGTTTTTGCGCAGGTAAATTAAAATTGAGAAAAGTATCCATTTTGGGGACAGCGTATCATAGTATCATCCAGATTTTTTAAATTCGATTCGTATCCAAAATGATACGAAGGTATCCAAAGTGGCAGCACTGCACAACATGCAAAAAGTACAAGCAAATATTAAGCAAAACCAAAACCTAACCATGAAGACAAATTCCAGCAAAATTATAATGTCCACTTTTGGCATATTATCTTGACCTTTTTCATGTAAAACTGTTAAACTTTATGTATTTTAAATTCAGCCAAAAAACTTAATGTTGGCTTAAAAACTCTCAGGAGTAATTAGAAGTAAACAAAAAGCCTCAACGATTTGTTTTATCCTTCTTCCTTCCTTTTTGTTGGGTTCCTTCCACAATCATAGCTTTGGGAAAAGGGGAAGAATGAACACACAAAATGTTTTCTGAATACGTATTTTATTCATTTTCCTCCAGAGCACGTTGCTTTCACCAGAATCTCGTCGCGCATAAATTCATTTATTGCGAAACTTTAAAATTGCGAATCGTCACACAACGAGCACATACCTTGCATGTATAGCCTACTTTTTTTCAGCCGTTTATTTGATTCTATGCCCCCGAAAAAATCGTCTTGTTCATCTTAACGTTTCAATAAAAACTTTTGTAATTTATTTCCTCCTGTCCGCAACTTGAGTTACACAGTTACCGTTTAGAAAGTTTTTCTTGCTTCAAGGTAGCAAAAGAAGCTGACAAAAAAGTTTTTGCGGTCGCATTTGCTATCATAGATAAGATTTCAAACCATAAATATATTGAAAGTGCTTAAGATGCGATTGTGCTGAATATAAGACGCACAGTGAAAGTATTGTTTCGATAAGAATAGGCAATGGTTCTAAAGGGACAGATTTTCAGATGATATGAGAATTTTTTCCGCGTGTAAAATATAATAATTTGTCATGGTTAGTGATGAATACTCAAGAGCCTATCGCGTGCTAGTAGCAAGAGAATAGAGACATGGCAAATAATGAGAGTGGAGTTCAAAGTAAACAAAAATAGGCATGAGAACTAAGATTACAATGATTGAAGTTAAAAATCATCGAAATAAATTCGTTATTGAAAAGGACTTTTTGGTTTTTAATCAGAAACTAAGCAGTGCTCATTTGCTTTTGAAATAGAATCATCATTTAAGGGAGCTCACTAAAGGAAGTTCAGGAAATAACTAGTTATAGAAAGTTATGCAAAAACGGTTTTTATTGGAAGTAAAGCAAAATGTGCAGACCCACAGAAACAATTAAGAACGCAAATAAAAAACAAACTTTAGCGCACCTGAACCGCTAGAAATACTAATGTTCGATGCACACTAGAAGAATCGCGCAGATTTTGAGTGCATATCCTACCAGACGTGTTCGAATCTGTTTCGAGTGCAAAATCACTTTGATGTTTACAATGCATTAAAACTCGTAGAGTAGAAAGGATTTCAGCAATTTCAAGATTAAGGAAAGCCAAACACTGCCAAACTTTGAAAGCAACATAACATAACATAAACAAAGAAAATACTTAGTGCTTGCAACACTTTACCAGCACTGCAAATAAAAGTCTCCCACAACCTTCTCACGTCAAAATCAAATAACTCTATCGATTTCGATTTTATCCAATGATTTCGTCAAAAGTTACAGGGAAAGAAAAATGTTTAGAGTCAAAAAACGAAAGATGCTTGCAACCAAAAAATTTATAGAACTAAGAAAATGTTAGCATTGGTAACTTATTTTCATTGTAAATGTTTGTGTTATGAATACTTAATGCAAATATTTATTGAAACAAAAAAAAACAAAGAACCTACCCTGCGAATCAATGCAATCCGATGACTGCATTGGAAGTGATAGGGGTACAAAGCAATTTAAGGATACCAGCATAGGCGCGCCGTAGGGGGGGCCAGAGGGGGCCGGGACCCCCCCAGACCATAGGTTGGCCCCTCCCAGAAAAATAAATATTTCCAACAGCAGACACTTAAGTTTTCGCCTCTTAGGTTTTTGTGGTTACAGAAAGAGTTGTGTAGTGCAGCAGTGTAAGCCTATACCAGCTTACACCTTATAACATAGAGACTGTTTTATTTGCTGTATTAATTACGATGTTATGGAACTTATTTCGAGATATGGACGGCAATATTTAATTTCGACAATTTGTACGTTAAGAAAAAGACGAAAAGCACCTCGCCAATCATCCTTTTTTTATTAAGATTATCTGTTCATTCTTACTAGTCAGTATACAGGTATTTAGATAAGAACACTTTTATAAACTGGCGTTTTATGCAATTATGTTTTTCACAAAACATAGTCTGAGTATTAAAATAGTATTAACGTAGAATACAATTTTCGAAGTCATTTGGAAAATAAAATTGGTATCCCTGCCACTTTTATGCTATTTTAGAAGTGAATTCTAATGTAGAACTAAATACTTCCACTGAAAATTTAATTTTTATGTTATCAAGAGAAACACGTCTTGACAGCTTTTTACAAAATATATTATTGATTCTTATTTTTCAATATTTTTCTTAGCCTACTATATAAATGAATTTTGGTGCATTGTATGGTGCTGTGTGGATATGTGATTGTGGGTTGTGTTATGTGTTCCCACACTATCTATAACCTACTTGGTTTACACCCAGGTTAAATGTGTATGAGTTTCATTGTAATTTGATGATTGCATCAGTAGTTAAAAGGCAAAGCACTTCAATTTCACCGAGTGTTTTTTCATAGTGACATAACCACCACATGGTTCTTATCATATTCATTAAACTTTTTTCAGATCTGTATCTACTCAAGATCAGTATATACCGATTGGGAATTTTACAAGTTTAGATTTGAATGTATAAATATAGTTTCAAATTCATCAATCTTTTGCATTTTATTCTAAAAGCCGTGTGAAAGATTTGTATTTACGTACATATGGTAGCTACAAGGTTGCCCATACATTATTTAAAAACTGCAGAGACTTATTTTTTGAGTCTTGTAAATTTTGTGTTGGTCTGATGACTCGGTGTGAAGCTATCATAATGCGAAATTTTCCATAGAATTTCCATTGTCGCCAAAAATACACCAAAATTTCAACTCGAACAAACTTCACGATCCGGATAAATTACCCGGATGGAAAAATTCATGCACAGTGTGAAAACTTTAATAGTGCTTGGAAGACAGTAAGTGATATGGTGCTTGAACAGTCTTGAAATATGGTCAGATGAACCGAAATTATTTGGAAAAGGTTATCGACCTTACGACGTGTCTCAGTCGCCAAAGACATGCTTTCAGAGGACATGATGAAAGTGGTGCTAGTGATAACCGTGCATTTTTTTTTTTTTGGAATTTTGTGCATTATTCGCGAAGCATGATTCAACTTTTGAAAATAATTTTAAAGATAAGGTTGCGAACAACTGTAGTGGCAAAGCACAAAATGAATTTATAAAAATAATTGCTGAAATCGTTCGCGAGGACAATACAGCTGAAATAAAAGAGTGCGGACTGATGTCCATTATGGTAGACGAAGCAAGGGTCCAAAAAAAGTAAGAACATTCCGTGGTTGTCAGATTTACTAAAAAGCTAGCAGTCGCTAGCATTGTAAACTGTTCAGAAGTTAGAAATGCCTCGTATTTAGCAGATATAATTTTCAGCCTGTTAGACAGCTACGGACTTAGCGAATTGCCTGTTGTTGGACAGTCTTATGATGGTGCTAGTGTCATGTTAGGACAAAAAAGTGGTGTACAAATCTAAATTAAGATGAAAAACCCTGCAGCCACATTTGTACACTGTCTAGCTCATAAAATTATCCTTGTTGTGATGGACACATTTTTCACAATCAAAACGTGTACATCCTTTTTCTATGCCATTGAATCCCTTTACCTACACTTTTCGAAGCAATCACAACACGAATTGTTGAAGCAGCTTGAAGAGGCAGTTGGTCTAAATTCAAGGCGTGCAATGAGAAGTTTAAGCTCTACTCGTTAGTCAATGAGATTTCACAATTGCGAATATGTGATCGATAGCTATGTGACTAGAGGCTTTAGAAAAAGAAATGAATGAGGGAAAATACAACGACTCAGTTTATTTATTAGGGATCTTTCATTCAATCAGTAATCCTGAGTTTGTAGCAAATCTTTTGTTCTTTTTATATACTATGTTCTTTTTATAACGAACATGTTAAGCACATATTTCCAAACTAAAACTGCAACTCTTAGTGATGGGATAGATCTTGTGAATGGAACAGTTAAAACACTACTAAGTGAGCGAGAAAACTTGTATGGAGTTTGGGAGAAAATTAAATTATTCGCAGAGAAGAACTGTCTGGATCTCACATTTCCGAGAGGATCGCGAAAACGGAAAACAGCAAAACGCACTAGCCTTGGACACGCAGTTAGGGCTACGAAGATATCCCGGCAAATTAAATGGCTCGAAATGAGTAAGTTACAGCACTCTTCCATCTTGCCAAGTTATTTATGCTTTTTCTAGGTTTTCTAGGTAACAAAAGTTTGAAGCATTTCTTCCTTCTTAGCTAAATATATTCGAATTTCTTCAAAGATATTTTGAAACTTAGCTATCCTCTTCTTCAAGTATAAGTTGAAATATATTTAGCTTCTAAACGAAAAAATAGTCTTATATTTCTAATTATTTCCATTCTATTCCCTTATAATTCGTACAAGTGTTCATTTTTTAGCGGTCATAGATAATTCGTGTGTAGTTCATACCTACCGTTCACATTATATGCATGTGGTAGTATTCGTATTCAAAGACATGAAGATTATTTGATAATGCATTATGCATAAGCAAATAACAAAGAATATATTAGCAAATATATAATGTATTAGTAAATTATGCATGTAAGTTGTATGAACAGTACGTGTACCTTACGGAAGACAAAATCATCGCATGTCTGGTACCTTTTGGTCCTTGGCCCCTGCCAGATTTTAGGTCACGGCACGCCTATGGATACCAGTCGCAAAAGTTTTCAAATTTTCGGAAACTTAATATTTGTTGTTTATTGTCACTACAAGATCATTACCGTTTGAAAATTTTACGATAAAATCGCTTATTAGAGGTATTCCAAATAAATACAAAGCCAACAATAGCTGATTCCTTCCGAAAGATTCGTTCTGAACAAAGCTTTATTTTCCTGGGTAAATTTGCAAAACCCAAGACACCAGAATTAACATAGCTGGCATTACCAACCGAATTTCGCAACCAAATTTTTACCAAACCCGGCTTAGAGTTGTGAATTTAATGAAAATCTGGTAGCTGAATCAGAATTCAAAGGGCAAAAACAGTTTTTTTTTCTGTATAATTTTTCAAGATGGCACCACTGGCACAGAGTTGCCCACGATTCCACATCGCTTCTATCAGACCTGGTCCTTTTTAATACCAATACATTCTGTGAATTTCATTTGTATCTGATAATTGGGTCATGAATTCTCGTGAACAAAAGTTTTTGATGCTCAAAATATAGGTTAATTGGAGGAGTGTTACCGTTCTTGTCTGAGGTGAAATTTTAAAAGTTTTCCTTTGGTTGAATAGACAAAGCATAAGATTTCTATATGAGTTGGTTGTTGCTGTAAAAGACAAACATTTTTCAGGGGAGTTAATGGTTTGAAGGTTGATATTTTATGATATTTTTTGATTATTTATATATATATATATATGTATATATATATATATATATATATATATATATATATATATATATATATATATATATATATATATATATATATATATATATATATATATATATATATATATATATATATATATATATATATATATATATATATATATGTATAGAAATATGAATTTTTGGCCAAAGTGATTTTAATACTAATGTTCTTCTTCGAACATTAGTCAAAATACTTTTGAACAGACTCAATACGAGCGTTATCTTCCTTATAATAGGGAAACCCCATCAACACCTAAACTCTAGGGTCGGTTGAACCAGAGAGCAGAATGGAATTTTTGTCTTATGAATGTCACTGAATTTTTTAGAACGCTTTTTTAAGAAGCCATCTGCGAAGTTACTGTTGGGTCTGGCTTGACCTACCTGGCAAGAAAAAAAAATTAGAATTATTTGACGATAATGTTTACTTACCGATTCGTCTCGATGACAGCTGACTGTCAGTATGACTCGTTCAGCTGTTCCAGTGGAATTAACGAAATTCCAGTCAGCTGATGTTGGATATCAATGCTGTATTCAATTATGAAATTTCGACTAAGTTTATAGTAGTTTAGTAAACAGTTAAAAATGTACCGAAATTTTCATCGCTATATAAGTCATAATTTACAGTTAGTTTTTTTCTTGGCGTTTTGTTAGTTTGAATTTGATTTGATTCGCTAGTTTTCCTATTTCTTTCAATTTTTTCGCATTTTTTTTCTCATTTTCGTATATTTTTTTTTGCACTAAATATAATATATAACAATAGTAGTACAATGTACACCCTTAACTATAGAGTGATCAGCAACGCTCCACAACTCAAAAATTAGCCTGTTTTTCATCTATAAGTTAAGTATAAACTATGAGTAATATTAATATAATTACTGTAGGACAAACATTACAAAAACCTACTAAAAGAAGAAAGATTAAAAACTAGGAACCTAAAAACTAAGTTATAACTAATTGTCCAATTAAGTAATTCAAAGCATTTTCTTATAGGTTAATTTGATTTTTAACTGTTAAAATCCAAAATAAAGTGCCGATATCAGCGGGTTTTCGGAAACTCTACACTTTTCTTCAAATTTATTGTTTAAGACATCACAATAATCTGCAAACATAAGCATGTTCATATTTTTATGCAACCTAAAGGTGGAGTAGTATCTAGGGAGATTAGAAATCATCTTGAGCACTCTGTTTTGCTGTATTTGCAACTTTTTTATGTGGCAGGTGGCGGCCGTAGACCAGACTGGAGCTCCGTAAGTTAAGAATGGCAGGAATATAGTTTTGTAAATAAGTAATTTGTTTTCGAGGCTAAGTAAAGATTTTCTATTAATCAAAGAGTATTAACATCTTAATAAGATTATTGGATTTAAATATTTTATTTTGAATATGGTGTTTATAAGTTAGGGACTTGTCGAACATCATACCTAGATAATTTAAAACAGGACACCATTGTATCTCTTGATTTTCGAGTCTAATGTTTCTCTGTGGGAGGTTTCTGGGTGATTTTTTTCTAGTAAAGAACATGCATTGTGTTTTCTCAGCATTAACTCTGATTTTCCATTTTTTGAAGTATAAGGACAGTGCAAGCAGGTAATTTTCAGTAGCAGACATCAGTTCAGGCGCGTTGGCACCTGCAGAGTACAAGAGCGTATCGGCGGCAAAAAGACCTAAATTTATTACGGGGCATTTCGGAATATTGCTAGTAAAGATAAGATACAATAGAGGGCCAAGTACTGATCCTTGGGGAACACCGGCCACAACATGGTAAGCATCAGACTTGGTGCGACCAAGTTGAACATAAAAAGTCCTATCTAGAAGGAAGGAGCGAGTTAATTTGATTATGTTAATTGGAAAATTTAATTTAATCATTTTATATACAAGTCCATCATGCCAAACACAATCAAAAGCTTTCTGAACGTCTAGAGAAATAGCTAAAGTAGACTTTTTAAGAACTAAGTTTTGCTGGACATAGTTGGCAAATCTTTTAAGTTGATGCACCGCATTATGGTTTCTCCGGAATCCAAATTGTTCATTGGGTAT
Organism: Nemotelus nigrinus; assembly: GCA_947369275.1. Taxonomy (NCBI): domain Eukaryota; kingdom Metazoa; phylum Arthropoda; class Insecta; order Diptera; family Stratiomyidae; genus Nemotelus; species Nemotelus nigrinus. The sequence goes on along the minus strand of OX376373.1, from coordinate 74,623,648 downwards.
GATTGAGTGAGTTTCTAGAAAATTCTGAATTTTGGATTTTATTAATTTTTCCAGTAATTTGCTCATGACGCTCAATAGACTAATAGGTCTATAGCTTTCGGGAGCACTGTTATCTTTCCCAGGTTTTAATATAGGGACAATCTTTGTTATTTTCCATTTACTTGGGAAGTGAGAGAAAACCAAGCACTTATTAAATATTATTAATAAGTAATTTATTGCTTTACTTGGTAAGTTTTTCAATTGAGAGTTGGTTATTTGATCAGCACCCGGCGATTTCTTATTTTTAAGTGAGTGGATGAAGTACAACAAGTCTTTTCGTTTGAACGGTGTAGACGTGGAGCTGTTTTTGTTAGCCAGTTCATTTAAGCTATTGGAAACCTCAGTTTCAATATGAACATGCCTTATGTTTAACGTAGATTCGTGAACTGTGGCAAAATGCTGTGCAAGAATGTTAGCTTTTTTAGATTCCGAAGTAAATAAGCGGCTCTCCTGCTTTAGAGGTGGAATTAATTGCTTTTTATTTTTTTAAAGTTTCGTCAACTTCCAAAACGGCTTAGAGCCTTTGCCAAAAGTACTCAGCATACAGTTAAATTTAATATTTTTTAGCCTATAGAATTCTTCGCATATCAATTTGCTGATATCACTGAACCTTATTAGAAAGTAAGGGATTCGTGTCCTCTGCCAGAGACGTCTGATACGTCGCTTTCCAGAAATCAAAAGTCTGAGCGACGGGGGAATGTCCGAGGAGCTTTTATTAATATTTAACAATTTAGTAGAAGCCTCGAACGCGGATAAAATGCAGTCAGTAAACTTTTCAATGCATTTGTCGATACTCGAAGTTGTATAAACGTTGGAAATATTCACCTCATTAATTTTCTGAGTTACAATTTTTCTATAGAGAGTCCAATTAGTACTCCTCAGATCGTAAAGTTTAGTTTCATTACAAACCGGTTTCCCAAAAACTTCAAAGTGCACAGGAAGGTGATCGGAGCTGAATTCATTGCAAACAATATTAAGCGAGCAAAGGGACTGAACATTTGTAAGAACTAGATCAAGTGTAGAGGGCCTAAAACGTCGTTGGCGTGGAATAAAAGTAGGTTCAGATGGGAAAAGAATGTTGAAATCTTTTAGAAGCTGGCTGTTGTATAGGATATCACCCCATTTGTTTCCCCTTGTACAACCCCAAGAAGAGTGCCTAGCGTTTAAATCACCACATATTAAGTAGTTATGGTTGATGTTAATGAGTTTACGAATGTCGTTTTTATATTGAAGAGCTTTGTTTGAGTTGTAAATACCACCGGGAAAATATACAGAAATGAAATGGAAAATAACACCATCGAGCATTATTTTGACACCAATTGTTTCTATGACATCAGTAGTAATATCAGGCAAAACAGTATGATCCAGACCATTTCTGATCAAAATAGCAACCCCGCCACCAGAGGTACATTTGAATTGTTTTCGCATTAGTGAATTGAAAATAAACGTTTGAAATGTTTTCTTCGCGTTTTTATTCTTGGAATTACAAGTGAAAGATAAAACAGTTACTTTTGGTTATTATAGAATCAATGTGGTCAATGAAATTAAAAGCAGCATTTAATAGTATTGTTAGGTTGTGCACCTCACCAAAATGGATCAATAGAATGATCCATAAAATGGATCACTTAAAGAGCTTTTGTCTTTAACGGAACATGATTTATTGGGAAAAAATAGCTTTGCAATTGTCAACATTTAGTGAAAGTCAGTATAGAGAACAGCAATTAGAAAAATATATTAAACCTTTACATGACCCTTTATACTGGTTGAAATAGAAGACCGTAGAGTAAAGCTAATCAGCTTATATATAAAGCGAATAGAATTGTAGAGCATAATTATATTTGTAGACAAGAAGATATAATTTTCATAAAAGAATGTCATTATTGAAAGCCTTTGTGAGATTGGTATAAACACAGTAAACTTTCTTACTCACTTCAAATCCAGAGATGACTAGATTCTCGAGTTCCAAAAAATTTGCGGTGCTGAATCTACCTTTGATAAAGCTATGCTGGCATGACAATCTATTAAAGCTCTGCTGGAAAATATTTTCATATATTGTCGGCTGTTATTAGTTTAAAGTTAGTTCACGTGTATTCATGTCATCTCTGGTCTCCTCAATAAAAGTACCGAATTCATGCTTATTTATTTTAGTACATAATGAATAATAATTCTTTGTTTGTTGAGAATTATATTGACTGTGCTATGTAATTTAACTTTTCTTATTATAAATGTCCTCTGCTGTAAAAAATCGTAAATATTTTTTGGTTTCTTCTTTATGATATCAGTTAAGTATTTTGATTTAAATTTTTTGTCATTAAAAATATTTATCGGTAATCTAAAATAAATATTCTACAGTATAAATACTAAAATATCTCTTTTTGACCCGTTCTAAAAACTCGAACTATTAAACTACGATATGAGTATCTGCCCAACCCGATGAACTTACACTGCTCTGTAATAAATTAGGCAAGACCATCTCTAGAAACCTTATCAGAACAACTTTACCCACCTCACTTCGCTATTTTTATCCCCAATCGCACATAAATCTACGTTACTCTAGATTTTATTTCCGTCCACATAGCTTACAGCCAACCATAGCGAAAATCCACCAGCATAGGAAAAATCCAAGCTCATTCAAAGATATATTTTTCTACCTTCAGATACCGCTTAATTATTCCCATTTCAATGTTCTGAAAGTTTTCTAGTGGCACATGCCTTATATTTTAGTACGCAAACAAGAAGATGGAATCTAGGTTAGGGACCCATATAAACTTCTCTAATAAAGATAACTTTAAATGGTCAGCCCAACATTCGCACGTTTGTATAGGACGTGTTGAATTACGATGGTGAGATAAATCGTTCACTCTAGGATGCGCGATGGGCACGATTGTACGCCAAAAGATGTGGGTATATTCTGGGAAACCTTGTAGACAGGTAGCTCATTACTTCCTGAAAATGTTGGGTTTAAAGCAATTTAATCTCCTATTATTCATTTAAAGGTGAATTTTTCATATACCACGAAGATATTTTTTGTCCGTGATTTGAAATAAAACATACATAATGTGATATACTCCGCATCTGAAAATGTATCACTTGATCTATCTAAACCCACGCTGGGCACTAAAATCTTAATACTAAAATCTTTTGAAATATGTGTATTTTTTATCTTTTTCGTTAGTGCATGAACATTTTTTTTTTAATCACGTACATATCACTATGTCACTTTTGTTCAATATTTTCAACCATTTTTGAATTTTAAACAAAAAATATTAATATTTCAACCTTCAACTTCAAAGTATACCCTACCTAAAATTTAGACAACTCTATTCTGATTCTCATGATGAGACTATATCAATGAGCGCGAAAATGCAAAGTTACTTGTTACACACCTCAAGCTTGTTAATAGCAAACAATACTTTTTCATGAGGAAGTGAATACTTGTCACGCAATTAGCAGTCACTTTTTATAGTACAAAATAAAACCGAATTGTTTCTTAATGAAGTTATGTCGAGAATTTCATTATGCCGCCCAAGACTGAAAGGCAACAACTGAAACTGTGCCAATTAGATTTGTATTGCTGTTCAGGTTTTAAATTCATGTCATAGTAATACAACAGGACGAATTCACCATACTTGAGTGCAAGCTCCTCAATACATTCACTTCTTGGTACAAACGAAAGGAAGCTCTTATCCGCCGCTCATTCGCTGAGAACTATATCTAGTATTTTCTTCTGTCAGATTCGATTAGCAACACGGAAGCTACTAAAACTTTTCGAGTGTCGTTGACAAAACTTTTGCGCTTTAATGAATTAGTCACAGTTATTTTACGTTGATTAAAGTACTTTTGACTGAAATACAACACTCTTGTCTGCTGTTGTGCCTGCATCTATACCGTTGACTTTATGAAGACGTAAAATAAAAAGTTTACGTTCGTGCAAAATAAATTAGCTATAAATGTGAAACTTTTTCCTCCTGAGACTTTATGCCGTTTCCTCGAGTTTCATCAGGTGATGCATAACTGTTTACTTTAGTGTGACACATCAAAGCAGTAAACTTTAATGAGCCTTTTACAAATATTGAATTTAAGGGGAGTATAAACATATATCAAGTAGTTCATGAGAAATAAGCGACGAATTTTCCAAGATTCGAAGAAAGTACTCCGTTACTATGGCTAAGATCTCCACACTTAATTTCGAAAGATATAAAAATTTAGAAATAATTCGTCTAAACATATATACACTCCCGGTCAAAATGATAGCACATGTTATAATTTTTGCTATTCGAATGAAATGGGTGTATTTAAGGTAGGTATTCTGTACAATATAAATGCACACCTAAAAGACTAATACAACCACATGCACTGCAACTCCGTTCTAGACTAAAATTCCCGGCATTGGGAAAATATTTAATTCTTACCTGGGTCAAAAACACAGCACAGGTCACCTACGATTCTGAAAATCCAAACCTAATTAATTTAACTGATGGTGGGCCAGCCAAGTCATCACGGATCCTGAATAGGAAAGTTTTCCCGGACTGGATTTGAGCCCAAAAGGAAGGCCGAAAGGTTGAAATTAGTATGGTTTCATTTTTTTTCTTTTCAAGTGGCATATATTACACTAGAAGAACGAATCGACAATGCTTATAATTTTTTCGCAATTGAACTGAGTCATTAGCCGACTCAAAAACTCAAAAAATTCTTCTTTGACACCTACGTTGAACTAAAAACTTTCTTGTTTTTACTAATGTTCGAAGAAGAAGTCAACAGATTTTATTGTCTGGTAGTTGTCAATATGGCAAGTGAAATAATTTGGACTAAGAATTTAAAACAGTATATAATTTTTTTTTATTAAAGGTTTAGAGATATAAGAGGAATAGTAGTTCGAAACATTATTAAATATTTTGCAGCATCTATGATATTTATCGGCTCCCTGTCTCCATAGATAGTGTGATATTGAGGTTCATGATAGTAGGAAGAGGAGAATAGATAGTGTGAGGTTGATGCTCATGATAGTGTGTGCCTAGTTTGTCTTACAGAATTATTGAAAGTGATTTTGTTACTAAGATATTCTACGTTAACCAAACCTCTAATAACATCAAAGACGAAGCATGAGGATAGTACCGCTCTCCTTGAAGAAAATGTCGCCAATTTAAGAGATTAAGTCTGTAACTATAAGTTGGAAGACTTTCGAAATCATGTGGATTATAGAGGCAAAAATCACGAACTGATTTTGGACAGATTCCAGTTTATTGCTATGAATATCAAAAAAAGGATTCCAGACGATGCAAGCGTATTCGAGTAGAGGGCGAACTAAAGACATAAACAGAGACCTTGTAGCCCATACGTTCTTAAATTCTTTCGCACGTCTTTTAATGAATCGTAGCTGCTTGCTAGCTCTAGCAAGAACTCTGTCATACTGAAGATTGAAACGCAGCTTTTTATCCAGGACGACACCGAGATCCACGACACTATCAACATTTTTCAGGAGCTGATTATTCAGGTGATATTCGAAATTAAGAGTAGAGGTCTTGCGGGAAAAACTTATGGCATGGCATTTTTCAACGTTATGAGTAGGTTTATTCTGCTCACACCATTGCACAAGTGACTGAAGTTTCAGCTGGAGAAAATTTGCATCTGATTCCGACTGAATAGGGTGATATATTTTCATATCATCTGCATAAAAAAGGTGTGAAATGTCGGATAACACCTCTGAGAGATCAGAAACAAAAACATTGAACACAAGCGGCCCTAGATGGCTGGCTTGAGGTACACCAGATGAAACAGTAATTTTTTTGGAAAGACGGCCTTGGAATTTAACGTGTTGCGTTCGATCTCGAAGGTAACAATTCAACCAGTTTAGAAGGCTTCCTGAAATGCCAAATTTTTGGAGTTTGTGTTTCAAAATGCCAATACTGAAGTCAGTGTATATAGTATCGATTTGACGCCCTTTTTCCATATTACAAAGCACATATGAGACTATTATCATTAGGTTGGAGGTAGTAGACCGGTCTTTTCTGAAGCCATGTTGTTGCTCGTTTAGGAGAGGATCAATAACGATTGAAAGTTTATCACAAACAATTTTTTCTAGCAGCTGAGGTATAGCTGACAAAATGGCGATGGCTCTATAATTTTCTACTGAGCGTTTATCACCACTTTTAAGAATCGGCGTGATATGGGCTGATTTCCAGAAACGCGAAAATGTACCGCATGACAGCGATTTATTGAAAATTATATTCAAGGGTGATATGATAGTTTCTGCACACTTAACTAGGAAGGTAATAGGTCAGGTCCAGGGCCCTTTTTCATATCAAGTTCTCTCATGGCCCTTGAAATGTCTTCTCTGGTTAAATAAAGTTTATTAGCGATGGGCGACTGGCAGATTTCCAAAAGTGGCGATGTGGTAGATGATTCTCTGGCCTGACAAAAAACTTCTTGAAAGTGGTCGGCAAACATACCGCATATTTTTTGTGGATCAGAAGAAACTGAGTTGCATTTGTACATGGACGTGGGATAACCAGAAGATTTTCGCTTGGTGTTCACGAAGTCGAAAAATTTTTTGGGGTCATGGATTATATTTTCGCCGACTATATTTACATAATTTTCATTATCTTGGTGACAATGTCTTTGAAATTTTTGAGCTATATCACTATATTTTTCCTTGATCTCATTAACAACATTGATATCGGTTTTTATTATCTTATAAAGCTTGTTTCTCTGATTACATAAACACCTCAGCTCTCTATCTACATGGCTCAGACAGTTTGTCTTTTTTCTTTATCTTTGGACCGTGCATCTCAACCGCATCGAAAACCAACTGGTAGAACAAATCAACTGCATCATTCAATTCTAATGTTAAAAGAGTACTATTCCAGTCAATATTGTTAAGATGGTGGCTAATGCTCCCATATTCAGCATTTCGAAAATCATATACAACGGAATTGTTGTATGATTGGGAAATCGTCAAATCAGATATAGGTAGCTCGACCATAAACGCAGAGTAGTGAAGAGTGTTGGAGAAAAAATACTCTGCATCAACGGTTGGGTAAGCCACTACATCGTCGTAACTATTAGTAAAAATAAGATCCAACCAATTAGCATTTTGGTTAGAAGTCGGAGCAATTTGCTGCAAATCATTGCTATAAAATGTACTTGCAAGATTTAGATCGGATGTGTTAAGTAAATTCACCGGAAGGAGGATATTGTCATTTTCATCAGCCGTGAACTTTAAATTTGGGCGATTAAAGTCTCCCATTATTATAATCTTGTCATCATGTTTGAGCGATGATACTATGTAAGAAATGGTTTCATATATATCATTGTACACGGCGTCGTCTGAACTAGGTGGAATGTAGAAAGCTCCTATATAAAGAAAACCTTTGGGCCAAGAAATTCTGACAATTTTGTGCTCAAATTGACTATGTGGATCAGTTTCAACTATTTCACTTGGCAGGGAGTTGTGAGTAGCAATGAGCACACCGCCACCTCTTGTCTGTCCAGTTTGCAGATAGTTACGGTCATTTCTATATATGGTCCAGCAACCATCAAGAATTTCTTCATTTTTATGGGCATCATTCAGCCAGGATTCTGTAAAACTAAGTACATTGAATTGGCAAGATTTGGCGTCAAGGAAGAGTTTATTCAGTTTGCCTCTCATACCACCAACGTTATGGTAAAAAAGTTTGAGGCCATCTGTTGAAAATGTTCTGTTAGGATCGATACCTGTTAAAATCTTCCCTTGCTCTCTGAAGGTGGGAAATATATTTTGAAGAAACGTGTGAGGCGTAGACTTTAAAATCATTTCTAACTTGGTCTGCAGACACTCCAAGCTGTTCGTGGTATCGAGTAAAAATATCATTAAGGGAATCAAAGTCTATTGGTAGACCCTAAGCCAAAAAAGACGAATATTGTCATATATTTTATTATCTCTTAGCCGGGAAAGTAGATACCTACTTTCTAGATCCACACTTGACGTAATTGTAGCTTTTACATGAGCGGGCACTAACGGGTCTAAAAAATTGGCTGCAGACTGTGGTGGGTTTATTGCAAAACTATCTGAATGAGCTGGTATGGATGTGGATGGCATGTAATCTTCACCACGAATGAAATTTGTATACGGAGATTGTAACTGAACTGGAGTAGAGTCTGTGTTAGAAAAATTTTCCGTTGCTTCGATGATAGCATTCAAACCATAATCGGTACGTTTGCCATTATTGGAAATTGATTTTCTTTGAACATCTTTTCTTTTTCATTTTCTGGAAGAGATTTTTACATGAAGAGTGTGTGGCTCTATTGGCAGTTACGTGAGGAAGTACAGTCATTAGTGGACTGCTGGAAACACTTGTAGATTCAGCATTGTCTGTTAAATCGATAATCATATCTGCTTCAGTGGCGGCTGCATTGGAAAATATAAGTGAATTGATAATTTCAGCATTGACTCCCGAATCGGTACTCAAATCAGCTTCAATTTCTCCCAATTGAGTGCAATTCTTCTGAGTTAGTTTTTTTGGATGAGCCATTGTCGAAATATCTAGCTTTGAGCATAGAGGTTTGGGTTGTGAATACCTAGCAGTGCAGTTTCCAGCATGGAGATCGTTTTGAATAGATGGAAGATTACAATTTGAATTTTCTCTTAACCTAGACTGATAGTTGATGCTAATCTTTTTCTTACGGCTAGTCTGGTTCTTCCAGCTATGGAAAGAGATTCCTTTCCAAGTTTGGTCATCGTCGGATTCGTTGAAGTTGGTAAACAACCTGGCATATTTTGCTGGGATCGCCACTTTGAAACATCTCCGAAACTTCTTGCGTCTTGTTCGTATGGGCAAAATTGTAGCTTTCCAATCCTTGATCCGTGCTTCTGTTTCAAGAAACTTCTGCATCCAAGTTTCATCCGCAGAGTTAGGGGCTCCTTTCACAAAAAAACATTTTATATTTAGGAGATGGGTATATATATATATATATATATATATATATATATATATATATATATATATATATATATGTATATATATATATATATATATATATATATATATATATATATATATATATATATACATAAATATGATACATATATGGTTAAAATATTTCAGTGAAAAAATCTCAGAAACGCACCACCCGATTGAGCTGAAATTTTCAGGATAATTTGTGTATATGTAAACTAGTGCCAGGTCTTACAAAAAAGTCATAATCTTTAGCCCTTTGGCGCCGGAGGCCATTTTAGTGATATTTTGGATATACTTATTTTTCTGTCAACAATTAACTTCTGCAAAAATATGGTTTATGGACTCAATTTTGAACGTGATTTAAATGTGAATATGATATTTTTTTTTTTTGAAATTTTTATCCCTATGTGTGCGCTAGGCGCCTGAAATGAGATGGGGAAAATTTGAAAATTTTTAAATTGCGATGACTTTTGACCAGATTATCAAATCATTGCGAAACTTACAGGACATATTGCTGTTACTAAGTTGTAGACATGTCATATAGAAATCATATAGAAACGACAGGAAAACTTTTGAAATTTCACATCAGACACGAACTGTAGCTTTCCTCAATTTAACTATATTTTAAGCAACAAAAACTTATGCTCACAAGAACTCATGACCCAATAATCAGAATGAAATTCATTGAAAGTATTGGTGTTGAGCAAGACCAGATCTGATAAAAGAGATTTGGAAATGCGGGCAAGTCTCTGCCAATGGTGCCATCTTGAAAAATTATGAAGAAAAAAAATTGCTTTTTGCCCTATGAATTCTGATGCAGCTACCAGATTTTCATGAAACTGACCCAGTAGCTGAATCTTACTCTAAGCCGTCTTTGGTAGAAATTTGGTTGAAAAATTCAGTTTGTGCTGCCAGCTATCGTAACTTAGTGTCTTGGGTTTTGAAAATTCGCTCAGGAATATAAAGTTTTTTGCCCTATAGCTTCCAGGGCAGTCATGAAATCAAAACAAATTTCATATGATATATGGAACTAAATATAGGCTTTATTCAGAAGGAATCTGGTAAAAAAAACCGTTATAGGACTGCCAGCTGTTGTTGGTTTTGTATTTATTTACAATATCTTTATTAAACAATTTTACCGTAAAGTTTTCAAACGATTATGATCTTGTAGTGACAATAAACAACAAATATTAAATTTTCGAAAATTTGAAAACTTTTGCCACTGGTAACCACAAATTTCTTTGTACGACTATAACTTCCAATGCAGTTATCGGATCAAAACGAAATTCGCAGAGTAGATTGATTTCAATGTGAGGCAGGTGTGATATATTTTGGCTTTGATGCTGGCAAAATATTGCCAGCGCGAGGCGTTTTTTGCTATTTTCGTATCAATAAATGCTTGCATTAAGTATTCATATCGCGAACATTTACAATGAAAATAAGTTACCAATGTTTAAATTTTCTAAGTTCTAGAAAATGTTCGGTTACAAACATCTTTCGTTTTTTGATCCTAAACATCTTTCTACCCCTGTAATTTTTGACGAAATCATCGGATAAAATCGAGATCGATAGAGTTATTTGATTTTAACGTGAGGCAATTGTGGGTGACTTTTAGTTGCAGTGATGGTAAAGTGTTGCAAGCATTAAGCATTTTCTTTGTTTATCTTATGTTATGCTGCTTTCAAAGTCTTGCAGTGTTTGGCTTTCCTAAATCTTGAAATTTCTGAAATTCTTTCCACCCTATGAGTTTAAATGCATTGTTAAGATCAAAGTGATTTTGCAATCGAAACAGGTTGGAGCACGTGTGGTAGAACATGCACGCAGAATCTGCACGATTCTTCTACTGTTCACCGAACATTAGTGCTTCTAGCGGTTCAGATGCGCTAGAGTTTTTTTCTCATTGTTATCGTTTCTGAAATAATAGAGACTATTCATTAAAAAGAGCTCAGTCTGTACGGGCTTTAGGTATATTTTTCCCCAAACATATACCAGCGTAGTTTAGAAAAAACAAAAACAAAGCTTTCGCATGGATTTCACTATAAAGACAATGATTCGCTTCCCTCACTGTTTATATTCACATTTTTTTACATAAACTTTCATATCAACATTTTAGTTTTTCTTTTAGATTTTTTTTCGTTGCTATGAACTAAAATTCTTCTTGACATTCTCAAGTTATTAGTTGAAATGTTTCTTTTTTTTTTCGTTTTTTAATACAAATAATACAATACAAATCATTCAGCGCTACAGTAATGATAAGCATATACATTCATGCGTTTCTAAGGCAAAGATAATGAAATAGCAAATTGGGAGAAGCTGCACTTAACCTGGCCTACGCGAGTTTTTACGAGACAAACATTTTTTTTCAGTTGTATTCTCTTCACAACTATTTATCCATACAATTTGAACAAGCTTGTACAAGGGCTAATAGCTCTCACTCAACATCTATGTTTTAAGTTTGTTTATGATAAAGAGGTGGAAATTTTGAGCCTTGTGTAGGCACTGAGTGCCTAAAAGTAGGCAACGACTTTGTTTCAAATTTCGATTTGTCATAACTTCTAAGAAAACCAATGGATCATCATGAAATTTTCAGAACGTATTGATGTAGACTAAAATTTTACACACATGGACTTTCAAAACTGTGCGGGCAACTCTGTAGCTACAACAGGCTCCTGAAAAAAATACTTCAAATCATTGACCTTCCTGGAAAATTTTTGATTTTCGAAAATAAATTCAAATTATTGATGAATTTTGACTTTTGCCCACCAAATCAAATAAAATATTTAAAAATCCCGCGGTAAACAAGAACGGCAACCCGTGATCAAATTACCTCTATTTTCAGCACTCAAAACTTCTGTGTTCGAGAAGTGACGATCGGATAATGCGATTAATGTGAAATTTACAGGACATGTTGGAATTTGTTAGGACCAGATCTGATTGGTGATTGATTTTGAAAAAAGAGCAACACTGTGGCAGTGGTGCCATTTGGAAAAATCGCTGAGAAAAAAAACTGGTTATTGGCCTATAGCTTCCGATTTAGCCAACAGATTTCAACCAAATTCACGAACCTTACTCTAAGATAGATTTCACAGAAATTTGGCTGAAAAACTAGTATAGGGACGCCAGCTACGGCAAATTTTGTCTCGTAAATATTGTAAATTTGCTCAGGAAAATAAAGATTTTTTCACTATAACTTCCGATGCAGTGACGAAATCAACACGAAAGTGATGTGAAAAGCATATCTTGTTGCGTTTTTAATTCTGTAGGAATATTGTTGAAAAACTGTGAAAGGGTTGCCAGCTATGATGAATTTCGTAATTTATTGACATTTCTTTATCGAGCGATGTTGTCATAAAATTTCCAAATGGGAATAATCCTGCAATGACAATTAACAACAAATATTTACGTTTCGAAAATTTAAAAAGTTTGGACGATGGTAACCCTAAAATTTAATTCACTCCTATAACTTACAGCGCAGCCATTCAATCGAAACGAAATTCATAGGCTGGGTTCAACACAACGTGAAGCAGCTATGGTGCTAGCACATGATTGCCAGCACCGGACAATTTCGTAAATATCGCACCAACAGATGCTTTCATTTTCTATTCATAAGCAAAGCATTTACAATAAAATAAGCAACCGATATTTAAATGTTCCGAGTTTTGGAAATTTTTCGGATGGTAACCCCAGACATAGTTTAATCGCTGAAACTTTCGATGACATCCTCGGATGAAAATAAAATTCAAAGGATAGGTTGATCAAGCACAAGCATGTAATGGTAGATTTATTGCTGCTGTGTTGGACAAATGCTGCCAGCGCTGAACATTTTTATCATTTGTGTTATAGAAAATGCTGTCAGAAAATGATATGTATTCCTTTGAGTAAGAAATGGTTGATATGATACTACAAAGAAGTGTATAACGTCTTCACACATTTTTTAATCCCTCAAAGACATTCTTCGAAAATTAGTTTTCTAGCGGTTCTGATGCACTAGACTTTTTTTCATTTGAAGTAAGAACATGCACGTATGACTCTTACTGTCCTGACACTTGCTTTGACACCATAATTTTTGCCTATTTTTGCGGCAGAAAAGGTCAAATATGAAGCTTCTTTCAAAAGTAATCGTCATTCATGTTAAAAAATCACCTTTGGCCGACGAGAACGTCTTTCGTTCCCATAATTTTCGGGATCATTTAATAAATAACTTATCATTTTTTTTGCTTCTCTTCATAAATCTCGATATTTTCACCATGGACAACTCGTCCGTTTTAAGGTTCAAAATTGTTTTAGTATCAACTTGGTCCAACATTTTACCACGTCCCATTTCACCTTTTTTTTATGGTAAACAGTACTAAAAATCTATCACGAATTTGCACGTTATACTTCGCTTCTTCAATGCTCCATACACGATCATCGTCACCAACTGAATAACACAAAGTTTTCCGTACAACCTGCATGTGCGCTACGTTTTGGACCGAGACTATAGAGAATGATTTCCCATGTTCCGGGAATTTTATTCTGCAACGGAGTTGCCGTCTATGTGGTTGTATTAGTCTTCTAGGTGTGCATTTATGTGATGCATAATACTTACCTTGAATCCATGCATTTCTTTCGAATAGCAAAAATTATAACATGTGCTATCATTTTGACCGGGAGTGTATATATATAAATATATATATATATATATATATATATATATATATATATATATATATATATATATATATATATATATATATATATATATATATATATTATCGCATAACACGCACAAACTATTCTGCCACACAAGACCATAAACAAGATAATCGCGGATTACTTCCGTCATGATATAAATGTATTTTAATGCAACATTCAGTCCATATATGTATCATGTAGCTTTCAGATTCACAAAATTCACTTCAAAGATTTCGTAAAAAATTTCTTCTGCGGCTAATATATACCTTGAAAAGTCTATGAACTAACCTGAGGCCAAGTTTGTTGTCACGGTGGTAACATATTTTTCTTCGCCCCATATTATGCACGCACTGCTTGTAGAAATTTTCCACTGTCACTGCGAAGAAGATATATTATGGGTACGTTCGTACTCTTCCACCTATCACCAATATCTCGAACACCTTAGCGGTTGAATGGAAAAATTTACTGAAAGTTTTTTTTTCGAACATCTTGTACAAAAATTGGTAGATATTGTATTAGAGGGACATAGCACCTTCAAATTGAAAAAACAAATGTTAAAACATTAATTTTCGTTAAACAAAAAGACAAGTCTGAATGAAACTTTGTCCATATACTTTATTTGCTTCATACTATACAAAATAGATTTTTTAAATTTTTTTTTGGCCCACTTTCGTCAGCTACATTTATTTTGGAAAAAAACACCAAAAAAGCACGGCGTGCACGATAACTGCCCTCAAAAAAATCAGGAAGATATAAAACAAAAAGGTTTTAATCAGCATCAAAGCGGCCTTGGAATGAATTGAGAGAAAAAAATTTGGCCAAAAAACAAAATGTCGGCGTTTTTTCGAATATATATACGTAATATATATAGGTAATACGAACGAAAATCATAGAAAAAATGACGTTGGCTCGCTTCGCTATATGTGCTCACAAATTTTTTTTTTTAAATTTCAATTTTAAATTAATAAAATCATATTTTTAAAGCTACATTCTAACATATTCTATCAAAACCAAAAAATCGATTTTTTGAAAATTTGAAAGTGCTATGTCCCCTTAAACAAATACTCCACAATTTTTTTACCCTCTGAATGCAAGCAACTTTGGGATTTATTTTTTAACCATTTTTCATGGAACAGAAAACAGACGACGAACTATCGCTCTTCAGTATATTGGAAATGAATATATCACTAGCTCAGGCATGAATCCAATTGGAATCAAAGGACAAAGTTTGCGATGAGAAAAGATAAAAGTGGGCTGTGTGGAATTCCGACGAGGAATTTGTGGAAAACTTTGGGTATTTTACTTGCTTTAAATAAATGTCGCCTGTCTAGAAACTAGAAATGTGTTTTATTTCGAGCTCAATAGAAGTCAAGTCTTCAGATGTACATATATATGTGAGCGCTGGCCGAACAACCTTTATTCAGATAAAGTAAAAAGCAAAGGGTTCTGTATCATCTACATTCATCATTGCTTGAGGATTTAAATGGCCAACCTTAACTTCTACAGTTGAGCACATAACAAGCTTTTAAGTTTGCAAACAAAGAAAAATGTAGACACAATAAAGTTTAAATGGTCAGTGGTATAAAGCCATGGGAGGGGAAAAATTGATTCTAATATTAATTTTCTTCGAAAATCAGCCAAAATGGAATTGATTCTACAGAGTTCAACAATACAATTTTTTTAAGCACCATATATCAGTCAAACACTAAAACATTCTTTATAAAAAAAATATACGCAAAAATTAAATTAAATATGAATTAAAACAAAACTTAATTTGCTCCCGAAATTTGCTTTTCGGTAACGAGTCTGTGCTTTTGATAAAAGAATCATGTGCGTTTGCAACAGCGATCTAAGGCGACCGACGCAAAACTTTTTCGTAAGCTCTTCACATAAATTTTATCTTAACTGCTCTGAATCTTTCCTCAATATAGTATTTGTTGTTACTTGAACTATGGTACATTTTTTCCCAATTGTTTATACACACGTTTGACTTCTAACACTGGTTGCATAATTTCCACTCGCTCTTTACTAATGTTGGAAGAATATTAGCATTAAAATCGATTTGGCCAAAAATTAATGTTTCCATTCATATATATATATATATATATATATATATATATATATATATATATATATATATATATATATATATATATATATATATATATATCTTCTAGGATACATTTGTGTGTATGCAGAATAGGGCCAGGTTTCACCAAATGTCAATTAATTTTAACCCTTTGTCGCCGGCGGCATTTTATTACTAAATTGGATATTTTTAAGATGCCTATTATTCCGTCCACAAATAATTTTTGCAAAAATTAAGTTAGCGAAATGAATTTTGAACGTGTTTTAAATGTGAATCGGATAATGTTTTGGAATTTTTGAACCACATGCATGCGCTAGGTGCCTAAAAAGAGATCGGAAAAATTTGAAAATGTTTAAATGCCGATAACCTTTGACAGAGCGATTAAATCATTATGAAACTTTCAGTACATATTGGTATAATTAAGTAGTAAAGTTGTATTGCTTTCAATCAGCATATTGGCAGCCCTGTAGCTTGGGCAGACGATGAAAGTGAAAACCTTCAAGTCATCGACTCTCCCGAACAATTGTCGCTTTTTGAAAAAAAGCCACTCGTATATAAATCTTATGCTTTGTCTACATAATCAAACTAAAACATGTGAAGTTTTATAACGGGCAAGAACGGTAACCTTCTCCAATTTCCCTGTATTTGTAGCATTAAAAACTTCTGTTCTCGGGAAGTCACGACCCTATAATCGACCCGATAAGTAGGACCAAGTCTGATAGAAGTGATTTTGAAATGCGGGCGATTCTGTGCCTGTGGTGCCATCTTGAAAAATCACTAAGAAAAATAACTGCTTTTAGCCGTATAAACTCTGATTCAATCATTCAATCTGACGAAATTCATACAGTAGGTGAACAATATGTTTGGTAGAAATTTGGTTGAAAAATTCGGTTGGAGCTGCCAGCTATGGTAATGTTGGTGTCTTGAACTTTGAAAAATCGCTGAGGAAAATAAAGCTCTTTTCCTTATAGCTTCCAGTACAGCCATGGAATCACAACGAAATTCCAGTAAATTTAATAGAAATCTAGTTGGAAAAACAATGATAGAGTTGCCAGCTATGGTTGTTTTTAGATTTTTTAATCCTAAATTTCCTTGTATCCCTATCCTTCCAATGCAATGATCGGATCAATATGAAATTCACAGAACAGGTTGACTTCAACGTGAGGCAGATGTGACATATTTTTGGCTTCGGTGCAAAGGGGTGTCAGCACCAGTCGTTTTTGTTATCTTCGTAACAATAAATGCTTGTATTAAGTATTCACATCGCGAAGATTTACAATGAATATAAGTAAACAATGTTTAAACTTTCTAAGTTCTGGACACTTTTCGAATGGCAGCCCCAAACACCTTTCTATCGCTGTAACTTTCGATGAAGTCATCGAAATTAAAATAAGCTTAGGTCTATTATTACTTAGGCTGTATTAGTTTTAAGTAAGAAAAGTAGCTAGTTGCAGAGTACACACTCAAAATCTTCACAACTCCTCTACTGTTCTTCGAACATTAGCCTTTCTAGCGGTCCTGATGCGCTAGGGGTTTCTCGTATCTGCCGCTTCGGGATCAGAAAGATCCGATTAAGATGAAATATACTTGGCAAGCATATATGAACAACAGAAACGAAGATATCCGAGGAAGTAAAATCTTCACTACTTTGAAGGTATCTTCAGCATGTGAGTGAAAATAGGCATCATTTTTTCTCTTTTTTTGTTCGCGTTAAGAAGTCTTTTGAATTATCTGGGAAGCCAGTAAAAAAATCAGCGTCTGCTAGAAGGTAAAATCTGTTTTTGTTGGAGGTGTTTCACTTTAACTTTGTATACATGTACGGTTATTCCATCTCCTTGTACTATTTTCTCTAAAATCATTCGAGGCATTCACATGAACTCCACTTTCAAGCATTCTTTCTGAAAATCGACTCAATGAAGAATAATTTCATTAATTACTCAAGTGTTTTTCAGGTGGATTCTTAAATTCCAGCACATCGTTTTGGTGCGGAATACAATCATTCCAAAGTGTCCATCTTTCAAATTTTTGGCATATCGATTGAAATTTATTAGTAAAAATGTAACGAGGTTCAATGAACAATTGAAAAGTCTTAGCAATAGTTTCCTGGAAAATGTGACTCTAGAAAGAACACCACCCATTAACAAATTATCTTACAGCAGACTTTTTAATTGGACAGTTTTTATCATAACTAGAACGAGAAATGTAATTTCATCACTAAAGTGACCGTGTTAATTCCAGTCGAACTACATTTAATCTCATGTGAAACTTGACTATTGCAGTATTTCTAATAGGTTCAGATGTACCCACCCAAATCAATTGCAGCTCCCTGGAAAATAACACAAAACTAATCAAAACTTTTCTCTCCTTTCTCATCTTACAGCTGGGCGAAGACTTGCAGTCGGGAATCTTCTTCTTCGGCATGTCAAATAGTTTAGTGAATCCTTTGATCTATGGTGCTTTCCATCTCTGGCCAATCAAACAACATGGACAATACACGCACTACAGTCTAACAAGGTAATGCATCGCAATCCACAATCGATTGTTTTCGTCTGGTTTACTCGATGTGTTAACTTGAAACTTTTTCATAGAGACGGTTCAAACACATACCAAAGGTCACCATCAATGACTGCAACGACACAGTTAGATATCAATGGCAGTAGACATACGTTTAAGCGATCGGTGCGCTACCAACGCGGCAGTACGCGCAACAATAATTTCACTATGAACGCAACACCGCCGCGACACTTTAGCTCAATTAAAAAGGACTACGTGAAACAGTCCACGGTAAACGGTGCTGATTGCCATCTGGTTTCCGGCTATGCGGGAGTTCTGGTGCCGAGCAGTACGAAAAAACTGAATGTGTCTAGTGTTTAAGCGACGTTATCTGTGACTTTAGCTTGAGAGCGAAAATGTTTTAATAAATTTAAGGAAACTTTTTTATGTATCGATTTCGATGAAATGAGTGTTTTATTCAATTATTTTTTCAATTCAATTTTATTATTTCCTATTAATACATCAAGGTGCTTCGCAATATAATATGTGGTCTAAAGTATTTAAAGGACTAAACGGTATCTTTACTCTAATGTGATAATGCAGCTTGTGGAATAGCATTACCGAGTGTAGTTTGTTACACTTACAAGCAAAACATTATACTAAACCTTTTTCAACAAGTTTTTCGTATTGCTAGGGTGAACTTGTAAACAATTAGGCGTAACTTTAGCAAAGCGGTCAGTAAATACTGTGTTTCGCATACTCCGTACATTATTTTCAAAGCCCAATAACTGACAAACAGTCAAATTTTCGTAAAATGGGCTTCTTCATATTGTATACTGATTTATAGACAAGAAGGGAACCGTGATCAAATTCAATTACCTTTACTAAGTAAAATTATATCCATGGATATAAGTCGGAGATGTTAAAATTTGTCACAACTAGCATAAATAAAAATGTAATGATTTCCACCTGCAAGTGGTCACGCCAGTCAAGTATGCACTGTGTGCTGGTGTCTGATGAGAAGCAGTGCATACTTTCGAAACCACTTTGTCAAAATAGAATTTTCAATGTAGATTAAAAATTTTAATGTTAATAAAAAGTTGTTCAATTTTAATCATCCCGCAAAAACAATTCCAATTTCTTCATATTAGTTTTTCAATGATGAAATATAAATTTCCATGCTTTTTACGTATGTTTATTCAGTCTTAAATTTCTAATATCTTTCAACAAGCATATTTATTAATAATTAGATACATACCAGGAAGCAAAAATCAGTGACTGAAAATTCAAATAACTTCTTCGAAACATATTTTCTGAGAAAACAACAAATATGTCGTTCCAGCAACGCAGTTTTCATCATCAACTTAAAGGTTTATTTGAAAATTACTTGTTCTCACAAAGCGACGTATGCTTTCGCATGGCTAATGTGTTTTATGTAGCCTGAAAGAATGAACCTTGCATTACAAAACATCCTAAGGACAAATAGATGAAAGCACACGTGTGACTAAGCGGCAGGTAGTCTTGGTTTCAGTGTTTAGGTATATTTCTTTGTTGTGTCATAATCGCACGTGTATCGCTGACTTCTAAGCATAAACAAACAAAAACTATAAGGTATTTACGGATTCTTAGCAAAAAGAAATGACGTCAGATTGTGGTTGGAAAGTAAAAGTCATTCTGCTGAACAGGTAAGGTTCAATCTAAGGATACGATACTGAAGGTGATGTTTATGAAAACGACGTTGGCAGGTGAAATTAATCATCAGCAGACAATGGTAAAGTGTTTATCATTAAGAAATCACACACTCAAAAGGAGGCCATATTGAACATGAACATATTTATTGATTAATATGTTTGATTTACTGTCTGAGTCCTGTCAATGCACAAACGTTCTGTTCCAATGAAAACATATAGCTGTAAAATTGTAAAGCTTTCGATGAGGGACTGTTAACTTGTTTTCCTATTAGGGAAGAATCAACGTACATATATACATCTAGTGCGGTAATTAAAAGCTGTCATGATTAACTATTTTGAAGATAAAAAATTACGAAATTTTATCAAAGCGTGTTTGTAGATTTTATTCTCCTATAACTTAAAATAACATTAAGTGCAAAATAAAAACATGAATCCTGAATATGGTTCGCGAGGAAATGATATATTGTGTCCTATAATAATAATATACTCTCGACCCTAGGTCATTTTATATGGTTTGGAAACAGACGATAACATTTGGCGGGTGATCTTTATTTAAAAATTGGATATACACAGTGAAAGTTCCCTTTACGGACAGCTGCCAAAAGCGGACATCTCTCTACAGCAGACGTTTTTTTGGAACCATAGTTTTTATATGACTCTCCATGTAAAATACGCTCTGTCGGACGGACACGGACACCATAAATATTCACCGACAGACTCGAAACGTTCTCAAGAACGGACTCTATTTTCCAACAACGGACAACAATAATTTCTTTCGATAGCGCGGTAATTCTCCGTGATGTATGATTTCCCTTTACATGCATGCACATAAGTGCCAGGCGTCGCAGGTGATGATTTCGTTACTTTAATTTGTGCCTTCAATAGTACTGTTATAAGTGCAGTGCAGCAATGGCACCAACCAAATGCTTTTTAACTTTAAGACAGAAAATGGAGGTGGTTAATGTTGCAGAACAAGATCATTTAAGTGTTCGCCAATTGGGCGAGAGGTACGTATGTTTTACAAATCGCCTTCGAAAAAATTGTAATGTATAAAATTTAATTTAACGATTTTAGGTTTAAAATAAGTAAAAGTCAAGCATCAGAAAAATTAAAGCAGAAGGAAATCATTCGTAGACAATGGCAAACAAGCGATAATTTAGATCAGAAAACAAAAAAAAAAAAAAAGGTGGTGCAGGACAGATTGACAAGATTTGTTTCGAACGGTTTGCTCGAGCCAGAAACCAGCATGTTCCCGTATCAGGGCCGTTAATAAAAACAAAGGCCAAAGAAGTAGTTAAAGCCTTGGGATATGATAAGTTTACTGCATCGGATGGATTTGGAGCCATCCAGAAAAAGGCATAACATTAGCTTCAGGTGTATCTCTGGTGAGTCAGCGGACATTAATATGGAAGATGTGGACCAATTTCGACAAAAATTGCCAGCAATGCTATTAAGATACCAACCACGAGATATCTTCAACGCAGATGAAAGTGGTTTAAATTTTAGAGCTTTGCCAGATAAAACATTAACTTTTAAAACTGAACTGAACAAAATGGCAAAAGAAAGATTGACCATAATGCTGTGCGCTAATGTGATAGAAGAAAAAGAAAAGCTTTTGGTTATTGAGAAAGCTGCTCGATTACGGGCAATGAAAAATGTTGCAGTTAATAATTTCCCTGCTACATGGATTTTTAATAAGAAGGCGTGGATGACAAGGGCTATAATTACAGACTGGCTTCAAGATATGAACAGGAGAATGGGACTTCAAAAACGTAAAATTTTGCTTTTTCTGGACAACGCTGGGTCGTATCCTACAGATCTGAATTTGGAAAACATTAAAATAATATTTTTACCTCCTGTTGGTCAGCCCATGGACCAGGGAATTATTCAGAATTTCAAGTTCTTCTATCGTGGTTTAATTCTGAAACATGTTCTATCAAAAATTGATAATGTTTTCTCCACCTCACAACTTTCAAAATCCACTAACGTTTTGGAAGCTATCTATTTTATTAAAAACGCATGGAACAAGGTAGCTCCAGATACCGTACAAAAATGCTTCGCCAAAGCAGGTTTTAAAAAATCTGTAGTTCAACAAGCTGACTGATGGAATATGATGCAGAAGATGATCTTTCATTAGCAACCCTAGCACAGTTTTGGAGGAACTTTAATGAAATTGAATCATCTGATCAAGTGGATGAAGACTTTATAAATTTGGATCGCACTTTATCAATTGAAGAGAAAGCAAATGAAAATGAAGAAGCTGATACTTCAGATATAGTATTGGATGACAGTGACGAAGAGGAAAATGAAGATCGTGGTTCAATTAACTCTTACGCCAGTGCCTTAGAGACCGTTGGAAACCTAAAAAAGATTTCAAAGGAAGATTTTGCTGCGTCCGAATATTTAAAAAATGTTGAATCACAGTTTCAAAATTGTTTTTCGCGAGAAAAACGTGAAAAAACAAAGCAGTCAGAAATACTTGATTTTTTAAAAACAAAAATTTTTTTATTTCTATTTCGAGCACATTAGTCGTTTAATTATGTTTGCTTTTACATTTATTTATGTTAGATACTTTCTTATATACGGACACCTCCCCTAAGCGGGCTAAATTCTTGGAACCGTGACTGTCCGCTTATGAGAGCTTTTACTGTAATTGAATTATTTTATTGGAAGGAGCTGAAAATATAACAGAGAGACAAGCCAAGCATACCTTGCATTTTTTTAATAACGTTACTGGTATGCCGTCAGGACCGGTCCTTTAACGCAAGCTAAAACCAAAAGTATTTCGTCTTCGACTGACTTAAATTGACATTACCTTGCTTAAATCCCTCAGGAGTCGTTTAACTAAAACTTTCGCATGTGGCAAGTAACAGTGCTGCCAACATGATTTCTTCTTATTTATCGGAGCCGCAGATTTTACACTCAATTCGAAATTATTCCCAATACAACTGAAAATCAGACAAATTCGATCAGCATTATTTGCAATTCCACAAACCATATTATGGAAAATAATAGAAAGCGATGCTGAAAAATCTAAAAAAAAACATGCCTCCCTATGAGATCCAAAGACTGAAAGAACTATGAAAAAGACAAAAAATATAAATCAAAGCTTTTCGTCCAGACCCAAATAAAATAAGAAGATATTCATGCTACAAAAACTAAATACACTTTTAACGAAAGCAATGCAAATTTTTTCTTGTTTTGAGCACACAAGCGTACTTTCAGTTTTGTTTTGATTTTAAGACCTTGTTGATAATTATGGTGATAAGTTGGTGTTGAATTTCCTGCAAACCTTGCAATGCTTTCATAAATTTTCAACTAAAAAACACGAGAACAGATAATTTGAGGAAAATTATTTTCCTTATTTCTTGAAAATATAGTACGAAAATTATATTTGATAAGATTTTGATAAAAACAAAACAGTCGTTTTTAAAAGTCTATTATGACTTGTATCGAATTTTTTTGGAGTATATTTTTTCAAATTTCTGCCAAAACAGTGTCTATCAAAAATTTTAAAAATGCTACCTCCCAATGTACGATACACATTTCGAAAACTATTTCGCTTAATATCATACGGTTAATCAAAAAGCATTACTTAAATTTCATTTCGACAGCAAGAGCTTCTGTATTCTAAATCGGAAGGTAATTTAGTTAGTTTTCGTTTGAAAACAAACAAACGTCGAAAACTCATGTGCAGTTAATTATTCAGTAAAATTATGTCATGAGCGCTTTAAAAGTTTGTACGTTAAGAAAGAGCAATCTTTTGAACAATAAAATGATTTGTGTGAAATACATAAATTAAAAGCTTTTTTCAATACAAAATAAAAACAAAAATACCACAGACTTTTGGATCTCCATAAAAAAACAATGCATTTCCACAGATTAGTTTTTGTTTGTACCCATTCCTTAAAATATGCAAATGGGTCTGCTGTATAAAAACCTTGACGCAGTTAATATTTTTTGAACGGGTATTCTCAATTTATTTTTACAAAGATCAATGCTCCTAATGCTTGTTGGCAGTACGTAATAAAAATTCTGATTTTTTTCTTCAAACATCTTGTTTACCTCAAAGGCCTGAAATATGCAACCAACTCGAATAATATCAACATCATTTCCACAGAATTTCTTACGACTGGGGAGAAATGACAGTATTCTTCAATTTGTACTTACATATTTGATCATTAATATTACCATTAGTAGGAAACAAGAGTCATTAAAACCAAACGCTTTTGCTTTTACCATGTCAGCTAATTTGCAGAGCCATTAAGCTGAGCATAATTTATTCAAGGGCTTAAATCCATTCTGATTTTAATGATAATTTTTATTCGCTTATGAAAATGTAAAGCACATTCAGGTCCAAAAGTATTATCATGTCTTGAATTATTACGTACAACAAACAAAATCACTATTTACATCTACTTGACAATATCTTCCCGAAAAACCAAAATGATTTTTCATAAGCTTTCCAGCCAACATATGCAACTAACTGTTAGTTAGAAAAGTTTGAAACATTATCGAGCGATTCGCAAATCATGGCCATCTTGATATGAAACAGTCAATCAAAAATATGCTAATAACAGCAGGTTGCGCCACATTTCCAGCGAAAACCACACATTTTTTACTATCTAGATAAACCGTTGAAAAATGAAACATATAAGCTTAATAAATTTGATATGGGAATTCCTGAAGTTTTATCTTTGAAAAAGCGGACTCTACATAGGCTGAGCACACTCATGCCACACGGTAAACAAGAAGCTGGTGGGAATGAGTTATGAAAGCTATTCTGAAGACATATTATTTCAGAAAATATTTCCATGGTTTAAGTGCCTTATATCATAGTAGAAATTGAATATGATAGGCAAGAAAAATGGATTCGGATTGAAGATTATAACAAAGTTTGCTGTGGCGTGGAGAGAATACAAAGGTGAGACGAAAATCGATAAACTTGCATAGGGGGATAATGTTTCAAATTTTTTCGCCAATACATAGGCATCTGGAATATACGCATCTACAAAACTACAGTGCTAATAAATATACTTTTCACAAAATAGATATTCTCTTTGACATTCTTGTATAAATACAATATTATATAGCCAGTCTTACAAAATAACAATTGTTCCATCCATCAGTAATGTAAGGTGCTGTACATGTTAAAGCTATATAATCGTGGCATCCTGAAAAGTGGATCGACACTATCAACATTTGCGGACATGCTAGCCCCTGAGCTGCTTTCTTAAGCCATGCATCACCAACATTTTCATAGAAAACTAAGGCAACTCGTTCTTGTAGACAACCTGGATCGCGGTCTCTTCTATAAATAAACAGAGAAAACAAGCGTAGTATGAAAATCAGAAAGTCAGTAGCAAGAAAAACAACAACAATTCTACTGTTTTTACTTGGGTTTTTATTCAGATTTCGAGAAGTTCTTAGAATGTAATCTAACGTTAAAATTGTTTAAAAATAAGCTATAAGGTAACAAAAATTTAATAAATCACATATTATTATCTTATGCAGGGTATTGAGTAGGGTTCGGAGTCATTGTATTTATTGACAATATTTAAGGCTCTCTTTCGAGAGCTAAGTTCAATTTTATGTACACAACTTAAGTGATGTTAGCCACGAAGCTGAGATAAATGAGAGGACTTGCTTGCTAAGCTAAATGTGCTTCAGACATAAAATCTATTCTATTCATTTCATTCAGGAATGCGTCAACTACATATAAATTAGTTTGTCTAATGAATGCACACTTTTCGTTGTCTAAGGCACCTCTCAGCAGTTTATTTACAAAAATGTGTTAAAATAATCGTTATTTTAAACGCTGTTCTCTTTGTAAATTTTTTTTTTTTTTTTGTTTGCTCAAAACTCTTATTCTTATCAGTTAATAGAACATTTAAGTATTTAAGCCAAATTCGACAGTGTGTTCCAATGCCGGACGGAATTTATTACTCTGCTCACTTGGCGTTCGACGCATACCTCGTCTCCAGCATCGTCGCAAGCAATCGATTAATCCTGATTGTTTCGTTCGTGTCAGAACGTAAACGTAAGGGTCAGATGTGAAGTGTAAGGCCATCAGCAGATCTGCGATTCTAAAGAATGGATGATTTTCTGAGAGAGGATTACTTTTCAGAGCCAGCGGGATTGCGATCTACAAGAATTTACTAATTTTTACATGAAAAAAATTAAATTGAATTTCGCTTACCATTTGTGGCATCCAACAGACAACAAAAGATATGCTCAAAAATGTCATTAGCTTCGCAAAACGTATTTCATCTGATGATGTATTTGGGAAACTCGTCTGATGAATCAGTGTTGCGTGGCTTTTGTCTCGATTCACCAAGTCGTATTGAATTGGTCTTCTGGTTTTGTTGCGTCCGATGATGCAAAGGACTTGAGTTACAAACAAATTGCAGATAACGATTAGGATGCAGAGCAATGAGCCTAAAATTAGTTGTGATTATGATCAGTTAAATATGCCAGGCTGGTTTGATTTTTTTGAATGTTTATAAATGTAAATGTTCACTAAATAGTATAAAAATTATATTAGAATATATTTTTTTAAAGGTTTTGATGTATAGTACAAAAATAGGGATCTGTTTTTTTTTAGTAATCATATTAAAGTTTTTCATTATTTATATTTTTGTGCTATTTAATATTCTTTATATTGTGTGATTTTCTTGATTTTCTTATAAAAATATGGATATTTAAGATAATATTTTTCATATCTACACAAAAAAATATATTCCTAAAGTAGTATTGTCTGTTTTTCAAAAGAAATGAATATTTTAAAAACATGAAAATCATTTTGTTGGAAAAGGAGAAATTTCCCATAAAAAAATTTCCCCTATAAGGAATATTTTTTTAAATTTAATATAATTTTTGATCGCCATTGCTCTTCCGAAGCAAATCCAATGCGTCAATGTTTTCTTTGAAGAAGTGTGGTAAATATTGAAAACATTTCTTATTATTTTTCAAATGAAAATATGTTCGTTGAACAGTAACAGATATGCTCTTTTCTATGATACACGCAGAGGTATAAGTGTCAATATCTGTTTTTATCTGGTCCAATTTGATTATTTAATCTCATGTCCTATTTAATCTCATGTCATTCATGTCCTACGAAAACAGTACACTTAAAAATGCGCCCATCGTGGTGCACTTACAACCACGAACAAACACAGTCCCATTTAAATTGCCCCAGCGTGCCAAATTCGGAATTCGGAATTGTTTAAGACTATTCCGAAAGTGAGCGAAAGAGGAAGAAATATAAAAAGCTCTTGAAATGAATACAACTTTTGACTGGGGTATTACTGTTCATTATTTTATGAGAAACATTTGAATATTTTTTAAGAATCTCGTCTGAAGTTTGGAAGAAACAAATTTAAAATCAATTGGAATTCGTTGCGAAAATTTCACTGAGTTCGAACAAATTCCTAACAAAGTGCGAACGAGTCTGTGATAGGGAAATTGTCAAAAGTTTGTAACGAAATACATTGGAATTCGCAACAAATTCCGAACCTAATGCCGTTAATTTTTCGTCTAGTAAAGTAAGTATTAAAACAGTACTTTAGTCGTACAACTGTTTTTCATGCATAAGCGCAAGTGACTACAAAATTTTTTGAAGTTGTGTTGTTTGAGGTGTTAACAGTGTCTATTTTAAAGGTTCGTAATGCTATTCAAACTTGTTATTCTCTTGTAACTTCTCCTTTTTGTATGATGTGCGAAAATTTCCTTCAAGAAGACGGAACGAGATCGAAGGTTTTTTTAAAAAAGGTTTTTTTATAGCAGCAAAGACAAGCTTAGCAAACGGGCGAAAAAAATTGTTATTTAAAATTTATAATATGAAATAAAACAACAAATAAAAAAAATGTCTATTGGAATTAAAAATTATAAGTATTATATTCAATAAATGTTATTAAAATGTATCCAAAAAGTATTGAGAGCATTCTCAAAGAACTATTTGAAACCTGCACAAACATTTTCAAAAAATTCACAAAGAATTCGCAAAGAATTTGAAATGAATTCGTAAGAAATTCGTAAAGAATTCGCAAAGAATTCACAAAAAATTCACAAGGAATCCCGAAAGGATTCGCAATGAATCTTGAAAAAAAATGAACCATTGTACGAAAGCTTTTCAGGAGCTAAAGAGGGGAAAGTTTGAGCACTTTCGGCGTTTTTGTAACGTTTTCCATATACCGGTCTTAAAGAATTCGTAACGAATAAGTTTGCGAATCCGAAACTTTTTTCTGAATTCGCTTCAATTTTCTGAAAGAAGTCTCAACGAAATGCCGAATTTGGCACACTGGGTGCTTTTCCAGAGCTCATGATAGTATTTAATGTATTGGATACCTGAGACAATACCCAGTGTACCAAATTCGGCATTTCGTTGAGAATTCTTTCAGAAAATTGAAGCGAATTCAGAAAAAAGTTTCGGATTCGCAAACTTATTCGTTACGAATTCTTTAAGACCGGTATATGGAAAACGTTACAAAAACGCCGAAAGTGCTCAAACTTTCCCCTCTTTAGCTCCTGAAAAGCTTTCGTACAATGGTTCATTTTTTTTCAAGATTCATTGCGAATCCTTTCGGGATTCCTTGTGAATTTTTTGTGAATTCTTTGTGAATTCAAAATAAAAATCAAGAATTCTTTCGAATTCTTTACGAATTCTTTGTGAATTTTTTGAAGATTTTTGTGCAGGTTTCAAATAGTTCTTTCAAAATGTTTCCAATACTTTTTGGATACATTTTAATAGCATTTATTGAATAAAATACTTATAATTTTTAATTCCAATTGAATTTTTTTTTATTTGTTGTTTTATTTCATTTTATAAATTTTCAATAACAATTTGTTTCGCCCGTTGTCTTTGCGTTGCTGCTATAAAAAGAACCTTTTTTAAAAAAACCTTCGATCTCGTCCCGTCTTCTTGAAGGAAATTTTCGTACAGCAGCTTCTGCATACAAAAAGGCGAAGTTACAAGAGAATAACAAATTTGAATCGCATTACGAACGTTTAAAATAGACACTGTTAACACCTCAAACAACACAACTTCAAAAAACTTTGTAGGCACTTGCACTTATGCATGAAAAACAGTTGTACGACTAAAGTACTGTTTTAATACTTACTAGATGAAACATTAACGGCATTAGGTTTGGAATTTGTTGCAAATTCCAATGTATTTCATAACAAACTCTTAACAATTTCCCTATCACAGATTCGTTCGCACTTTGTTAGGAATTCGTTCGAACTCACTCAGTGAAATTTTCGCAACAAATTCCGATTGATTTTAAATTTGTTTCTTCCAAACTTCAGAAGGGATTCTTAAAAAATATTCAAATGTTTCTCATAAAATAATGAACAGTAATACCCCAGTTAAAAGTTGTATTCATTTCAGGAGCTTTTTATATTTCTATCTCTTTCGCTCACTTTCGGAATAGTCGTAACCTCCGAATTCCGAATTTGGCACGCTGGGTAATGATATTTCTTCAAACACTCCAAGCAGAAAAACGCACCCACTCACATCATTATGACGGTTGAAAGCAGATGCTATAAGAAACAAAACTCTTAGGCAATCCGCACACGGGTCGTTGAGCTATCGTCGTAGATGCAATATTTCTACGCTTGGTCGTCACAACCTATGTAAATCAATGGGTGACCGCTAACGGAGCGTTAGCCTATCGTGAAGAGTGAGAAGCGTAGTCGGTTTACGTTGAGTGCGTCTCAAGCGTTGTGCATTGCAGGCCTCAAGTCGAATGAGTAGTCGTTTTTGCTAGCGCGATGGATTACGGCAACGTAATGGGGGAGGTGGGAAAATGCTCCGAATTATATGATTTTACGACGCATACTGACGTTTTCCTGACGACCCGTGTGTGGACATGATACGAGGATGACGACACTCGTTTTCTCGCGAGCTTGACAAGTGTCAAACGCATCTCTCACGTATCGCATGGATAACGACCCGTGTGCGGAGTGCCTTACGATCGTGCGTTTAAAGCGTGCGTTCTTTCGAGTAACGTGGTTTTCATCATTCGCATCATTTCACTGCTACAGTAAACTTTGATGGAAAAACCACTTTAGGATGTTCTTCTTTCAATATCATGTTGAAAGACTTGAACGGTGGCAGTACTAGCCTCTCTTAGCATTTGTGAATTTTGTTCTATCGCTTCATTTCACATTACGAAAGATTTTCCATTTTCTCGAAACTATTTTTTTTTTTTTTAATTCGAAGCTTTGTTCAAACTTTTCAGAGAGTTGAGTGAAATTCCTTAGACTTGCTAAGTCATGCAAATGCAACGCACCACGTTTTATGTACATAAGTGCATGAGCTCAAATTTTTGAATGAGCTCAACATTAGTATGTGGAAAAGAAAGTCTGAAGACTTTGTATGTGGCTAATCCCTTCTCTCTGGATGAAGTAACAGCGATTCTCAACGCCTGAATGTTTGGAAAATTTTTGGCAAGCATAAAGCTTGTCGCACACTATTCCGTCATGACACGACATAGAAAAATGTCGTACGACAGTCAGTCGACCACCGCACACTATACCGAACCAACCGACACATCAGTTTGTTTAAATTTTTTTTTTTAATTAAAAAAAAATGCAATTCTTAAAAATAAAAAAATAAAATAAAACTGAAGTTAACTTCTTTTGTGTGTTGTCGTAACTTTTTGAGCTTATTTCACGCAATTCTTTCTAGAGGGTGGCGTAAAATTTTTTGCTCTTCGATATGAAAAATCAACCCGACTAAATTAATGGAGAAAAGCTAGCTTTCAAAATTGTGACACCCTTTTATATTTTTCTTAAACATATATAACTTTAATTAATTTCTGAATGGAGGTAAAGTGGAAATTTCAGTGATGATACCAAAATAATGTCTGTTGTTTAAGAGTCGGAAAAACCGGTATCGAAATTCAAAGATGATTAATATAAAGACCTTTTGTTAAAACCTGAAAAACTTTAGAAGTCTTCAACGGATCGAACTGATAATAACGGTAAATAATCAAATTTATGTGACAGTTTCAGAGAACGAATTTTAAACTGCGTTGAAAACAAAAGAGGGCATACTTTATACCAACTATATATTATGTTGCTTCAAGTGTGTAAAATGTTGTACAGGGAAAACTAAGGGCAGAAACTTTTGCGCCACCCAGTAGTTTCTGGTCAAAATTTTACCTCATCCATTACCCATTTGATATATTTTTCTAATATCAAACTGCCGAAAGACAGATGATGCTTATCATGAATTGCTCAGAAAATGTATTATGATTAATACAATATAAAGTATGTAATGTGAAACATTTAAAAAAATTAAAGTTGAAATGTTCTCAGCAAATTATTCTTATATATTTTCCTTTTATTGTGATTTATCGTAATTTTTTGAACTTATTTCATACAGCTCTTTCTATTTTCTGGCCAAAAAGTTTTAGTTCATCCATTTTTTATTCGCTAGTTTTTTTAAAAATATCAAACTGCCGAACGACAACTGATGCTAATCATAAAATCTATGAAGCTATATGAAAGCCCGCACCCTTAACCGACAAGACACATCACAACGGCGTACAACATTTGTCGGATTGAATTAAATTCAAACATCTCAAACATTGATATGAAAGAATATGGATACCATAGATATAAGAAGAATGGATACGAAATGGGCCGAGAGAAATGAAGCAATTTTCGACCTCTGGTCTCAATGTGTTTGTATAAAACAATAACAAATTTCATGCAGAAAAGTTGATGTATTTGGAAATTTGTTGAACTGTATTAGTTTCCCCGTTATCCCAACCACCCCGTAGATTGGATGGATTGAAATGAATGTTTACATAGAGAGTCTACAGCGCTGAGGGGTGGTGCGTGCGGCATTGAGGGGAAAGCTGTTTTACAGAGAGTAAAATTGCATGTGTAGTAAAATTGCTTCACTCACGTACGGGCTCATGCATTGTGATTGCGTGTCCATTCTTTATATGCTTATGATGGATACGAAATGGCTATCCGTGTACCCATACGTGACTGTGCCTTTTTTAATACACGCACAACATTGCTCTCTCACAAAAATTCCGCTCAGTGCACTCGTTTCTGCCGCACTCACAACCGAAAAGCCTTAATGCTGTGTCTTAATGCTGGGAACCCCAGCTCGGTGTAAAAGCGTGCAACGGGCAACACGTAAAGAAACGTCAATGTTAGTTTGATTGGTGTCGGCGACTGAGAGCATTGACTTTTCGTCAAAATGTTTGAAATAAAATTCGGAAATTTTTCTTCGTATTCGGTGAAAACGTATACCTAAGTTTGTGCGCAATCATTTGTGTCGTTTTCGTGGGTAAATTAGCGGTAAAAAATCATAAAACAGTGCGATAATGAAGTGCCGCGTTCCAGGCTCCAAAAGTAGCTACCGAAGTGCGTCGGAGCGGATATCGTATTTCGGGTAGGTAACATTAACCTTTGGCTTTGATTTCGAATAGTTTTTGTGTGAAATCATAGCTAATTTCATTAACAAAAACCATTTTAATCTCCACTCGCCGGTTTTGGTAAAGAAATGTCAAACGACTTTCAAAATGGCGATCTCTCGTGGTTTTTTCACATTGGCTTTGCCATATGAACTGTGTAGGGCACACACAAGTACCTCGTTCTCACACCACTAAGCAGAAAGTCGAAAATTGGCACATTTCTCTCGGCCGATTTCTAATCCATTCTCTCTTATATCTGTGATCTCAAACGATAAAAATATTTCCCTGACTTGTCGTGTCGTGACGTGTTGGTCAAGTGTGCGGGCGTTCATACAATTGCATGCAATTGATTCTCACAGATTTTTGTCGTGTCGTGTCGGAATAGTGTGCGACAAGCTTAACTTAATACCAACCTGTTTGACCGATACTTTCAACTCTCCCACACTTCTGAAATGAATTCGAGGAATCATCAAAGTGGATGCTAAATATAAATCTCATTTGGAATATTCTCTGAAATTTCCTAAACTCTTCCTCGTAAATTCGCTATGCTTCTAAATGGCTGCTTGTGCGTGTAAGCCCACACTACTTGCATATCAGACATCCTCAGGCTTTTATGAACACCAGAAGCCCTAAATGTCAAACAAAACAAACTTAAAAACAGATCTAAGGCCTCTTTTCGGAAATGCTCCTCAGATAGCCTCAACATTGTTGATGCACACAGTCCACATCAACTTCTCTATTCCGAGTCGACTGTAAAGTAAAACAAAGCAAATCAAACAGTGGCCACCTCGCAAGCCCTACTTGCAACATGCCTGCTGATAGCACGAATCGTACTTTAATTTTTCCATTGGGAGACGTACTGAAGTAGGTACTTAGGTTTTTTTTCGAATGGCAAGTTTGATGAGAATTACAGCAACATTCCCTACTGAAAGGTGTGAGAATGTCTTTTTGATGACCCTAAGGCACATTCGCTTTTCTTTCAATAGAACTCACTGGCAGTGCACTCTTCAAACCGAAGCGACCGGAAAAGATACTCTCCCCAGATAGCACATCTGATCCGCATTAAAAGTTGTGCCATTGCTTGTTGACCGTAATTTGGATTTTTCTGGCGGCTATGAAAAGGGTTTCGAAACCAAGACCCACCATGGAGTTGCCCGACAAAAAAACGTACAAAATGCCAAACCAGCATACTTATCAAGAGGCAAACAGCCGTAGCATTGGTAGGACAGAGAAAAAAAATAAGACAGCTCAAAGAGAAACCTAAGAATGCGATTACACATGCAAATAAAATACGGAATAAAAGGAAATAGTCTTGGAGCTAGCCCGAGAGCGTTACCTCATTATTCAAGTGTAGATATAGGGCTCAGTTTCATTTATTTTGAATGAACTGATGCGATTCGTATGGCCTAAATTACTACACGAAATGACAGAATTCTGGGTGAGATGAGTGTGCTTTGCCGGGAAACTGATGAACTGGAAAGGAAATGGAATGTGACGGATCATTGGACATAATTGGTAGTAAATCATCAGTAGTCACACATTCTATTTTGCATGAAGTTCAAATTTTGGAGAGAGTGAATAGATAACAGTTTTGACACCCGTTAAACCTTCAGTGTGTAAATTTTATTTCGAACTCAATTTTAGGATCAGATGCTCATATTCAGAAAGTTCGTTTACACTGCTTGATAAATGGGAATGAGAGTTCGATGAGAAATGAGAACTATATTTGGCTGCTAGAATCCCAAAAGAGTCCTAATTTTTCCATTGATCTGGTGGGTATGAATTTCAATACAAACAATCAATTACAGCATTCTATCAATAAATTAGCTTTGTGGTGGGAGAGTGGAAAATCGAGTCGTACAACGAGTGTCAGTACTAAATGCCATCAACTGATGGTGCTGGAAAAATTCTTCGAAATCATCATCCTGCCAACAGATGAGAAAAGAATTCAATCGATCATCTTGGTCAAACTTCTCTCTCTACCCAGCTGCTTTTGCTAGTCATACTCCAATCCGACCCAAGACTACTAAGGACCAGATGCTGGCTCGACCATTTTCAAGAATAGAATCAAGCTAGGAAATTGGCTATTGTTAGGAACCTCCAACCCGAATTAAACAAATTGCGTTGCTCAAGACTATTGCCTTGTATTCAAGCTATCCCGTAATCCGTTTCTACTTGTTTTCTTGCCAATTTCCTAGTTTCGAGGGAGTTCGTTGAATGTAACGGACTTTTGCAATGATTTCGTTGCTTGCATGATTTAACTGGTTTATGAGCATTAAGAAAGGGCTAGGATAGTTTTCCCTGATGAGTGAGTGTATTATTGGCTGTGTGTAAGTGAAATAGATGAGAATTTATTGCGGTAGCTAAACAGTTAAATAGTTTGCAAGTTTCATGGAAATGCTAATGACGTTGGAACTTTCAAACTTTCAAAAAACACTAAACAATCAAAGCCCTTGTGAAGTGTGCGTATTTTCAAAACATAAATGGTCTGTGTGGAATGAGTTTTAAGCCGATAAGTTTTTGTTTTTTTGATTGTTTGGTTTTTTGGTACCAGAAATATTTTCCGAAGAAATTGTGCATTGGAGTCAGTGTGGCCAGATATTTGCGAGAAAATATAGCCCAATTTCAAATTTTCATTGCCCAAAGTAGCCAAAATTTCTTATTTGTAGCCCAAAAACCGCCACACCAGATTTATAACTAAATTAAATCATTTAAGCTATAATATTTAAACTATAATATTTAAATCCATAAAACTCGTACAAAGTAACACAAATGCTCTAATTGTAGCACAGAAGTCGTTTGAAACAGTACAAATTTTCGATACTATATACGTATTTGAAAAGGGAAAAATATGAATAAATTACAGGAACTGTGTGGAAATTTTTGAAAAGTCCTTATTTTTTCAAGGACTTTCCTAGAATGTTCACACAGAAAATAAAAGCTTGCAAAAACAACTTGCAAATTTGGGTGGCACAAAAATTAAATTAGTATCAGAAACAATTATAATGGCTAGAAAAACTGAATATTTTATTTAAAATGTAAATATTTTATCCGATTTCATACATTCAAAACTATGAACGCAAGTTTTGAAATAAATTGTTCTTTCGATTAGACGATAAGCTGTTAACATTATGTTGAGACGTTTAAATACTTTCAAAAGGAGATATACGTAAAACAATTTCACTTGTGGAGCTCCAAGCGACGTTTTGCGAAAAAATTGAAGTGTGCTTTGAAATAAACTGAATAATTTTTAAACATTGACTTGCGAGATCCCAATTTAACTCCGATTCGGGATTATCCCAAATATCGCGTCGTATAAACGGGCAAAAATGGGTTTTAGATTTTCCGAAATTCGAATTGTGTATACCCATAGAAACTTGTTTTGAGGAATAGCTTATACGCAAATAGAAACTGTACTGTATAAATGTGGCAAGATTGGAAGTTTAGGTTACATTGAACATTTCAGTTAACGTACGAAGAAGGTAAGAATGAATATGGAGAAACATTTAGCGAAAGCTGAACATTTCATTAGTTCCTTTTTGTTCTTTCTGAGGTGTCGTTCCAAATCACGAATGAATTCCACAAAGAGGATAATGAATAACATACCAAGTGCACAGCGTTTACCAAAAGTCGCCATGTTGAAAAATCACTTTCATTTACACATTTCATATGCACACTCTCGCATAGTCATCTGGCGTAAGCCCAACTGTTCGGGTTTGAGCTGAAATCCAAATTTGTCCGTTTATACGACGTTTTGACTGGTATAATCCTGAATCGGGATTAAATTGGGATCTCGCATAAAATAGGTCATAGAATTTTGAATGACTGCGATTGAATTCACTATCGGAATTAACAAAAGCTGCTATGGCTTCTTTGGTTTAAAATTAAGAAAGACATCATCATCCTTTAGAAAAGGCAGCTAGTCAATCTTCCGGGAGAGATTCGTTTGTGGTCGTAAATTGATCGTATCCCTACAAATTTTGAATGTCTGCTGGAATATTTGAATTCTAATCACTTTGAATTTGAACTCTCATCACAATTCCGCTTTCAACCCAATACCACTTTTGTGATTGTAAGTGGAGACACTTTATTCCAAGCAGATCGTAATTACCAGAGAGTTTCAAATATAGAAACTAATTTTATTGGGTCTGAAGAACGCTCCGTATTTTTCAGAGCTCACAATATGAGGTTCATCATATAAGTGCAGTAATTTAGTTTTAAGTTTGGTATAATCCTCTTATCTAAGGGCTGTAAATAAAAGTGCAAATAGGTGAAAAAATTCGTAGCTTGAAGTCTTCTAGATTATCAATGCTATCACATCTAGCTTTATCAAAAAAGATGGTGATGTTTCAGTTTTGTGTTCGCATTTCAGCATCAAGTATGCATCAATTCCTTAAAAATAGCACCCGTTATCTAAGATTTTGTGTTAGCTCGCCAAGTTGTGCCTGAACAGCTTCCATTGCAACTGGCACGCGTTTTTTTCAAGGTTTTCCATATGTTCATTTTTTCTATATAAGACGTAGTGATTTTTGAGGTGTTGCTCTAAAAAATACTCCTGTCTCATCAAGATTATAGATGTTTGAAGCATCATAGCCATCACATAATATTCTTAGCTGTGATTGAAATTCCTGAACTG
Organism: Nemotelus nigrinus; assembly: GCA_947369275.1. NCBI lineage: Eukaryota > Metazoa > Arthropoda > Insecta > Diptera > Stratiomyidae > Nemotelus > Nemotelus nigrinus. The sequence continues at coordinate 74,586,653 of OX376373.1, read as the reverse complement.
TATCTTAATCAGCATCAGTTTCTTCGCCACAAAGCGTGCCGTAGTGAATATTGTAGTTGTTTTTAAAGGATTCTAGCTTTCTGTTTGATGGTTTCTGTTTTAATTTCCTAGTGATTTAACGGGTTTTACTGTGAAGTATCTGTGAAGCGTGTCTTACAAGATTATGAATACAGCAATTTATCTATCTGGTAGTATGGTAAATTTAATATCAACCGCTTTCTCCCAGTGTCTTCAAAATTTTCCAACGTTATTTAATTTCCGTTTTAGCTGGTTTTTGTTTTTTTTTTTTAAAAAAATACGATGCACCTGACTCTTACTAATTTTAACGCTATCGGCAGTTTTTCTTTGGATGAACAATTTTTTGTCACTTAGATCGTTGCATTTTGCACTCATAGTAGATTTTTTCAGTTGTTTCGATGTTGCCTGAACAAACGTTCAAATATTTACATCATAATTATCAAATGAATTCCATTCATACTTGCTTAAAGAGAAAACATACAATAATGCTCAAATAAATCAATATTTTATTATTATCAGATTAGCAATAAAATTCAAGCTACCTATAACGTACCGAATTCTACACATTAAATAATTTTCCAGTAAAAAACTATGCAGAAATTATACGAAAAATTTTCTTGACCGTGAGCAGATAATATTTTTCTGGAAAACTCATTTTTGCACAATCTTTCATGCTTGTCTGAAGACCATTTTCGGTCCAATTTTAGAGGCTGCCCGATTACAGAGTGAATTTTTTTCAAGAAATAGTATGCCCGGTGATGTTATAGCTCAATTGTTCAGGTGGTCGATCATACAGTGTCCCGATAAGTAGGTTTTACTGTATAGCCCAAATATAGTTTCTCATAAAAATAGATAGCCTGAAAACCGCCAACCCCCGAAATGAAAAAAACATCCCGCCAATTCAAATTTTAGATAGCTCAATTGGCGGGGAATAGCCCAATCTGGCCACAGTGATTGATGTAGCAAATAGATTTCTGTCTTTAACGAAACGAAGATGCTTAGCCCACAATCAACCGCATTTTTATTGTATCGTCTATCGTCAAAAATTTATGTAAGTGAAAGATTAAATGTAGATCAGGAAAACTAAGTAAATGGCTGAAAAGAATGATATTCTGTTGTTAGATATGAATATGAAAAATGCAACGAATAGGACAGAGAATGTGTAAATAGCCAAAAATATAAATCAATAGGCACTTCGTTGCAAATGCTTTGTATTAAAATAAACTGCTTGCTAGTTACATATCCAGTTGCATCCCAGACTGTAAAAAGAGACGCTTTTGCACTTAGCAACAGTGAGCATGACTCCGTCTGGCAAGACGAGCGAAATTATGTCGAATCTAGTAAACACGCCACGTGAGAAAATATCCTCTGAAACACAATACAGCGAAATGTAGCACTAGGTGGAGAAAATCCGCTGTCAAAAAATTAAAATGCACCTTTTTGTATGGTAGTGCCCACATTGCAGGCGGCCGAAATTTTTGAAGCGTCAGAATTTGCCAAATTTTTAATTTTTTCGTTTCGCTAGCGCAGGGTGGCATCACTACTAGGTTGAATTAAGTCTACTTGAATTAGGTTGAAAGGTCTGGTGGTATAGACAAACGTTGGCTGATATGTATTGTGATAAGCCAACCTAATCCTCGTAGAACAGGATTTAGCAAAACCAAAGAAAAAAAAATGAATTAGGTTGGTACCGTCAGTGCATTGGCAGCGAAATTTTCGCTGCATTGTGGTTCAACATATTGAAATCCGTAGTTCTACATAGAAGTTCACCGCACCCTACGAAAATTTTGCGGTTATGTGTTTCGGCTTTATGCCTAGTACTATACTCTTCGCAAAACGAATTCAACGATCGAATCCCATACAAAAACAGCTTTTCAATTCATCAGTAAAGCTCTTTTTGTAAGGGATTTGACCGTTGAATTCGTTTCGCGAAGAGTATAGTACTAGGCATTATGTGGAATGTAGTAAACACGCGGACGGTCACACGACGCGTCAGCAAAGTGATTGGTTAAATAGACCTGGATAATGACTGAAGAAGAACGAATAGATCATTAAGTCGCAGCATACTGTTACCCGCCGCTGCGAAAAAAATCTTCTCCGTTCCCTTTACCTCCCGTTGGAGTAAAAGGGGGCAATTTCGGGTGGCCCAGCTCACGCGGAGAATGGGGTGAGTCGAAGTTTTAGGCGCCACTCGCTTTGTTCTATCACGAAATTGCCTAACAATCGTCGCCTAGAAGCGAGAAATCGTCGACGATCTTTCCCCTCACAAATCAAAGTTTCAAAACGCCCGACGCGCACTAATAACACCAGCGTTACAAGTTAAAACACAATTCTATTTCACTTATGATTTACCTCCCTACCGACGGCGCCGCGTTACACAATGCGTGAAACTTATTCTAGTCCATCACTATACTTAAATCTAAATTCTTTTATTTATTTTTTATTAGCCAAACAAGGCATAAATACATACATATAAATACATACAAATAAATTATTTTAAAAAGCAAGTGTACGGTACAAATAAATAACACATAAATAAATAACTAATTGAATAAACATATAAGTTTGAAATTGAAATTAAGTAAAATAACAATGAAATAAAAGAAAAACAATTAACAACGATAATTAAATAAGAGCTTAAAAATTATGGTGTACAAATGGCTTGGATAAGGGAAGACTTGAAGGATAGTTTGGAAATCGTTGGGGAATAAAGGTTGCTAAAGCCATTGAAGACCCTGCAGCATCTATTCACTGGCTCATTAGCTGCATAGATGGTGGAATGTGGATATTCCTTTAGTAAACGATTGGACCTGGTGTTCCTTAAGGGGATATTTATCACAAATTTACTATTGAGGAACTCAACTCTAATAACGCCTCTAATTACGTCAAATGTGAAGCAGGCCGATATCATCATTCTTCTGGATGCAAGTGAAGTTAAGTTTAAATGACCCAATCTAAACTCATATGGGGGTAAATTTTCGAAATCGTAAGGGTTGTACAGATCTCTTAGGGCGAAAAGTAAAAATTGTTTTTGAATGGACTCGAGTCTGTTAATGTGAATTTCGAAGGCTGGGCTCCAAATAATACAGGCGTATTCAAGAAGAGGGCGTACAAGTGCAGTGTATAATGATCTTGTGGCCCACAAGTTTTTGAACTCCTTGGCACGTCGTTTAATGAAGCCGAGCTGCTTATTCGCACGGGAAAGAATTTTGTCGTAGTGCAAGGTGAAACGAAGTTTCACATCCATCACAACACCGAGATCAACAACGCTATCAACGCGAGTTAATAAGTTGTTGCCGAGAAAGTAAGTGTTCTGCGTAACCGTGCATTTACGGCTAAAACTTATAATTTGGCACTTATCAATATTCAGCGAGAGCTTGTTTATATTGCACCATTGAACAAGAGAATCAAGCTTGGATTGAAGGAAAAGTGCATCAGATTTAGATTCAATGGTGTGGTACAGTTTGAGGTCGTCTGCATAAAGTAGGTGAGGTATGTTTGACAGGACGTCAGATAGATCCGAGATGAATATGTTAAAGAGAAGTGGGCCAAGATGACTACCTTGTGGAACACCAGAGGTAGCAAATATATTTTTTGATAAAATTCCTTGAAACTTAACGAGTTGGATTCGGTTGTGGAGGTAGGAACTGAGCCAGCTTAGTAAAGATCCGGCAAGCCCGAATTTGTGCAGCTTAAGGATCAATATAGAATGGTCAACTCTGTCGAAAGCTTTGCTAAAGTCAGTGTAGACTGCGTCAATTTGATAGCCTTTTTCCATTTTACACAAAACGTCCGAAACTAGGATTGTCAAGTTTGTGATAGTTGAGCGACCTTTTCTAAAGCCATGCTGTTGCTCATTCAGACGGGAGTCAACTAGTGGGGAAAGTTTATTGTATACAACCTTTTCAAAAAGTTTTGGAATGGAAGACAAAATGGCAATGCCCCTGTAATTTTCGACGCAGCGTCTATCGCCATTTTTGAAAATTGGTGTCACATATGAAAGTTTCCAACAGGATGGGAAAACACCGGATGAAAGTGACCTGTCAAAGAAAATATGCAGGGGTGTTATTAGCTGCTCTACGCACCTACGCAGGAAGGACGGTGGAAGGAGATCAGGACCAGGGCCTTTGTTGCAATCGAGCTCCAAGATAGCTTTACGTATTTCATCGCGTGAAATTTTAATTTGGCTGAGAAAAGTGGTTGGTGCTGAATTAGAAGGAGAAACATTTGAGTTAGATGGGTCTGATACAGTGAAAATTCTCTGGAAATTATCTGCGAATAAATCGCAGATATCTTTAGGAGAAGCAGAGGTGATATTATTATAGGACATTGACAATGGATAACCGGTGACTTTCCGCTTCATATTTACAAAATCAAAGAATTTTTTTGGGTCGTGGATTATACTTTCACCGGTTTTCTTAATATAATTGGCATAAGCATCGCGAGACTTTGTCGAGAATTCCTTAACTACTTCATTATAAGCTTCCTGAATAGTAGAATTAACATCAATATTTTCCTTTAATCGTTTATATAGTTTGTTTCTATGATTTCGCAAATGCCTAAGTTCCCTATCAAGCCATGGTTCAGTCAATTTTTTCTTTTTTTTAATCTTAGGTACATATCTTTCAACGGCGTCAAATATTTTATCGTAAAAAGTGGAAATGGCTTCCTCAAGATCTAGCGCTGAAAGAGTATTCGTCCAATCTATAGAGTCAAGTACATGGTGAATACTTTCGTAGTCAGCGTTAAGAAAGTCGTATACAATTGAATTATTGTACGTTTTTAAGTAAATAGAATCAGGAGTGGGAAGTTCAACTGATAGTGCAGTGTGGTGTAAACTATTTGAAAAGAGATGCTCTGCATCATTAGTTGGACTTACCACTACTTCGTCATAGGCGTTTGTAAACACAAGATCCAACCAATGACCGTTTTGGTTGGGAGTTGGAGAGACTTGCTGCAAATCGTTGCCATAAAAAGTACTCGCAAGGTTGAAATCATTAGAATCTGAGAGGTTAACAGGGAGAAGAAATGCGTCGTTTTCATCGGGGATAAAACATAAGTTGGGACGATTGAAATCCCCTAGGAATATTATTTTGTCTTTTTCATTCAGAGACGTTGTAATGGAAGATATTAATTCACAGAAATGGTTGTAAACTGATTCGTCCGATCTGGGTGGAATATAGGCCAAACTAATATAAAGGAAATGGTTATTCAAAGAAACACGAATAACAAGGTGTTGAAACAATACATTGGGGGTGGTGTCAATATTCTCACTTGAAAGTGTGTTGCTAACCGCCAGCAAAACCCCACCGCCTCGCGTTTGACCTGTGGAACAATAGTCACGATCGCTTCTGTAAATTGTCCAACTGCTATCAAGGATCTCTTCATTCTTATGGGAATCATTTAGCCATGTTTCTGTGAAGGCGAGTAAATTAAAGTGGCAGGATTTTGCGTCAAGATATAATTTATTTAATTTCCCTCTCATACCACTACAATTGTGGTAAAAGAGTCTGAGTCCATTTAAAGAAGGTGTTATGTTAGGATAAATGCCTAACAGAGTTGACTGCTTTTCGACGAGAAGCAGTTGTCATCAAATTGCCAAAAGAGGTAGTATTCGTAGTTGCTTCTGTAGAGGCGACATGGGTGGCCAGCTGGCTAGAGGATAAAAAGGAGCTAATATTGGCTACGTTGTTGTTTGTATTTAGTAGAGAAGAAACGGAAGCAACAGTGGATCGTGGTATTAATGGGATGTTACGAGGATTAGTAATTTGAGGATTTTGAATGGATGGAGATTTACGGGTATTAGGAACATTATTTGAAATACAATTTTTTCTTACAGAATTTGGTACTTTCTTACGGCTATTGTTGGACATTCGATTCTTCCAGGGAGAAAATGTAACGCCATTCGAGTTGAATTTGCTGCTACGTCCGTCCAAACTCATGAACATCCAGGCATATTTTGTTGGAATTAAAACCTTGTAACGCTTCTGTGAGTTGTGTTTCCGTTGTGGTAGTTTTGTGATCAAATAATCATTGATGTGGAATCCAGTTTCGAGAAACGTATTCAGCCATCCTTGATCAGCAGTGGGAGGAATTCCTTTCACGAAGAACGCTACTTTGTCGGTATCAACTGGTAAATGGAAGCGTGATCCTTCGTATTGGCAATTTTTATTGTGTTTTTCTATTTTTTTAATTCGACTGTCCCACTCATTTTTCGACCAATATGTACCAAATTTATATATTGGCTTGGCTGCAGTAGAAGTCAATTCTTTGATAGGAGACGTAGCAATGTCTTTTGTGATCAATTTCGGCATGTTGCTGTTAATTTCGGCCATTGATAGCTCATGCAGAAGCGAATGCTCGAAAGTAGATGGCCGATTATTCATATCTTCCAGTGGGTTTTCGCGCTGGTGCTCAAAGTGTTCAAGCTTATTATTTATGTTATTTAATTTTAGTGCTTGTTCCAAAAAGGCATTAGTTAGTAACGTATTTTGATTGTCGATCATTGAAGAAAGTTTTTGTTCAGCATTCTCGAGCATGTTTGTAAAGTTTACTTGGCGAGAGCTACTTGGGACAGAAGTGGCTGAGATAATTGAAGATAATGTATCAAATTTTCCATTCAGAGAATCTATTCTCTCTTCCAGTGAGACAAGAGATTTTTCGACGCCATTATTGTTGAGGTTAGTCTTCGAAAGAGCAGATGAAAGTACATCAAAATGTTGCGAAATGTCTGCCAGAATATCGTCATTTGCTCTAGCCTGAGCTTGATTTTTCAAAATGAGATGGTCTTTTTCAGCATTTAGTGTTCCAATGTAACTGATTATGCTGTCGTACATGCTTTTCATCAGCCGGTCTACATTTTGACAATCTGAGCATATGAAATGGCGTTCTAAGTATGGGTGGTACCAATCCCGAGGAGCACCCATGCATGCACCATGTAATTTCCTGTTGCAGAATGCTTTGCAACGCACAAACTTCATGGTGTTGTCGAATGCGAGACAGTTCTCTAAGCTGCACTTGAAACTCATTATTGAACTGCCAAGAAGTATGCAATTTTCTACGTAAATGTTATCACGGACACGAACCGGTTAAGTGAGGTAACAAATGTATGTAGCTTAATCCCACAAAAGCACAGCTTGGCGGTAGTCGATGTGTTTCAAGTTGAAATTAATCAATTTTTTAATCTTTATAGGCTGAATTTGATATTTGTGATTTATTAAAATCAAACAATATAAGTCAAAAATGTTCGACACTATTGGGATCCGAACCCGCAGTTCCTGTATTTGAAAGCCGATACCGTACCCACCGATCCACTTTGATTTACGAAAAAGTCAATATGAGAGGTTGATATAAATGTCCGGATGTGTGGATATAAAGTTGATTGAAATTATTCAGCTTTTTATTTGAAATTTTATTTGAAATTTATATGAAATTTATATCAAATTGATAAAAATTGTCGAGTAAGTCAAAAAAAAAATACTTCACACTGTTCAAAATTGAACCCGCAACATCAGTATCCGAGAGCCGGCACTGTAACCACTGGACTGCGTTGATCGATGAAAGGGGCTAAAGGTAGAAAGGATATAAATGTCCGGTAAGTAACGCACTGGGTTTATTGAGAAAAATGTAACTGTGCAATTGAAGATTTCTTTGAATGTGCACTTTCGTACCCGCACAAGACGAAAAACTTGATTTTGCGACACACACAGCCCGCACGGAAGTCAAATGTTTGCAGGAAAATTACCGAGTTGGATTTTTGAAGCTAATCCGTAGACGTTATAGAAAACACAGTGTTTCACGGCTGCAAACAGACATTTATTTGGGGGATTCCCGTGGAGTTCAAAGATTTCTTTAAAAAGCCGTATAATGCAGAATTTGGGTGACGAAACGGTTAAAAATACTTGCTAAACACTGCCGTGGGCTTCAAATTTAAGGTTAAGCACTTTTGAGGAAGTATTTTAGCACTTATTATTTAATTTTTAGGGATTTTTTGCACTCCGATAAGTACGCACTAGCCACTGTACATAGGTATTTTGACACTTCTATCTATAATATACATATAATCTATCTAACCTGTCTCGATACTCAGCTGCCACACAGTCGTTTCTTCGGGGATTCCCCCACGTTGCCGTTTTCTAGTTGCTTATTCTGCTCACCAGCCTCACGTAGTTAATTCGCCACGGATCGCTGCACTACCTCGAAACTACTCATTCGACTAAGATTGCCGCACCTCGCACTCGACTTTACGCTATATCGGAGCTTTTATTTCACTGAATCAAGCGCTCCGCGCTTCTGGCCTTTTCCTGAATCCGTCACGGTTGGCACGAATCTCCACTGTCGCTCGATCAACGTATCAAAAACTCCCTGTTATTAGTTCACCTCGAATTCGTCGTGGTTTGCCCAAATCTCCCCAGTCGTTCATTCGGCGATACTCCAACGATCGATCAATCCTCAGAAAATGAAAAATAATTAATTTTCTCCGCTTCGCTAGATACGTCCGTATCTCACCTAGTTTCTGGATTCAAGAGCAGATTTATGCTCGATCACCTTCCACTAAGCCTCGGCTAGTGGTTTCCATCCCGCTTCTGCGGTATCTTTGCAGACCGTTGGTTGTTCCATCCGCAGTATTGTTTGATCGGGTGCATTGGCCCCTTGTGCTCGCTACACGCGCCTGCTATAGTGCAATTTCGCGCACTTAAGTCCGATAGAAATCGGAACGCGCCCTCATCTTTTTGCCGCATGGTGGCGGTTCCGTCGCCCGTTGACGTCTAGTGTATCACTTCGTCGCCGCTTTCGTTGTTTACATTCGCCCTGTCAAGAATTGCTGTGTTCATGGCCTGGTGTGCAATATCTCCTTAGCGTTTAAGCATATTTACATTCGCGTTTAGCCAATTGTGTGCGGGCATTCGTGAGTTTTGTTACGCGTCAAACTCGGCCGAATCTAATCCAAATGCTGGTACGGCGCACAGAGGTCGCATGTTGTTTTGTCCACGGAAGGCCTAGGCGCCTCGCCGGAATGCGATATGCGATAGTGCCGGTATTGTCAAATTCCACGATCCTTCTGTAGCGTCCTGGCTCGCCCTCCCCCGAGTTTACTCTTTACCGGGTCAAGTCGTTGTCCTTCGCCTGGTTTGAATCGCTGGTGATGGCATGACCTGGTGAGGCGCAACTCGTTTCACCGTCCGCGCGATGCGTTCCTTTCGTTGCTTGTTATTCTATTTTCTAATTTACATTCGTTTTTCCTTATTCTAATCTAATTATTGCTCTTTTACCTCATTTGCCTAACCTCGTACGTACATTTCATTTCATTACTTTACATTTTCAATCCCCTTACATTTCATTTCATTACCTTTCATTTCTAATTCCCTTGCATTTCATTTCATTACATTACATTTCCAATTCCTTGACATTTCATTTCATTACATTTCAGATTCCTGACTATTCGCTGGCGTTACATCTCCCCCTTCCCCAGAGAATTACTAAGTAATTCTTGTCTAACTTTCTGCCTATGGAGGCAATAATTGACGAAATAACCGCGAATTGCGCGCGCCACTATGACTCCCGGAAACTTTCGAATTCTAATTGCCGCGGCAGTCCACGACCCGTTTTTGGTATCTGTATTCGATCTTACGCCGAAGGTAAGTATTTCATTAAAATTCCCGCGACCAGCGCCCCGGTCTTAGTGTTTAGTAGTCAATCTTCGTGCTCTTGCCTATTTGAATTCTAGATGGTACGACACGATCATTGATGCTGGGACACACATTCACACCAGATTTACGCTATTTACTCTTCTTTCCGACCGAGATTTTGTGTTGTACTTTTTTTTTTGTCTCGTGGTTTGTACAGTGTTGGTAGATGTCGACCCTATAGATTCATATATGTACGACTTTATCAAACCCTAACGCAAAACAACCTGTTTCTTTTTAGGATGGCTACCTCTACCACATGCAACAAAAAAAACGAAATAATATCAGGAAAAAAAAACGAAAGGAAAGGAAGGAGAAAAAGGAAAAAAAGAAAATAAAAACAGATATGGACCCACCACCAAATGAACGGTATTGTATTTACATTCCTAATAATTCTTATCGTATTATCTCATAAAACTACCATATGTATATATATTCCTATATCAAATTCTAAAGCAAAACAAACTGTTTCTTTTTAGGGTGTTTACCCCTGCCACGGCCAATGAAAAAAAAAACAAGATAATAACAAAAGTCTGAAAAAAGAACTAAAAGAAAGGAAAAAAAAGGAAAAAAAAAGATGAGCAGATATGGACCCACCACCAAATGATTGGTATTGTTTTTATATTTCTAATAACCCCAATGATACTACTACATAAAATTACCCTCCTAGCTTATCCGTAAATCCGATCTTAACTACGGTTTTAATCCAAGTTACCTGTCTAATCTATTAGTTACTTCAATACCCACCACCAGCTTACCCTAACAATTTATTCTCTCATACCAACTCCCCTATGCCATATTTTTCTGTTTTAACTATGATTCCCTGAATTTAACCACCACCGCCCAATTATTCTACCGATTTATTATCTTATTCTTAATTAAAATCTATCTTGTGCCTATTCGTTAGGTGCCAAAAGTCTATATGTCACACCTCGCGATCTGGTCTTTGAGTTAGCACCTATTCCAGGCACCTAACTCCATTATCCTACTGCTATTGAAAGTAACCTATCCAAACATCATATGGTAAAAAAAAAAAAAAAAACAGCACTTGGACGCCGGTCTCCGCTGTCGCTGACTTCTAGTTATATTCAGGTTCGGAATTGTCTTCCACATACCGTTTAAGGTCTTTTGCATGCCAGTTTCCTGCAGACTTCCCCCTCTCATCAACTAACTCAAAGGTCCATGCTGAAGTCTTTTTCCTTATTTTATAAGGCCCAACGAACGCAGGAGCAAGTTTGGCGGAAAAATGTTTACTGGCATCTGACAATACATAGTTCCTTCTCCATACCCTATCACCAATCTGGAAATCTACCGTCCTCCGCCGGAGGTCATAGCGTTGTTTACTTGATGAAGCCACCAGCCCCATCCTCTGGATCACTTCTCGCCGAACTTCATCTAGAGCTCTCGCGTTCCGTAGAGGGCTAAAACTCCGATCCCCGCTTTCGGGCGGTTCTGTTTCCTCTTGAAACGTAACCATCTCCCGGCCAAAATTTAGGAAATATGGAGAGTAACCGGTGACCTCGTGTTTATAGGTTCTTAGGGCGCATGCAATCTTTGCCAAGTACTCGTCCCACATGCGCTGATTATCCGAGGCGTAGCAGCGCAACATGCACTTTACATCTTGGTTGCGCCTTTCGGCCGGGTTGGCCTGGGGGTGGTACAGCGCAGTATACCTAATCTGTACCCCATAACCCTCCACCGGACACTTAAATTGCTTGCCCCGAAATTGCACGCCATTGTCACATACCAAAACCCTTGGTACACCATACACCAGGAATACGTTTTCTTCCACTAGGCGGAAAACACTTGAAGCTGTCGCTGTTCGCATTGGTAGCAAGATCGAAAACTTGGTGACGTAGTCCAATATTGTCAAAATATACACGTGACCACGCTTTGACCTAGGCAGCGGTCCCACCAGATCCACACAGATCATTTCCCAGGGGTCTTTAGCCTCACCGGCCCTGGTGGTCATCAAACCAATCGGTGCCCTCCTCTCGACTTTGCATGCCTGGCAAACTTTACATTTCTTCACGTATCGGCGGATGTCCGCCTGCATCCCTGGCCAGTAGTAGGTTTGCGCAACTCGGGATAGTGTCCGATCAGTTCCCATATGTCCTGCTGTAGGATCATCGTGGCACCGGTTAAGAACGACTCCCCTCTCAGCTCTCGGCACAACTCTTTTCCAGCCGGTTTTGTTTCCTGCCTCTAACCTGGACCCCTCTGCCTGTTTCCACAGGGTGTTATCCACAGCTCTCCAGTTTGAGTATTTCTCTGGATCTCCTCGCACGTTGTTCAACATCTTCTCGTACCACGTCTCCAATTTCAGTGAGGTGTCTATACTGTCTACCTGGTTAATTGCCCGGGAGAGTGCATCCGGCACCAAATGCTCCTTCCCTTTGCGGTGAACCACCTCGAAGTCAAACTGTTGAAGGCGTACAGCCCACCTCGCCAGCCTGCCGTTCGGATCCTTCAGTTTATTGAGCCAGACCAAGGAATGATGATCCGTGATCACCACGAAGCGCGTCCCCTCAATATACGGTCGAAGCTTCTCTATCGCCCACAGTACGCCCAAACATTCTCTTTCGGTGGCCGAATACTTCCGTTCTTGTTTCGAGAGCGCGCGACTTAGATAGCTCACCACCTTTTCACCCGTTGGATGCGCCTGGCTCAACACTGCGCCTATCCCTACATCCGATGCGTCCGTTTGGACCTTAAAAGGCAGGTCAAAATCGGGACAGGCTAATACTGGAGCCGACGTGAGTCTCTGTTTACAATCCTCGAACGCCCGCTCACATTCGTCTGACCAAGTGAATTTTCGACCCTTCTTCAGCAGGTCGCTAAGTGGTGCCACCATCGTTGCGTGACCCGGGATGAACCGACGGTACCAGGATACCATTCCTAGCAATTGTCTGACCTGTTTTACGGAGCTTGGTCGAGGAAAATCTCTAATGGCTTGGACTTTCTCTGGGTCCACGCGAAGGCCTTCTTCGTCTACCACATACCCTAAATATTTAAGCCTCGACCTACAAAACTGACATTTCTCCTTGGACACCCTGAGTCCCGCCTCTCTCAGCCGTACGAACACCTCTCGAAGGACCTCCATGTGTCGCTCGAACGTTTCAGTCACTATAATCACGTCGTCCAGATATGTAAAAACGAAGGGTTCGAGTGTGGGCCCCAAAACCGTGTCCACTAATCTTTGCCAGGTGGCCCCAGAATTGTGCAGACCAAATGGCATACGTCGGAACTGAAACAGACCTCTTCCGGGCACTGTAAAGGCCGTGTACTGTTGGGACTCTTTGGACATTGGCACCTGCCAATATGCCGATTTTATGTCTAAGGTCGACAGATACTTCGCGTTACGCAATTTATCAAGGGTTGCCGTGATATATGGTATCGGGTACGCGTCCTTTTCCGACACCGCATTGAGCTTCCTGAAATCTACGCAAAATCGGAAGGATCCATCTTTCTTCCGTACCAATAGTATGGGAGAGGACCAGGCGCTCGTTGATGGTTCCACCACCCCCATACGTAACATCTCGTCCAATTCCACATTGATCTGTTTTTGTACAGCTGGCGAAACCGGATAATACCTTTGTTTGATCGGTGGTGCCTTTGTCTTGATGACATGGCATACCGACTTCGCACAGCCCAGACCATCCCCCATCAACGCAAATTGCTCCTCCAGCAGTTCCGACAAGGTCTTGGCTTCATCTGCTGTCAGATGAGACCAACTCCGCAGCGTCTTTCCCGGCATCGTTTCTACAGCGGCTACCGAAGTCCACTGCTGTCCCTTCATATCGAGGACTACTCCGAAGCATTTCCAGAAGTCTATACCTAATATTAACTCTTGTGGTACCGACGGGATCATCAGCACCTCTAACTCATGACCACGACCGTTGAGTTCAAACATCACTCTCGCCGTCCATGTCACCGGGCACATTTCCCCATTAGCCAGCCTCACTTCTTCGATCTCGTTCGGGGTCAGGGTTGCGCCTCTTCTCCTTAGTCGAACCCATCCCTTCTCACCCAAAATCGTGCGACTGGCACCCGAATCCAGCAGGCCCTCCATCGCTATGCCCATCACCTTCACCTGCAGATGCGGACGATTATCCTGGCTGCACTTCGCTAGCGCGTAACCCACCGTCGGAGAGGGTGCTCTCTGTTGCGGTCTCTTTGAAGTGCTCGCTCGACCGCCTAGCGAGCACGTCGGTCGTTTCCCGCCGCCGGTGGATCTGATCGTGCCCGCGGCCCCTGTTCGTTCGCCCTCGTTCGACAGACAGGGCATGAGGCTCGCATAACCCCCTGCCGACCACACCCGAAACACCGCCGTGGCTCAGGACACTCCCTCGATACATGCCCATCTCGTCTGCAATTCCAGCATTTCACTCTTCCCTGTTCTGCCATCACCGCCACCTGCTCTACTCTTTCTACGCCCACGTAGGCCAAATCCGGCTCCAAACAGCGCCTGGACCGTGTCGTGGGTGGCACAAATGCTGCCACTGACACCCTCATCGCATCCACAGTGCGACCCATCTTCACCAGTTCCGCTACTGTCGTCACCGGTGTCAAGCACAACTGTTGCTGATAGAATGGTGTTATATTCCTGCGTAATATGCGCAGTTTCTTCTCTTCTGTCCAGCTAGTTGTCAGCCGGCTGAATAGCCGCTCCATCATTGCGACATAAACCCCCATAGATTCCCCCTCCCCTTGCGTCCGTCTCCTTATCTCTTCCCCCAGGCGGTCCTCGTAATCCAGAGGTAAAAACTCCGCCTTCATCTCCCGTACAAGTTCGTCCCACGACGACACCCGATCCCGATTTGCGCGGAACCAAATCAAAGCCCGCGAGTCGAACAGCTCTACAGCTGCCCTGAACAACTGCGGCTTCGACAGACCCCTCGCCTGGCGCAACTCCTCGACCCGTTCGAGGAAGGCGTTTATGGATCCCGACGAATCTCCACTGAATTTGATGCCCCATTTAGCCACCTCCGCTGGGCTCACTCCTCTTGCCTCCATTTGCACAGGTACCGTCTGCTCGCGAACGCCTGTCTCTACCTCATCATCGGTGGAATCTTCGGTCTTTCCAACCAGTGTCCCCATCGCCAGGATGAGCCTGTTTCGTAACTCCTTCACGCTATCCTTCTGATCCTTAGTGATAGCGCGCATATTGGCCAGACGCCGAAAGCCAAACTCCGTCTTCACTTTCGCCTTCACAAATTCCGACCTCGCCCCATCGCCTGAAGCTCTGTTAACCAAGTCCTCTATCTCGGTCACCTTAGCCAGCATCTCCGTGTGGTCTACTTCGAAGTCGAATGGATAGTCGGGTTCAACATAAGACCTATCCAATGCTGCCTCAGACCTTAGCGTAGCCCTCAACGTTTTCCTCATAGCGTCAACGGTGTCTGCTGGAAACCCGCGGATGGCGAGCTCATAAATGAGCTCGTCTTTCGACAGGCGATCTACTAGAATCTTCATTATGAAATAGAAGATAATCTTTCTATTTTCTCAGACCCTAAAAATGCTCTTTCGAAAATCAACACCAGAGAAATACCTATCCAACGTCACGATTTCCTCCGGTTAAAACTAAATCACCACTTCAAAATTTATTCACTTCCAAACACAAGCAACCTAAATCCACTCACTCACGCTTCCACACCAAAAAACTAGAATTCAAATAGGTTTTCACCAAAAATAAAAATATGTAGACTTATATCATATATGTATATATAGATATGTATATATGCAAATATTCGAATAAATTTCAAAAATTCAATAATAATCTATGTGTTTCGATTATCTGTCCGAACACTATTATGCGAGAAAATTAAAAATTCAGTGCGAAATATCCATTCTAATATTATAGTCCCACTAATTACGCTAAGATTAGTATCTGCAACGATATGTCAACGCAAAATTATTTCGGTTCGAAACTCTCGCAGAACGACCAGCCGGATTGATCAATATTGCAAACGTAATCAATACTGCACTTCTTTTCAGTTAATCAATATTGCACTACTACGGGTGGATCTAGGGCTTCGCCCCTCCTGAATTTTTTTCGCGCCTACCGAGCCTCCCACAATTTGGGACTTGGCTATATGAAACTTTTCACGCGCACCGTTTCGTACCGTTTTCACCGTTAGGCCCCACGTTGGGCGCCAATTTGTTACCCGCCGCTGCGAAAAAAATCTTCTCCGTTCCCTTTACCTCCCGTTGGAGTAAAAGGGGGCAATTTCGGGTGGCCCAGCTCACGCGGAGAATGGGGTGAGTCGAAGTTTTAGGCGCCACTCGCTTTGTTCTATCACGAAATTGCCTAACAATCGTCGCCTAGAAGCGAGAAATCGTCGACGATCTTTCCCCTCACAAATCAAAGTTTCAAAACGCCCGACGCGCACTAATAACACCAGCGTTACAAGTTAAAACACAATTCTATTTCACTTATGATTTACCTCCCTACCGACGGCGCCGCGTTACACAATGCGTGAAACTTATTCTAGTCCATCACTATACTTAAATCTAAATTCTTTTATCTATAATATACATATAATCTATCTAACCTGTCTCGATACTCAGCTGCCACACAGTCGTTTCTTCGGGGATTCCCCCACGTTGCCGTTTTCTAGTTGCTTATTCTGCTCACCAGCCTCACGTAGTTAATTCGCCACGGATCGCTGCACTACCTCGAAACTACTCATTCGACTAAGATTGCCGCACCTCGCACTCGACTTTACGCTATATCGGAGCTTTTATTTCACTGAATCAAGCGCTCCGCGCTTCTGGCCTTTTCCTGAATCCGTCACGGTTGGCACGAATCTCCACTGTCGCTCGATCAACGTATCAAAAACTCCCTGTTATTAGTTCACCTCGAATTCGTCGTGGTTTGCCCAAATCTCCCCAGTCGTTCATTCGGCGATACTCCAACGATCGATCAATCCTCAGAAAATGAAAAATAATTAATTTTCTCCGCTTCGCTAGATACGTCCGTATCTCACCTAGTTTCTGGATTCAAGAGCAGATTTATGCTCGATCACCTTCCACTAAGCCTCGGCTAGTGGTTTCCATCCCGCTTCTGCGGTATCTTTGCAGACCGTTGGTTGTTCCATCCGCAGTATTGTTTGATCGGGTGCATTGGCCCCTTGTGCTCGCTACACGCGCCTGCTATAGTGCAATTTCGCGCACTTAAGTCCGATAGAAATCGGAACGCGCCCTCATCTTTTTGCCGCATGGTGGCGGTTCCGTCGCCCGTTGATGTCTAGTGTATCACTTCGTCGCCGCTTTCGTTGTTTACACTCGCCCTGTCAAGAATTGCTGTGTTCATGGCCTGGTGTGCAATATCTCCTTAGCGTTTAAGCATATTTACATTCGCGTTTAGCCAATTGTGTGCGGGCATTCGTGAGTTTTGTTACGCGTCAAACTCGGCCGAATCTAATCCAAATGCTGGTACGGCGCACAGAGGTCGCATGTTGTTTTGTCCACGGAAGGCCTAGGCGCCTCGCCGGAATGCGATATGCGATAGTGCCGGTATTGTCAAATTCCACGATCCTTCTGTAGCGTCCTGGCTCGCCCTCCCCCGAGTTTACTCTTTACCGGGTCAAGTCGTTGTCCTTCGCCTGGTTTGAATCGCTGGTGATGGCATGACCTGGTGAGGCGCAACTCGTTTCACCGTCCGCGCGATGCGTTCCTTTCGTTGCTTGTTATTCTATTTTCTAATTTACATTCGTTTTTCCTTATTCTAATCTAATTATTGCTCTTTTACCTCATTTGCCTAACCTCGTACGTACATTTCATTTCATTACTTTACATTTTCAATCCCCTTACATTTCATTTCATTACCTTTCATTTCTAATTCCCTTGCATTTCATTTCATTACATTACATTTCCAATTCCTTGACATTTCATTTCATTACATTTCAGATTCCTGACTATTCGCTGGCGTTACAATACCCATTGGCTAAAAATACATCTTTTAACTCTAGAATGGTACCGATGCACCAGCCAGTTGGCCGCTCCGACTGCCATGAGGCTAGAAGCTATACAATCTTTTTATGTTTAATGATAAAATAAAAAAATGTAAATAAAACTATTGTTGCCATCTTTTTAGTAACAAACATGTACCTAAAATCATCCAAAAATTTACCGTACCATTCCAGGGTTAAATTGAAAACTTTTGCGTCTCTTTCTTTTTGCTAAGTATATATTTTTTAACTACAGCTACGCCGCGTGCATAACTTGCAATCCTTGAAAAGAATGCAAATCTACTGATTGCACAGAACCCATAGTAAAAAATTATTTATAACATTTTTGTAAAAAATGATTAATTTATTTAAAACCAAAAATTAATTTAAAGCCAAATCATTGGATAAGTACTATAGATAGCACGGAAAGAACGGTATTGTACGATATTTTCCTGACGGCAGAGAAGGGTAGGGAGTGAAAGATTTACCATCAGCTGGCACCTAAGAAGAACCGAAACCAAATAAGTTCACTTTATCATATACAAAAGGGAGAAAAGCATACTCTCAAATGACCGGTGAGAATGTATATATCCGTGTAGATGATAGGTGAGAGTGTGTTGCAGTGCGTAAACACCCATCAAGAAACAGTAAGCGCAGCGAACATTCGCTAGCATCAAACGAATTTTCCTGTAGTGGATTGCATAAAAGTGTCGAAGATATTCCCTTTACTCGCCAAATGGTATGAAAAGTAGTACTCCGCGTTAACTGCCTTATCACTTACCATTTCCATACTCTGAATAAGTTTTCAGAAAATCAATATAGCATAAATCGCCATTCGTTAAAAGAATATTTTTGGCAGAGGACATGTATATTGCGTAGTGGGAATGAGAAACGTATCCGATCGTAGCAGCGTTAGGCCAATGACAAACACAGCGGTTTTTGCGAGGCGTTTCCCGAGAGGAAAACCGAGTCGGTATAGTCGTACATTACTTTAGCATTGTGATGACACACACCGCGGTGCGAACCGCCTCTCGGTTTCGGAATCGCGTCGGTTGATGAGAGAAATGACCCACCGACTCGGTTTTCGAGCGTTTTTCGATGAGTTCATTGCTGCGTAGTCCGATCGAGCTGAAATTTTCTGGATGCATTGATGAATGCATGGGATGGGGGAAGGAAAATCTGATACTCTGACGTAATTTGTAACTGAACCGAATCGATAAACGCTTCTGAAAACTGCTGTGTGTGGCAGCCGACGCGCCAAACCGAAGCGTTAAACGCTTCGGTGAAACCGAACTGTCTGTCATTGGCCTTACTTGGCGGGGTACTTTCTGTCTTTTTTCAACTTGGCTTTGGATATTGCAATCTACTTTTCGCAATCAGTGGGAAAATAACAAAAATTGTATCGTAAATCACGTTCTTTCCGCTCTATATATAGTACTTACGCTATTGCCAAACTACTACCATAACTTACCAAACGCCATGAATAGATACGCGTAGGCAATATCATCTGGTTCGGTTGCCGAACGGTAACGCTGGCATTTCTTCGTCTCCGGGTCGTAATAGATGCCGAATCCAAGAAACGGCAAGAATGTAACAACAGCAGCAACATTAAGTAAATAAGCAATCGTTTTCTTTATTACAGAGTACGTAATATGCTAAAAGACATACAAGAAAAATAATCAAATTACATTTTATTTTGATCTCAATCCATAGATAATAATTGTTGCTTCATACAATCATGCAAGCAAAAGCCCACTAACCTGCCCATTATTGGCTCACGTACCTTGTGATATGTAAAGGGTCTAGCAAGAGCCATCCATCTTTCGGCTGCCATTACGGCTGCTATGCAGCCTGAACTCAAACCAAAATAACGCCAAACAACACGTCCAATGCAAAAGACACGATAGTAACTGCGCCGGGTATCAAATGGTAAATATATTTCAGATAACATTTGCGTTAGCATGCCCAGCAAAGCGATCAAATTATTGGAGGCCAAGCATCTGCAAGAATCAAAATTGGAAAATTAGAATGAAAAGTGAATCAAAGTTTGAATCGAAATTCGGCGAAGCCACAATACTAAAGAAAAATGATTTTGTACCGAAAACTCAAATTTATTGTCATCATCGTGGCACTACAGCCCGAATCGAGCCTTATAGGGCTCATACACGACGCATGCATGTATGCACAGTACATTGATTGTGCATTATTGCGCCTGCCTTACACGATTCCTGCAAAACTGTGCAGTTTTAAAAGAACTTGAAGTGGGTAAGATGTACACTGGACAAAAACTTCTAAAATTTGAGCTTGAATGCACAATATTCAACATACACCTCTCATGCAAGCATGCGCAGTCGAGAAAATATCAAAAAGTTTTGTAATCATACAGTCAGCATGTGCATTCAGTCAATCATTGCCATACACGTTCAATCCGCATGTGCAGTCACGCGATTGTGCATGCATCCATGCTTCGTTTATGGGCCCTATTAGCCTCCTTATTGAATCGTACCTTAAGTGCCGTTCACACGATGACAGTAATCATGACAGTTTCTACCGCGACAGTGACATCGTGTTTTTTGTCATCGTGTGAACTAAGATACTGTTGTACTGTCCTGTCGCACTATCAAATTTCGCTTGATATTGCGACAGTACTGCCGCGACAGTGACATACTATCATGACAGTTACTGTCATGGTGAGAACGGGGCTTTAGGCTCCGTACTCCAATTTGGTGCTCCCAAATGCGACCTGTTGTCAGCATCTATCGAGCCCTTACAGCTAGTGGTGTGTTACTCAATGCCTTCTATATGTACGGGCCGTAATGCAGAATGATGACGTCAGAGCATCGGACCAAATGTCGCGAAAAACACACGACGTCCGCGGGAAAATGTTAATTTTACGGGTTGTGTTATAGTGCGTGAAATGAAAACAGAGTGGTATGTGCGGAACAGTGCTAGTGAACAGTTAAAACACAAATTAATGCGGTGCGTGCGGCATAATTGGAAAAATTCACGACGAAATGTTTATCAGTTGTTGTTAGGTTATGTGATGTTCCGTGTCGATTTGCTATCGCGATACAATTGGTCGATACAAAATGAAAGTTATGGCTAAATATTATTATTATAACGCGTCCACGCACAAAAAATTAAAGTTTTATTCGTATTTTAGCTAAAAAACTGCATGTGAAATCTCGGTGTGTGTCGGCACTGCCTCGTGGAAATGTCAAAATGGTTTAACGCCATGACGTCACATCGACAACGATTACGTAGCCTGACGGCCCGTACTTCTAGAAGGCATTGTGTTACTCATACAAGATGCATGCCAAATGTCCCATACACAGCTACAAAATGTCACATCACCTCAAGCTTCAAATTTGTACCACCTCATTTTTTTTGTCATATTGAGATGAAGCGATTGCTTCTAAGCTTTGTAGCGATTGACTTGAGACACTTGAGGCGCAGCGATTGTAATACTCAATGGAAAATGTATGTACGCGAGATTAGTTTGAGTTTGATTTATACCACCTCATTTTTTGTCACATTAATTTGCTTTGCTCAACTTCGAAGCGATTGACTTGAGATACTTGAGGCGCACCGATTGTAGTACACGGGACAAAGTGAGTTTATAAATACATCCGAGCTTAGTTTGAGTTTGATTTGTACCACCTCATATTTGTCACATTGAGGTGCTGCGGTTAATTTTGAAACGATTGACTTGAGACACTTGAGACGCACCCATTGTAGCACACGAGACAGGGCGTGCGCGTTTAGTTTTGAGTTTGATTTGCACGATACTTCAACGGAAAATTTGGTGGCAATTAACTACAATTTTTGGGAAATTGCTTAGTAGATTAGTAACAGTACTGCTTTCCTTAGTGCAAACGTTCTATCTACATTTTTTTCATTTTTGGGCTAACGCCAGATTCAAAGACGACATACTCTATTAAATCAATCTCCAAAATATGAAAATCCTATCTTTTGTGAAAGTATGTCAAAATCAATAATGAAAAATCCCCCATCTATAAAAAAAACATAACCAGTACCCAGCATAAATGTTCTTTCCTACCGTAGATAGAACACGGTGATGGCGGCGTAATGGTATGGGGCTGTATGGCCGCTGCATGGCCGCCGGCGCTGGAAGCTTATAGATAATTGAAGAAATGCAACATGACACTTTATTTGAAGTATGACATTGTACCACCTCAAATTTGAAAATGAGTAACTCATACAAATACATACTAATATGATTGTCCGACCCAATACTACTCACAGCGCTTGCGTGGCTGGCTTACCGACTGGCCTGGCTCCGCTCGCTCAACCCTTGAGCGACCACCTGGAGATTCGATTGTCGCTCATTCGTTCAACGTGGCCAGCCCATTGCAGTTTTTGGAGTCGTATGACGGTAGAGACTTCAAGCTCGTCATATATTTATTTATTTATTTTATTTATTTTCGTAGCATAGCACAGGTCTGATAAATGTTTTGGAGATGCGAAGCTTTGTATTCATGTGTACGCAAAATGTATAGTAGAGATTGGCAAAACCAAACAGAGCACACCGCACACTTTTACAGTGCGGCACCTTCAGAACAGAGAGATTTAAGGAAATGAAATAAGCGTATAAATATACGAAATTAAGTGACGCAGTTTCACTATAAAGGCAAAAGCTATAATTTAGTAGTGTACGTTAAACATCGATAGTACTATCGATAGTTCAGAATTATCGAAAACCTCGATGTTTTTTTTTGCAATCGATCGTTTTTGAAAACTGAAAAAAATGCGTAAGGTAACATTTCGATACCATCCCACCCACTGTGAGGTTTGTACGTTTGCTTCGTTTTTCTCATTTACTTATATTTCCTTTTCTTGTTATTATAAAACAGCACCAACCAAAGATAGCAGACCACTCTTAAGGCGGCTTTAGATATGCGGTGTTTGTCAAATACCGAGCACCTAGTTTGGCAAACTTCGCATGTGTGGTTGGGTTGTTCGCCTAGTGCTTGCCCTAGACCACGCACAAACATTCCGGTGCTCGCTATTCCCGTAGTTTGTGGAACTTTCAACCAAATCAAAGTAGACGAGCACTGTGTTTGGGTATGTTCGGATCCCCGCTTTAGACATTCGGTATTTGTTGCGGTTGTTGATAAATACTGAAAAGTGTCAAAATGTGTAGTGCGAGTAAAAATTAACAAATGAAAATGGCGGGAGTGAACAACGACGAGCAGCTCGTACATGTTCCAGTTTTGGCAAACATTCGGCAATGCCCGAATGTCTAATTCAATGTGCTTGTCATTTCGCAATCACCAAGCCAAATGACTTGACTAGGTGTTCGGTATTTGGCAAATAGGAGGTGTTTGACAAACACCGCATATCTAAAGCCGCCTTTACATTTTGTTAGTTTTGTCATTTTTTTTTATTGTACAGTTAAATAACATGAAGAAGAAAAAAATGTAAAATTTAACTGCACGTGAAAATCATATGCGCAGAAAATTGTGACAGAGTTCTGAATTCCAAATAATGATTTTCCTAAGTGTAATATATGCAGCAATCAATACAAAACAAGTAAAAACACGAAAAATTTATCAGATCATTTAAAACGGAAATATAAATCATAATGGAATTTATTTTCTGTCGAACGTATAGCAAAAACCCGTGGGCCTAGTAACATCTTTGAGAGCAGTTTAAGGAAATCTAGAACAAACATCAAAAATTATTTTGGAAGAGCGAAATTCTAAGCAGATTATTCTGCCCGAAAAAATATTAAAATGAACTATACGTTCCTATGGTTGTTTTGGACATAGTGGCTTTGCGGAAAGGAGAACATGAAGGATTTCGTGGCTGATTTGGACGAAAAACATGCAATTCCTGACACCACAACACTGAAAACATACTTGGTACCAAAATATTTCGAAGATGTCAAAACGCGGGTTAAAAATGCCATAAATGCAGCTCAACATAGTTCTTTAACTACTGATATGTGGACAAATCGAAACAAAAAAAGAATACTGGCAAACACATCTCATTTTTTTCATAGAGGTAAATTAATTTCTACATTATTAACGGAATTTAACATATAAGGAAGACACATATTTGAGGCAATGGTAGAAGTAAGTTGCATATTTATTTTATGCCTGTTTTATGAAATTGAAAAGATAAATTTTCAGACTCGAAAACATTCACAGAATTTAGGCCACAGAGTTCATTGAGTAGGTTGTTTTTGGAAGATAGGGAGTACTTATCTTGCAAATTTTTGTTTAAGCGAGAAATACACTAAGCAAATAGAACATTTGGTTAAATATATAATAATGATAATGGTGCTTGCATGTTAATGCAAGCAAAACTTCTTCAATTTAATCATATTCCATGCTTCGCGCTACTTTAAATTTGACTTTGTCTGATATTTATGACACCTGATTTTTATCTTATCATGAAAAAGTGCAAAGATATTGATACTTATTTTCAATCGAGTTCAGTTGTTTCAGATATACTGACAATTGCACAATGACAGCTCAACAAACTGAATTGAAGTTGATTCAGCAGTTCCATTCACATTGGAATAACGCATATGCCAAGATCAAATGTTTCTATGATATCAGGCAAGAATTGACTTTGGGATTAGCCGAATGTGAGAAAGCACCTAAAACGTTACTCGCCGAAGATTTAAATGTATTGCCGAATATTATTCTGCTATTAGAACCATTTGATGTGGCTAAGACAACAATATCTGGCGCAAATTACATTACTCTTTCTTATATAGGTCCGTATTACGAGGGCTGACTCTACAATTATCGAAAGTGGGAATTAACATAAAAAACACTGATGGTAAGAATGTTTGTACTGTTTATGCAAGTCATCGCGGGAACGATTAATACCGTTTGAAAAAAGAGCCCTTATGATGTTAGCTACTATTCTGGATCCAAGGTTCAAAACATAGGTGAAGACGATGGAAACATAGCTGCGCAATCTCTTCTAATACAATATACTTCTTTGCTGATGACACAAAAGCCAGAGTCAACCCAGAGTACTTATGAATTTACGTCAAATGCATCTCCAAGCAACTCAACTGTTGAAACTGGGGAAATTTACTAACGAAGGAAAAGTTGAAAGCAAAAATATCCAAGTAGCTATTATCTGCACCTGAAGATCTATCCAAAGACAAAGCTTATAGCTGCCAAAATAATGATGCAATATTACATAGATATATACCAAAACCTGGAAAAAAATCCCATTAAAAACGACAAATGTCCCATCGACTACTGTTTTGATTCAAATACTGAGACAATGAGAATGTTTCCTCCATAGCATCCATGTATACTTGCGTCTTCTGTTCCGAGTGAACGATTTTTTTCGTAAACTGATGTAATTCACAGTGATAGCGAAAACCGGTTTAAGTCTCAAAGCGTCTCAACAAATTGCTTTTCCTAAATCAAAATGCTCAGCATTTCGGAAATGAATAAAACTCTATATTTCTGTGTTTCTCTATAATAGTAATTGAATCCTGTTATTTTTATAAAAAAATTTATGAATCCTGGGTGTATCTACTAATTTCGCAAAAACACATTTACATCATCGATAGTCCATCGATAGCCTATCGATAGTTTTAAAAAAAACATCGATATTATCGAAACATACAACTATCGATGTTTAACGTACACTACTATAATTATAATAAATCGAGAGAATTACTACATCAGATATTCCCTTTGGTGTCTCCGATACCTAAGATGTACGAGCTTTTGGCTACAACGTGTCAAATGGCTTACCATCTCTATCTTTATCTTTCTGTTCGCCGAGTAAAAATCTGTCAAATTTGCCCATAGTGCCCTTAGTTCTCTTTCACTACTACTAACGCTCTGGTTCAGGCAAATTGTTTCATTTCTGACTGCTGTTTTAATTTCCTTATATATCTCTCTTCTGAGGCCGCACCTGACAAAAATACAGTACAGGCCGCGAACAAAACTTTTGACAGTATGCTTTTGCTCAACTGGATACTATGGATACTACAACTATGAAGTTTACACAAAAACTGATGATGACCACTTAATTCTGGCTGAATTTCTCCCATTTTACCGCGTCAGACATTAAAAAACCTGGAAAAATAATGGAGAGTTTATATAGCGTTGTCTATTACAATCCAGTATTAGTAGTAAGTTTTGCCGCGAAACTCCGTATGTATGTGGTAAAATTATTAGAGAAATGTTTGCTGTTGGTTTTACCTCTAGTAAAATTTGCATGAAAATTGACATTTTACCCGAAATGCGTACTTGGCTTAATACTTAGACTCGGCTTCACAATTAAAACTTCAACTAGCATATATAGTATAATTAACACGCCCAGATCTAGGTGATTTTACGGAATCACTAGACCTGACAGACTTCCAGGAAATATCTGTGATAGTACTAAGCATGCTGCAATATTAACTATGATATTAAATCACAAACAATCTCATTTGCTTGTAGTCTTATATTTTTGTAGGTTCTGAGTACCATTATGTGCTTGCAAAGGTTATTCACAGCCAAGACAACTCGTTTCAATGCCAACTTGCTACTGCCACATATTTTTGGGCCTACTACTCAATTTCATTAAGCCCGCCATGTGCAGACGATGTTATAAAAAATGCCGATTTAATTGCACTTTCATTACAAGCCAGAGATATTCGTGCCTCAATTTCTGTCGAGCACATTAGCTGTTCAAGACGAAAACTAGGTCAAGGTTTTAGCAGCTCCCTCTACATTTAAACCCATCACAAGCTCAAAACCAACATTTTTCACGTAAATTCCGTCATATCTTCCGCATGCAAACCGTTCCAAACTCTTTTCAATGTTTCAATTACAACTCATTACCGGGTGTGGTCACCTCGTTGCGTTGCATTGTCATGGCGATACAATAACCGACTATAAAAATAAAGTCGTATTGTCTCGGGACGATCAGACTTATCAAGCACGTGAATTCAATTCGAATATTAAAATGACTAAAGCACACTTTGCTTCTATTCGGACCGATCGCATCATAAAAATCGAAGCAATAAACCTATACTAGTCTTGATTGCGGCTCGTAACTTGAACAGCTACACGCAACGTGCATACTAATGGCCACGCTGGGCGCAAAATGATGCTTAAGTGCACACATTCGATGGAATCTTATAGGAGCAGCAGATTACTTTTTTTCATGACTATTTGGAGAAATAGAAATATTGCAAGACGGGGGCACTAAAGTTGTCAAAAGTTATCGATTTTACCAATGGTAATGTGACTAGCAAATGTGCAGTCAAATAACATTAGCAAATAAATATACTCGAATATCCTACCATTTTGCCGTCAACTATTATGAAATCGCTATGGCTTCCGGTTCCCCTTTTGTCCTTCCTTACCCCCTCCTCTTACTGATACATTTCTTATAAGCTTCATTAATTAAGTTGCAGTCATCTATTCAATCAGCCAATACAATAATTCTGAAATGAAAATCAAACACTCTTTTATCGATCGAACAGACCACGCAAACAATAGATACTTATGAGCAATTCATCGATTTCGATTAAACTATGATTTTTTCGCTCCTTTGCCCCCACGTTCTATTCATCCCATCGCGAATAATATGCAAATTCCGTTGCGAATGTTTATGAAAACAAAAGCTTTTAATATTTGACAATTTATATTCCTGGCTCGTAGGCACCGCTCGAATTAGCATAGGAATGTGTTTTGGTGTTTGGAGCACTGAGGCTGAAATGCAAGACGTTTGACTCGTTTCGCGTAAACGATTATAAAACATCATGATCATGCCCTAAGCATGTGTACAGCGATATACTCGGTCCGGAGACTGTATACGAAAGCATGAAAACGGGCTTTATCAGCTACGCAAACATGTCGCACGCACTTCTGCCTGAGAATTTATGAAGCGGATTTACTGTGAATGGGTGATTTCATGTGGTTAAAGCTGACGACAGTTTGAAGGCGGTAGCTTAGGTGTGAACATATTTCTTGAAAGAGTTTATGAATTTAAAATTTGATGGGAAACTGGAAGCAAGTTGAAAGGTTCAAAGCACATTTAAAATAGGATGAAACAGCTGGACTGCAAACAGCACTTTTAAAAGAAACAAAACTGTCAAGGATTTTCTGGCATCAAATTCACTATATTTTCATTTGGTCAAAACTTCACATAATTGAAAGCTCCCTCCTCAGTCCCTAACAAAAATGCAAATCGCAAACATATCAATTTAGAAAGAACGCAACGGGACCTTCCATGCATCGAAACAAGGCACATAAGGCGCCTCAAGGTCTAACAAAAGTCGAAACTCGATAGCATTTTTCCCAATCAAAATAAAATCCTGCCTAGACGCTTCACAAATTGCTTCCATATCAACTTATTAACTTTGCTGAAAAGCAATTTGTCTCCATTACCGTCCTGACAGCATCATTCCTCATAAAACGATTTCAAAGTCGTCGAAAATTTTAACTTTCAAAAATAAGCTTCTGTTCACCAGAAATCCTTCTTTGATAATAAAATAGGATCTCGAATAAGACAGAGAACACATTTCACATATTGTTTCAGTTGAAAATTCTTCCGAAAGTGCGATTCAAGGCTGACTTACCATAACGGGACATGCAAAAAATACGCGTTGGACACCCTTACCTTCCCCATTTTAAATCGGCTTGCCAGCTCGCGGAAATTCTCCATTGAATCACAACTTGTACGCGTCGAGATAAATTATTAGATGCTAAATTATTCAGAAATGAGAATGGAGGTAGGACATCTATGAAAAAAATGAGTCTTTCATTGTTGCAGGAAGTTGACATTTATCACGTAAATTTCCGTGAGTCTATTACAAGGACTATGGAACGATAAGTCGTTGCAATTTCATGTGACGAAAGTAGCATTGAAAATCTAAATGGCTTTGACAAGATCGACGACAGCCATAGAGTCGCTTATTCAAATCGAGAGTAATTTGGAACCGACAGAATGCTTTAGGACACATTTGTTTCCAGAATTAGCTCTTGTCGTGGGATTATTTTCTTGAAAATTGATCGTAAATGTGTAGGAGTCAGCAATATTTTGATAAAAACGGACAGGGTGTGTTAAGTAATTCCCATAAGAGGATTTTTAGTGTGAGTATTAGTATAAGCTATGCATAATATAAGAGATGACATGGAGATGTCATTATAAGCCACTTATAATTTCAGCTTTAATTAGAATCATTTTCACAGTGTTGTTTTTACAACATCATGTTATGATCTATTTTTGCGAAAAATCAAAGACACACATGAATTATGAACAGGAAGGTAAAAATATATTTGACAAAACTAACCAAGTGGAATCAGCTGACTGTAATACAACATTGATTGTAATACAGACTGTATTACAAACAATGAAGTTGATTAAAAAATTATTATTTTTAAATATATATTATGCTATACTTATCCCATCACCCGAACGTGCGGAGAGTGACGTGCAAGTAAATGGTCGATCTGTTTGAAATGACTCCTCTCACCTCTCCTCTTCGTCCTATCTACTCGCCTTCCCGTAGGCGGTGCTGTTAATCTTGACCAGAGATCGGGTAACGATATCCTAGCGATATTAAACCCCCGGTGGAAGGGAAAGAAACTTAGTGGTAGATAGTCCGGTCCTCCAGGCTTGGGGGTTGGAGCGATGGACCTACAATCCGTCCTCCATAAGATTTTAAACCGTTGCGGAACTTACGGAGATGCCTCGGATAGAATTGGACCAACGGAAACGACCCGGCAAACGAAACATGGACTATGCTTTTGGATCCTGGAATGTCAGATCACTAAATAGACCTGGTGCTGTAAAAGAATTATTATTACAGGCCACTCAGTACAAATTGAACGTTCTGGTAGACAAAGAAACGAAATGGACTGGTAGCGAGAATCAAGACATGAGATCGCACACAATATTCAAGAGTGGGAAGCTTGCAGGAAGCCGTGAATTTGGAGTGGCATTCATGGTGGATAGGGAGTTCAAGCCACACGTTATGGACTTCAAGGCAGTAAGCGAACGTTTGTGTGCGATCCGCATCAAAGCAAAATTCTTCAAAATATGGCTGATAAATGTTTACGCCACGACAGAAGAAAAAGACGAAGAAACGAAAGACGCATTCTATAACCACTTGGAAAGGCTATTCGACTCAAAATAATACTTGGACAACTGGAGGGTACAGTCTCCACGATGCAACTAACGACAACGGCCAACGCCCGATTGACTTTGCATGTAGTAAGGATATAGTCATAAGTTCGACATGCTTCCTATATCGACGCATCCACAAAAGAACATGGGCATCACCAGATGGTAATACCTTCAACCAAATCGACCATGTCCTTATTCAGCGGAGATGGGCTTCCAGCATACTTGACGTTCGGACGATTCGAGGAGCAAATTGTGACTCGGACCACTACTTGGTCAAATCCAAATATCGATGTCGCATGTCAAAGGCGTACGTGACGAAGACCAGTCCTCTGCGTAAGTTTGACATCGAAAAGCTCCAAATGGCGTCAGTAGCAGAAAGCTTCTCAAAAACTCTTGACACTAAGCTAACCCCCATCCTACAAAATAACACAGTGAGGCCGGTTGACGAGGTCTGGATGGAGATGAGGACAGCAATCAAAGCCGCTGTAGAACAAGTGGTTGGGTATGAAGCTCGGCGCAAAAGAAACAACTGGTTTGACAACGAATGCCGAAATGCGCTGAAAAAGAAAAATCAGGCACACAAACAGTTCCTTGAAAGGAACACCAGGACGAAGAGAGAAAAATATTAAAACCTCCGACGAGTAGCAAATAAGATCATTAGATGTAAGAAACTAAAATATTATGACGAGCAATTAAAGAGCATTGACGAAAATCTGGCGAGCAATAAAACTAGGCAAGCTTACAAAGTAGTGAAATGTTTAAGACGCGGATATCAGCCCAAGACGACACTCTGTAAAGACGAAATCGGCAACATCATCGCCGAAGATAGCCAGATTAAGGAGAGGTGGGACTGCTATTTCAAAGAACTCCTTAATCCTGCACATGGCTCAATAATATCAGAGCCGATAGACATCTCTGACGAAGTCCCGATCGCACCTCCAACGCTGGAAGAAGTCAAGTCTGCCATAAAAAGCCAGAAAAACAATAAAGCGCCGGGCATTGACGAGATTCCGGTCGAGCTAATCAAATACGGTGGAAGCTGCCCTATAAAAGCCATCCACAAATTGATCCAGAACATCTGGGGTCAACAAAAAATAGCGCAGGAGTGGTGCCAATCCATCATATGCCCTATCCACAAAAAAGGAGACAAACTTCGGTGCGAAAAATACAGTGGCATATCGTTTCTTTGTACATCCTATAAGATACTGACGAAAATATTAAAAGATAAAATAAATGTATACGCAGAAAAGGTCTTTGGGGAGTACCAAGGAGGTTTTAGGCCTGGTAGATCAACTACGGATCAGCTCTTTACAGTCAAACAAGTGCTCGAAAAATGCTGGGAATTTAACATCGACGTCCACCAGATTTTCGTGGATTTTAAACAAGCATATAACAGTATTGACCGAAACATACTGTACAAAATAATGCTATACGTCGGAATCGCGGCAAAACTAGTCCGGCTGACCAAAATGACGATGACGTCGACAGCATCACAAGTCAGAATCAACAACGGTCTGACTGACGCCTTTGACACAAATGTCGGACTAAAGCAAGGAGATGGGATGGCCTCTCTGCTGTTCAACCTAGCACTTGAGTACGTGATAAGGAAGATTCCTGTCGACACAGGGGGTACGCTTCTGTATAAGTCGAACCAGTTAGTGGCCTACGAGGATGGCATTAACATCTTGTCCCGTTCCTTCACATCCGCCAATGAACTCCTGTTGAAACTTGATCAGGAAGCCAAAGAAGTAGGCCTAAAGGTCAATCAAACGAAAGCAAAAATCATGACGCAAACAAGAAAGAAGACCTCCATTAGACAAAATATAATTTTGGACGAATATAATTTAGAGATTGTGGACAAAGTTATATACTTAGGCTCGAAATTGACAACGAAAGGCAGTGAAACTGACGAAATTAAACGGAAAATACAGCTCGCTAATAAAACTTTCTACTCCGTTCTGGCCCTACTGAAGACCAGCTGCATACACAGGAAGACGAAGCTCCAAGTACACAAATCAATCATCAGACCTGTGTTGTGCTACGGATGTGAAACTTGGACCCTTACCCAAGCGTCCGCAACTATGTTGAACGCCTTCGTAAGACGGGTCCTCAGGCGTATAATTGGAGCTAAACAAGAGTGCGGCCAATGGCGGATAAGGTACAACCACGAGTTATACTAGGTTTTTGACGAGCCAGAGGTTGCTACAATAATCAAACTGCGGAAGCTGCAATGGGCTGGTCACGTGCAACGAATGGACGAGCTTCGAGTACCTAAGAAGGTATTCGACGGAAGGACCGAGGGTCGAAGACCAGTGGGAAAACCCAGAAAACGCTGATCTGACTCTGTCGACGAAGACTGCGTAAAGCTGCTCGGCTTTCGAAATTGGAGGACGCGATCATTGGACCGAGACAACTGGAGGCGTCACCTGCGAGAAGCCAAGGTTCGAGAGGGGCTGTAGTGCTACGACGACGACGATACTTATCCCCTTATAGTGAAAAATGGTTCTTGTAAGTTTCATTCACATGTCATTGTTCAATAAGAGTTTCAAGGTAATATGTAAGAAATAGGAATGTTCACTTTGCGTAGTTACTCAGCACTTGCCTCACACAGCAAAATCGACGATTTTTCTTCTGTTGCATTTTGATGAGTGAGAGGCAAATTCTAATAAAAACCACTTTGACAAAATTTTTAAGACAGCAAACTTCAACAAAATATTAGGACGAAACTTAACAAGTTAAAAAATAAGATGAATCAAAAACCTGTCAGTTTGGATGACAAACAATAAACTTTTAACACTTAGGAATGAAATCAAGATATTTTCTAAGAAAAATGTAATAACAGAGTAATTCTTCTATACCTACAATACTTTATTAAATTATAATAACATAAAGCCAACATTTCTATTTAAACAATTTCATAACAAAATAAGAGAACATAATTGCATTCAAATCCTATTACCTGCATTCAAGTATAAAATGAAATAAATGGTTGGAAATGTATTTGTACTGTATCAACTATGCAGCAGGTATCTTGAAGAGAGTGGAGATTTCATTATGGGGTTCTTGAGAATGATCCAAAACTAATTTACATGCCATGCTGTGAAAAGCTCTATAACATTTTTCATATACTTTCTCGCATCATGTTTCCTCAAATTAAACAAAATTATTCATCGATTTCATTCTTTTTGATTTAGAATATATGAATGTAAAAAAAAGGTCTTCATAGTTCTCTTCTCAACAAAATATCCATGCAATTGCATGATGCGCCAAACGCTGTTTCTCTCCCGGAAAAATAAAGCTTATTAGATTTGATGCAACTTGTTCGATTCTATTTTTTTTCATCAATTATTCGAATAGTGGCAAAGCTGTTGCTATTTGAGACATTAGCTCGGTATCTCTGAGCCTCGACCTAGCACACTAGGTGCCAGATGGTCTGGATGTTATAGAATTGCTTCTTGTGTCTTGGAATGATAACATTTATCAGCTTAGCTGAGCCTTCCTAAATCACGTACGAACGTCTCACCGTATCTTATATAAAATTTTTGATCACCTTTGCTGCATCCATTCGTGCTCGTGCTCGTGTTCGTGTCCCTGTCTGAAAATACGAATAACAAATACTCTTGAAAGAAAATATGTATGTAGTTCGACGATTTAAGTGGCACCGCGCATTTATTTATTAGCCACACAAGACATCAATTTAATACATATATATATATATATATATGTATATATATATATATATATATATATATATATATATATATATATATATATATATATATATATATATATATATATATATATATACAGGGTGTCCCATAACGCAACGTCAAGCCGGAAAGGGGTGATAGGGCAGGTGGTGACAGTAATCAGAAAACTATTTAAAAAAAATTTAGCTGCGTATTTTTCGAGATATTCGCTTTTGAAAAAAAATTGAAAAAATGCGTACCCTGTGACAATCTTTTCACTGCTACATCTACAAAAATTTTTTTTTTTTTAATTTTCTTTTTATAATATAACCCCAGATAAATGCTCTTTAAATTACAGTCAAAAATTAAAAAATTACTGTTTTAGTTTTCAGTGAAATAGCACTTCTTTCACCAAAGATGTACTAAAAAATAACTCTTCACCCAACTTCATCTAACCGTACTGAAAAAAAAATGTACTAAGATATTTTGGCAAGTAGCTTTAAAAGATAGTCTACTAAGTCCTAATTCCAAAATGGTATTACACTTGCTTCTTAATGACTTAATTGAGATGAATATAAATTTTCTAACAGTCCGACATCCTAAGTTTGTTTTCGCACTATTTGATATAAGTTGAAATTAGAAATCAATTATTGAACAGAAATTACTTACTTTACTTATAAAAGGTGTTCGAAATGCTTGCCATCAGCGGCAATGCAGGCTCTGCATCTTCTTAAGAACGACCTTGAAATTAGGCGGGCAAAACTTCTTGAGTTTATTTCGTCGACCGCTTTTCTAATTTTAGTACGTAGCTCTTCTAAGCTTTGTATTTCAGTGGAATAGACTTTTTCCTTTATTGCGCCCCAATAAAAGAAATCCAAAGGATTTAAATCGGGTGAACGAGCTGGCCACGAAATTGTTCCACCCCGTCCTATCCACCTCTCGGGATACTCACTGTTGAGAAATTCCCGTACACTTCGAGCATAATGTGCTGGGCAGCCATCATGCTGGAAATACATGTTTCCATAAATCCTCAGTGGTACGTCGTCCAATAGTTGTGATAATTGGTTTTCCAACATATCCAGATAAACTTCGGCATTCAAATTCCCCGCAAGCTCAAATGGCCCAACAACTGAACCATTAAGAATGCCCGTCCACATGTTTATTTTAAATCGGTGTTGAGATTTGTTCTGTCGCATTAGATGCGGATTCTCCACGTGCCACTCGTGCAAATTATGGAGATTCATGTAGCCATCCTTGGTGAATGTTGACTCATCCGTCCAAAGAATTTCGTTAAAGAACCGCGGATTTTCTCTATACTTCTCCAGCATAGTTTGACAAAACTGAATTCTCTCCGGGTAATCTCGCGGAAGGAGACTTTGTACACGTTGTACATGGTATGGATGAAGTTGGTTTCTCCTTAGAATTCGCTGAACTGAGCACTTGGGTACTCCTGTAGTCATCTGAATGGCACGCACCGAGGTTGACGGTTCTTCTTCAACTGCTTCCAATACAGTGTCCTCGTAGAGATTCCAAGGTCTTCCCGCACAAGCCATTCGATGGGGCAAGCGACCCTCTGAAAATGCCCGATGCACGTTTATGAACACTCGATGATCTGGATACCGTTCAACATTTGGGTACCTCTCACGATAAAGTCGTGCTGAAGCAGAAGCATTGGATCTGCATTCCCCATAAATTAGGTGCATATTAGCATATTCCTGTGCACTATATCTAAACGGCATTATGGAATTCACACTTTACACTTTCAATAAACGGAACTACGGGAGTATTCTCTTATTTGCTAGAAAAATGCACACTTATCAAATGACCGTAATCCACTATAATGCCACGCAAATAGCAAAATAACATAACTACGCATCTAATTTTTCCATCGACCTATAGGTAACGGTTTTTAAGAAGAATAAAGTGCATTAAAATCATTTCAAATAACTAATAGCAATTAACTGGGAATTGGTTCTCTCCAAGGTAAAAACGTTATTTTTCCTTAATTAAGAAATAAAGAAACAAGTGTAATACCATTTTGGAATTAGGACTTAGTAGACTATCTTTTAAAGCTACTTGCCAAAATATCTTAGTACATTTTTTTTTCAGTACGAATAGATGAAGTTGGGTGAAGAGTTATTTTTTAGTACATCTTTGGTGAAAGAAGTGCTATTTCACTGAAAACTAAAACAGTAATTTTTTAATTTTTGGCTGTAATTTAAAGAGCATTTATCTGGGGTTATATTATAAAAAGAAAATTAAAAAAAAAAAAATTTTTGTAGATGTAGCAGTGAAAAGATTGTCACAGGGTACGCAATTTTTCAATTTTTTTTCAAAAGCGAATATCTCAAAAAATACGCAGCTAACTTTTTTTTAAATAGTTTTCTGATTACTGTCACCACCTGCCCTATCACCCCTTTCCGGCTTGACGTTGCGTTATGGGACACCCTGTATATATATATATATATATATATATATATATATATATATATATATATATATATATATATATATATATATATATATATATATATATATATATATATATATATATATATATATATGTAAGAGTGTTGATTCTAGTGTTTAATACTAAACAGTTTAGTTTCTCTGTAAAACGAAGCTGTTTTAATGATACAATGTTACATGCGTATATACAATTACAAATTCACCCGTAAAACAAAGAAACGACAATTTAAGTTTATTATTATTATCAATTGATTCACAAATGAAACTCGTTTACAATTATCAAACGT
This sequence comes from Nemotelus nigrinus, assembly GCA_947369275.1. Taxonomy (NCBI): domain Eukaryota; kingdom Metazoa; phylum Arthropoda; class Insecta; order Diptera; family Stratiomyidae; genus Nemotelus; species Nemotelus nigrinus. The sequence continues at coordinate 74,550,423 of OX376373.1, read as the reverse complement.
CTATCTATTAAATCTATTAAACCTTTTAAATAATTCACTATAGTTGAGAACAATCACTTCAATGCTCGTCTTCTGTCTTTACGTCAATGGTCTGTCTATATCGTAAGATGTCATTCTATACTCTTCAAAGTTTTTCCATCTAGCGGTAGTTAGTTGAATGAGGAGATGAGTGTTGCGCAGTAGATTCAAAAGAAGAAAGTCTACTTTCTTTACATCTCCCCTTGCCAATGTGAAAATTCTTTTGAGAATTTTTATTACATATTAGTATCTTCTATTGGTATTAATTTTGTTATGCGGAATAATCTTGTTTCTTCGTTTTTTGTTCCAGTTTTAATTTTCAATATTGTGTTTGACATTTTCTCTGTTATTGCGAATGGTCAAATCTTCAGTTAATCCAATTTTTTCCTATTTAATCTATTACCGTTTTCGATGTATACAAAATCACTTTTATTGAATTCGATTTCTTTTCTGTTTTTATCAAATAGTTTTTTATTATATTCATGTGACTTTATAGTATTTTGTAGAGCTAATTTTTCCCAATCTTCTACACTCTTGTATTCTTTTAATTCTTCGGGTAGCAAACTTATGTTAGTACCATCTAATAGATATTTTGGTGTAAAACTTGTAACTGAATGTTCTGTTATGTTGTATTTATCGACATTTTCTCTTGCAATCGTTCTCCAAGCTTTCTTTTGTTTAGATTCATTAATTTTACATCTTATTTTATTGATTATTGTTTGGTTTAATCTTTCATTTAGACCATTTGAAAAGGGTGCATTTAAAGCTGTGTAAATAAGTTTAATGTCTTGCTTTTTTAAAAAAATTTTGAACTTTTTTGAGTCGAGTCCTGGATATTGGTCTGTTATTATCATATCTATCTTGTCTATTTCTAGCGGGTTTTGAACTATTTTTATAAAATCATTTGCAGATTGGGTTCTTGACGTCAGTGTAAATGCATATCTTGTAAAGTGATCAACTAAGAGACGAAGGTATCTTTTCGTTGATGTTTGACCACCAAATCCACCGATCGTATCGACTGATACTATCTCAAATGGTTTCGTTGCTGGACCTAATTGTGACATTAGTCCATATTTTGTTTGACCTCTAGATTTATTCTCTTTACAAATTTTACATGTTTTGCAGATGCTTTGTATATTTTCTATTAATTTTTTTGCGGCATAATATGGGCATATTCTGTTTATCATTTGTCTGATCCCAATGTGGCACCAGTCTATATGTGCGTCCCTTATTAACTTAATACTTAGATTTTCTGACAGTACTATCTTCTTTTTATTTTTACTTTGTTTATAAATTATACCATATTTATCTATTGTTTTATTTTTAAGTTCTTTTAATATAATATTTTCATTCTGATCTTTTTTAATTTCTTGAATTTTAATTATGTTTACTATTTTTAATATTTCTTGTGTGCTCTCTATAGGTTCTAACACCGGGTTTCTACTAAGACAATCTGTCTCAGTGTTGAGTTTACCTGGTATATATATATATAATGTTGAAATCAAATTGAGACAGGTAATATGTTTAATCACCTAGTTCTTCGTCCGTTCTTGTTAAGGTTTTCTAAAGGTTTATGATCTGAGTACACTTCAAATTTTCTCCCAATCACCCAGTGTTCCCAATATTTTGATGCTTCTTTAATTGGTAAGCAATCCAAATATATGGCTTTCTTTCTTTTTTGTGGTTCATTTAGTTTTTTCGAGAAGTAGGCTACTGGCTTTTCTTTTCCATTCTTTTGTATTTGTTTTAATATTGCACCCATTCCTTTCCGTGATGCGTCTGTGTACATTCTAATGGGTAAATCTTTATCAAATATTTCACGTGCCGGTTGAGCACATAATAAGTTTTTTTATTTCTGTGAATGATTTTTCACAATTTTCAGACCAATTAAATTTTACATCTTTTCTCAACCAATTATGTAATGGATCTAGCATAACTGAGATTTTTGGTATGTATTCGTGATAAAAATTTATTTTACCTAAGAACTGCCTGATATTTTTTTGTGTCTTAGGAGTTGGAAAATTTTGAATTGAAATCAGATTGTATTTAATTGGTCGGACTGTATTATTTTCTATTATGTGTCCAAGATATGTAATTGATTTTGACACAAACGTGCATTTTTTAAATTTTAATCTAAATCCTTTTTTTTATAGCCATCAGAACTTGTTCTATGTGCTTTATATGGTCTTCAAATATCACTGAAAATATTAGTATGCCATCTATGTAATTTTCTGTAAAATTTTCAAGTTATTTTTTCTTAATATATTTTAAGGAATTTTTTGAAAAGTTGCCGGTGCTGCTTTTAAACCGAATGGTAGACACGTCCATTGGCAGTGTCCTTCTTGAGCTATGAAGCCTGTTTTGTTTCTATCTTCTATCTTTAGCGGTATTGACCAAAATGCTGAGTTCATGTCTAGCTTTATTTCTAGCTTTAATTATTAGATCGTCAATCAGTGGGAGCGGCTGAGCTTGGGGTATGACAATTTTGTTTAAGTCTCTAAAGCAGGGGTGGGCAAACGGTCGATCGCGATCGACCAGTCGATCGCAAACAGTTCGACAGTCGATCACAGACATTTTTAATAATTTACTAGGTTAATTTAAAATGGGAACTAAAAATTTAGTAGACGATTTATTCAGTACATTTTGGAATGGGCCTTGGCTTAATAGATCCAAATCATCCATGTAAATTTTTTGAAGATCGTCTGTTAATATGAACCATGCACTGCCATGCCTTTTTACTAATGTTCGAAGAACATTATTTCGTACACAAATAATTTTCGCAAAAACAAAGTTACCGAAATAAATTTCTGACGTGTTTTACATATGAATCGGATAATGCTTTGGAATTTTTTAGCCCTATGTGTGCGCTGGGTGCCTAAAAAGAGGACGGGAAAATTTAAAAATTTTTAAATTTCGATAACTTTTGACGGAGCTATTCAATCATTACGAAATTTTTAGGACATATTGACATTATTTTGTTGTAGATTTGTGTAGCTTTTAATGAGCGTGCTGGCAACCCTGTAGCTAGGGCAGGCACTGAAAGTGAAAACCTCCAAATCATCGTCTCTCTTGAAAAAATGCCGTTTCTTCAAAAACAAACCACTCATATGGAAATCTTGTGCTTTATTTACATAACCAAAAAAAAAAAAAGATATGGTATAACGGGCACGCCTGGTAACCCTTGCCCAATTTACCTATATTTTTAGCATCAAAAACTTCTGTTCACGGAAACTCACGATCCGATGGGCAGAATTATTTGAAATTCACAGAATGTATTGATCTTAAATAGGACCAGGTCTGATAGAAGTGATTTTGAAATGCGGGCGATTCTGTGCCAGTGGTGCCATCTTGAAAAACCACTAAAAAAGATAACTGTTTTTAGCCCTATAAATTCTGATTGAATCGTTCGATTTTAACGAAACTCACATAATTGCTGGACCTTACTTTAAGCCACGTTTGGTAGAAATTTGGTTGAAAAATTCGGTTGGAGCTGCCAGCTATGATAATTTTGGCGTCTTCATTTTGAAAATAAAAATTTGGATGTGAAAACATTCAAACCATCGATAAATTCAAAAAAATGTCCGTTTCTTACAATAAAACCAATCTGTATATAAATCTTATGTTATATCTACACGTTCAAAATAAAACTTTGGAAATTTCATGTCGGACAAGAACGGTAACCCTCTCCCAGTTAACCTATATTTTTAGCATCAAAAATTTCTGTTCACGGAAACTCACGAACCAATAATCAGATACAGCTAAAATTTACAGAATGCATTGGAATTAAGTAAGACCAGATTTGATAGAAGCGATTTTGAATAGTGGGCAAGTCTGTGCCAGTGGTGCCATCTTGAAAAATTACAAAGAAAAAAAACTGCTTTTTGCCCTATGAAATGTGAATTAGTTACCAGATTTTCATGAAATTGACACAATAGCTAAACCTAACTCCAATCTCTGTTTGGTGGAAATTTGGTTGAAAAATTTGATTAGTGCTGCCAGCTATGGTAATTTTTGTGTCATTGGTTTCGAAAATTCGCTCAGGAAAATAAAACTTTTTGCACTATAACTTCCAGTGCAGTCATGAAATCAATACGAATTTCATACAGTTAATGAAACCTGTCATGAACATTATTCAGGCCAAATTTGGTTGAAAAGCCATGATAGGGTTACCAGCTATTGTTGGTTTTGTGTTTAATTGCAATATCTTTATTAAGCGGTTTTATCGTAGAATTTTCAAATGGTAATGATATTGTAGTGACAATAAACAGCAAATATTAAGCTTTCGATCATTTGAAAAAATTCGCTGCAGGTAACCTTAAATTTCTTTATACTCCTATAACTTCGAATGTAATTAAACAACGTGAAGCAGATTTGATATATTCTTGGCTTTGATACTGGCGAAAGGCTGCCAGCACGAGTCGGTTGTGCTACTTTTGTATCAATAAATGCTTACAGTTAGTATACATACCGGAAACATTTACAATGAAAATAAATAACCGATGTTACAATTCGCAAAGTTCTTTTTCGGATCGCAGCCCCAAACACCAACTTCAGTTACAGTGCTGCAGGCACTGAGCATTTTCTTCATTGACGTTATATGAGATGCTGCTTTCAAAATTATGTGAAATAAGCAACTGATAACGAATATAATTAACCCGTGTTTTTGCTCTCATAAACGTTGAAATTCATGCCAGTGGTAATATCTGAAACCTTCCACCATATGAGTTATAATGCATTCTTGAGACGAAAGTAAAACGTGGCATTTGAAACAGTTTGGCCGTAATAAGCAGCACATGTGGTGGAATATGCACTCAAAACCTGCACGATTCTTCTACTGTTCTTCGAACATTAGTGGTTCTAGCGGTTCAGGTGCGCTAGAGTTTTTTTTTAGGTTAGGTTTAACTTTACTATATGTGTTAGTTTTTATCAACTCCTGGTGTGCACCTAATATATGTTGTCATCCGGCAAAACATATTTTCCACCATATTCTGTTGTTATCAAAGTTATGGCTATCACGTTGGTCTTATCATCTTTCGGAGAAGCCACAACTCTAACTGTAAATTGTAGCTTCATATTTGTTAACAACAAAAAATTTTCGTTTTGTAAGAGTGTTGATTCTAGTGTTTAATAACAAACAGTATAGTTTCTCTGTAAAACGAAGCTGTTTGAATGATACAATGTTACATGCGTATATACAATTACAAATTCACCTGTAAAACGAAGAAACGACAATTTTAGTTTATTATTTCTATCACTTGATTCACAAATTAAACTCGTTTACAATTATCAAATGTCTATCTATTAAATCTTCTAAATATTTCACTATAGTTGAGAACAATCACTTCAATGCTCGTCTTCTGTCTTTACGTCAATAGTCTGTCTATATCGTAAGATATCATTCAAAGTTTTTCCATCTAGTGATAGTAAGTTGAATGAGGAGATGAGTGTTGCGCGGTAGATTCAAAAGAAGAAAGTCTATTTTCTTTTTATATATATATATATATATATATATATATATATATATATATATATATATATATATATATATATCTATATATATATATAATAATATATATATATATATATATATATATATATATATATATATATATATATATATATATATATATATATATATATATATATATATATATATATATATATATATATATATATATATATATATATATATATTCTACCATTCTACCTTGATTCTAAAGCTTCAGAAATTCGGTATTGCCGAGTCTTTACTCAGCTGGCTGACCTCCTACCTTCGCGATCGAACACAATGTGTAAAATTTCAAGGATTTTTATCGAAAAACGTTAGTGCTACCTCTGGTGTACCCCAAGGTAGCCATCTTGGCCCACTTCTTTTTAATATATTTATTTCCGACTTATCTGACGTCCCAGCAGGCATACCTCATTTACTCTATGCAGACGATCTCAAACTTTATCAGACTATTGAATTGAAATCGGATGCCCCTTTCTCCAATCCACGCTTAATTCACTTGATCAGTGATACAATATAAACAAACTCTCTCTCAATATCAACAAATGCCAAGTTATTAGTTTTTAGAGGATATGCACGGTCACACACAATACGTACTTCCTCGGCAATAATATGCTAACCGGAGTTGATAACATTGCTGACCTCGGTGTTATCTTAGATGAAAAACTCCGCTTCACCTTACACTTTGATAAAATGCTTTCTCGTGCGAACAAACAGCTAGGTTTCATCAAAAGACGTGCCAAAGAATTCCGTAGTCTGTGGGTCACAAGATCCTTATACACTTCACTTGTACGTCCTATTCTCGAATACGCTTGCATTAGCTGGAATCCCGCTTTTGAAACCCACAGTGACAGACTCGAGTCAATACAAAAACAATTTTTACTTTTCACCTTGAGAGAACTGTACAACCCTTATGATTTTAATAGCCTACCCCCTTATGAGTTTGGACTGGATCATTTAAATCTATCAACACTAGCCTCCAAATAATGATATCGGCCTGCTTCACATTCGACGTCATTAGAGGCGCTATTAATGTAGAATTCCTGAATAGTAAAATTTCGATAAATATCCCTGTGAGGAACACCAGGTCCAATCGTTTCCTCAAAGAATATTCACATTCGACGACATATGCAGCAAATGAGCCAATAAATAGATGCTGCAGAATATTCAACAGCATAAGTTATTTATATTCCCCTACGATTTCCAAATCATCCTTCAAATCCTCTCTTTTGCATGCCATCCATACCCCTAAACCTTAAGCCATAGCTTATATGCCAATGTTGTTATTTATTGATTCTTATTTATTAATCTATCTGTTACTTTTTTCATTTGTTTATTACTTATTTAACTTGTTTGTTTTTACTTTTTACTTGACTTTACTTTTCCATTTTATTTTTAATTTGTTATTTTATATCTGATTTTGTACCTTGTTTGGTGAATAAATAAAATAAAATAAAATAATATATATATATATATATATATATATATATATATATATATATATATATATATATATATATAGCCAAATCGATTTTAATACTAATGCTCATGAGTAAAAAGTGCTATATGACATTTCGGGCAAATTGTTTAGAATACTAATTTTCTTTGAAAAATCACAAAAAATTGTTTACTGTAGATATAGTTGAGGAGCATCAACAATGACTAGACAAACCCTATGATGACTGAACGAATATTGACAAATGCTGAAATTCAATAAATAGTTAAAATAGATCCAATCAAACCAGTGACAGCTTTGGATTACAAAGATTATTCGATTTGAATTATTTGCTGATTCATTTAAATTAATTTTCATACAGTTAATGCTACAAAAGATTCCAAAAACAATCATGATTCTAGAGCGTAGCCTTGTATCCAAAGGTTTCATTAATTGACAGGGGATGACAGTCAATGAAATTACGAAAGATATTCCATGAAGTGGACAAAGACAGTGTTCCAAAATTTTATATTATACAAAAGCATTGCTGTAATGATCGCTTGTGAAAGTATTTCTACTGCAATGTACGTATATTGTTAAGCATATATAATGCGCATGTATCATTCTACGTAATCATGGGAAGTTTTCTAAAAACTCGAATATAACCATCCAGTTTGAAACAGAAATTTATTGCAGGTGAAATTCTGTGCAAAAGAACGAGTAATTTTGAATGAAACTCTGAAAATAGTCCTTCTTGGTAGGAATCAACTCCACGAGAATATTACAATTTATGCAGAAATCATAAAATTAATGCTGATTCATTCAATTAGTGTAAATGACAAAGCAAACCGTTAAGGTATCAATATTTACTACCACGCACATCTTCAACTAACTATTACAGTAACTTTGACAAATTAATTTGTTAATTTCACTTTGCCGTACCAGCAATTCAAAATGAATTGGCAAGTATCACGGAAAATATTTTTGCAAATAAATAGAAATTGTATTTGTATGGGTCTACGTAGGTGGACAGTCAAATTTCAATTTTCCTTTGGGATGCAAAACTTTCTTGCATCACGCGATTCTTTACATCCATTTAAAACTAAAGTAATGAAATTTTAAATAAATTCGAACTGTTTTTCGTCATAGTCTCAGTCTTAGATACCTTCAAATTGACTGTTCGATGCATATTTGGTTTTATCTTCCGAAACTTCTGAACAAATTTATGCAAACGTGGCGCATACTTCAGTTGAATAACTTTTAAATTGAATTTATTATGTTTGTTTGCACTGGTGTTTAAAACCAAATATTTGAACCGAATTATCATTTTTTCCTTTGGAAGCTAGATATATTTCAATTTATTTACAGATATTGAAATTTAAAGGAATATTCCCTTTTTAAGCTTCAGATTAAGAAAAAGACCAATAGACACTGGTATGGAACGCAGAGAACCATTCAAAATCGGTATCTATCAAAACACTGCGATCTGTTTAGCTTCTAAGAGAAAAACTTGTTTTCCAGCAAAAAGACTTTAATTTTTAATTTTTGTTGCAGAATATAATAAAGAACATCTGCCTTAATACAGACTTTAATGATGATAAATAGTTTTTTCTAAAAATATACCACTTATAACTTCAGAGAAGTTTATGATGGGGACAGGGAAAAATATGATTGAAAATTGAAGGGTGAAAAGTATCATAACAAACGAAAGCTTGGATAACCACAGAGACACTGCAGGCTAACAGGTGGCACTGCACCAATCACTTATCAATGCTAATCCTAAAATTTAAATTCAAAGAATGAAATTTACGCAAATGTATTTATTTTCCGGCACTAAACGTGCCAAATGTAATTGGTTTAGCAAAATTAAGATACAAACAACTCATGGACACAATAATTTAGAACATCTGTATCAACACAGCATTCACTTTAAAAGAAATCAACAGTACACCGTCAGCAGGGCTCAAGTCAGTAAATTTTTCCACTTCTTGCATACATTTCGTGATCTGAATATTCATAGATGAAAAGATAAGACGCTTGCTGTGAAATTATTTTCAAGGATTCTACCCCGATATATCGTTTATCTCGTGGCATATTTTCCATTGATGCCAAGAGCTAATGTCATCAGTGACTCCCTAGCAATGAGGTCAAAATAGTTACGTGTATTATCTCATAAGAGATACATGTGACCTCAATACCTACTTCTTGGCTTTCTTATCTTCCTCACAGTAATGATAGGCAAAGGATCTTTCAACGCGCAACTGATATTTTTTCTACTCGAACAGATACTCAAAATCATCCAATTTGTTGATAATTCACCTAAAAACTTTATGCAAAATTATAGACCACTAACCTTTTAAATCGTAATTCCGCTTGCCCTTGCTCCAGCTTCAACATTTATCGAGCACACACTACGTCAAAACGACTGGCAGAACGCACCATGCCACTGCATCGAACGATATCACAAAGCTAATTAGTTGCGAAGGCAAACAACTCAAAGAATGACACATCTGACAGTACGAGTCTCAGAACGAATGTGTCACCACATCACCATAGTCCAAATCAAGCAAGCCTCTAGGGAATGTGGGAATCTAGGACGTAAACACCTTCTTCATAACGTATTAGCTCAGCACACTTGTGTACGTCTAATTGTAATTAATGGCTAAATAACAAGTTGATCTCGAACCCTGCACAGCACGAGATGTGGTTACTTTCGATGAGATGTTCGTCCTGTGGATAGTGACAATCATCTTCAAAGGTCTTCGTAAATTATAGCCTTTAACTAGTTCACGAGCTCATCCTTATGAGAGATGTAAAAGAGTTTTAGATCAATAAGATAAATGTACGTTTAACTAAATGTGCTGTGGAGAGGGATTGAATGAAATTTCAAAATGTCGATTCCACGCAACAAAATAGATGATGATCTATTACTAGAAATGTTTGTGACTTACTACTTTTATCAACAATAGCCCAAATGGTCATTTCAATACACATACAATTCAAAGTAATTGTAATCGAATTGGATTACAGAAGTAGGAAACAACAACAACAAAACTTTCTAACAATCTAAACACAAAGCACTGAAAACCCCATTAAAACAAAACTCATAAATATGAACGCTCAATCTAATCTCGCCAGGTTTGTGTTATTTGGTCCCACGATGTTATTGCTGTAAATTATTTCATTGTAAGCTTCCTTTTCAGTGTCTCGTTGAAGTGGTGCTGCGAGAAGCGACTCTGTAGCCCGCTACAGGTTGCCCGATAAATCCTGTAAAATACTGCTAGGGTATTCGGCTTGATTTGGCTCGGACTCAACTCAGAACAGATGTAGGAAAGATAAGAAAACGAATGATTCTACACCATCTGGCTACCATGAAAGATTCGAGAGGAAAACAAACGATTGAGTAAGCTACTAACGTCAAGCAGTTGGCATTTAAACGTTTACACCAATTGAATAAATTAGAATTTATTAAGGACAATGGTATTGGATTTTTTTCGGAGGTCAATAGGTTGAAGGTGGAAATGTTTGAATGCGTAATTAGTAGAGATACAGGGAACAAGCTTTGCAAAAAAAACACTTTTTCGAAGCAAACATGTGCTTGGAAGATTATACTAAACAAAAACCAAAAATTAAATTAAACCGGAAATGACAAAAACCGAAACTTATTTGACTAACTAAAATAGCGCCCAAGGTGGGAAGATGACTGTTGAGAATTTTATATGAATCACGATATTTTATGAAATGATGTTCTTATGTGTTATTGGTGCGAAAAACTGAAGTTGGAAACAAGATTAAATTCTTTCTATTCTAGCTCAAAAGAAGAGAAAATAAGATTATGTATTGCATATACAGTAATAATATATCCAAACAACTTAGACTTCTGGATTATAGATTCGCGACTATTAATAAAATGATTAATAGAATATTTCAACTATAATTCACCAAAAATTCACTAAAACACCAGCCGACGCTATACAGGTAAAGATTACTATTTGCTCCGAGCCCAGCCCAGAGCGTCGGGTATCCATAACTATTCTTGCCATGTATAGGCGGCACGTGATTCCTGTATCGGAATTTCTTCGCGAACTCAATTGCTCCCTCCAATTGATAGCTGATAAAAACGTGATATTCGTGGGCGACATCAATCTATACTTGCTAAAAGAATATTCGACTTTAGACGAGTACCAAGCAGTTATGTCCAGCTTTGGTTTTCTGCAGTTGATAAATTCTCCAACTCGAAATAACAGCTGCCTAGACCATATTTATTTTCGTTCTAGAGATAATCTACATTTCCCATCCAGTAAAGTTGTATCTTCAGGTAGAAGCGACCACGATGTTATTATCTGTAAATACCTCTTAATCTAAACAAAAGCAAAGCTATCTACCAAGCATATTAAAAGCATCACAAAAATTGATTATTCGCTATTAAAAGTATGCCTGAACAATGTAGACTGGTCACTTATATATAATGAATCAGACGTATCAGTGTATTTTAATCATCTAATTAACGAGCTGCATTTGTGTATTAATCAAGCTACAGTTTCACGGAAAGATTGTATTCAGCATAACATTTTAAAACCATGGATGACGCTTGAATTGTGCAAGCGTCAATCATTTAGGAACATCTTATATAAGAAATGTAAACTTAGAAATTGCATCGATTTTACGATTCTTATGCTGGAAAACTGAAGCAGGATATGCTGGAGCATAAAGCTAACTACTACTATAGTTTATTTGAAAAAAGCAAAGATAATGTTAGAAAACAGTGGGAGACAATAAATGCCATTCTAGGAAAGACAGAAATTAGAAATGATGGACCTAAAGATTTTCTCATTCACGACCAGATGTCCTACAGTCAAATCCTTTGGATGTCGCGAACGAATTCAATAGTTTTTTTATTTCAGTTATAAAAAATACTAGAAAAAATTTTGATTCACCCACTGATTTTAGTACGCTTGAATATTCAGAAACGTTCCCATGGCCGCCAGTTGAAAACTCGTTTTTTGTTTACCGACATCCACAGAGGAGGTTAGAAGTGTGATTAGTTCGTTGGAATCTAACAAGGCTCCTGGTATTGACGGTATAACGGTCAACAGTCTAAAACAAATAAAAGATATTGTTTCACCAGTTCTCACTCACATAATAAATTTAAGCTTCGAAAACGAAGTATTTCCGGAGATTCGAAAAACTGCAGTAGTGATCCCTCTTTTTAAGAAAAGTTGTCGTACAGACCTCAATAGCTATAGGGCGATTTCTCTATTACCAACGTTTTCAAAAGTTATTGAAAAAATAATGAAAAGCCGATAATACATTTTTTAAAGAATACTAACTTCTTCTGCAGTAACCAATTTGGATTTATAGAGAAAAGATCTATTAAAGATGCTCTGTTAAGCCTCTTTTCGAATGTGTTTGAAGGTTTGAACAATAATAGATTCGTCTGTGCAATTTTCGTTGACATATCTAAAGCCTTCGACTCGATTGACCATAATATTCTGTTGAATCGTTTAAACGATGCTGGTATAAGAGGCATATCTCTAAACTGATTTCGGTCATACTTAACTGAGAGATACCAATGTGTACGTATCTTAGATCCTACAAGTTTATGTTTGCCCATTTCATATGGCGTCCCTCAGGGATCTGTACTAGGGCCTATTCTATTCTTAGTTTACATTAATAATCTCTGCTCAGGCAAACTTGATTGTTCTCTTACAAGCTTCGCAGATGATACCGCCTTATGCTATTCGGCCGAAAAAAAAATAACAACTATGAGGTCCCAAACGCAAAATGATTTGAATAAACTCAAAGTATGGTTCACTATAAACATAATTCAAAACCAAGTTTGTTCGTTTTTCACTTAGAGATAGACAAGATGATATGGGCAGATTATTTTACAAATGCAAAAGATGTCTTTTAGAAAATGATATTTGTCATGAACACTGTATCGAAATAGATCAAGTTGATAAAATAAAATCCTTAGGAATCTCGGTTGATGAAAATCTAAACTGGAAGCACCACATTGCAGGTTTAAAAAAGTATATGAATTCGTGTTTAGGAATTTTCTATTACTTCGTTCTGTCTACTACGCTATAGTTCAGTCAAAATTGCAGTATGGCCTAGCACTTTGGGGTGGAAACTTTTTTTCTTCGATTAACCCGTTGTCATCTTGGAAAAAAAAATAATCAGAATAATAACGGAAGTAGTAGATACGAAAGATCTTTCCAATTTTTAATATCTTGAAGATATTGCCTCTAAGGAATTTATTTGCTTATCGTGTGTTACGAGTTTGTTATATTAGAGGGGGCCACATGAGAAGTAGTGCTAAAGTTTATTCGAGTAGGTTGCAAGCAAGAAACCAAATCTCAGTCCCTTTTCCTAGATTGGAAGCTTATAAAAGGTCTTTCAAGCTCTGCGCACCAAAATTGTTTAACTCCCTTCCCAGCTCAATTTCATCTATAGATAACGTGAATCAATTTCTAAAACATTTAAAATTTTGGCAATTCTCTATGCAACACATTGAATCATTTTTTCTGAGTACTGCAGTGGGACAAGCTTGGTATACTTTTTTTAAACGTAATATAGAAGCCAGTAACATTTTTAAATCGAGTAACATTTTGATCACCTGTCACTTATTGCACCTTAAAGAAGGTAACCTCAACACAGCATTAGCTAGGAGGTACCTATCCATGTGCATAGCTAATATTGATTGCATATTGAGATAGATAGATAGATAAAACGTTTATTTAATGTATAAAAATTAGATTACACAATATTATATCTTAAGTGTTACAGACAATAAGTATTTTCACGCTATATAATACATTTTTTTAGCATTAGTTGAACTTAATTTTAGGATTTTATTTGACAGTTAGCAATGAAAATTTTCAAAAATCTTTGCTTTTGAATAACTTAATTCTAAACACTAAATCTACTTATATCTAATGTATAATTTACATTTGCATCATGCAATATTGTTTGATTGAGTGAATTGAAGAAGAGGGTTGCTCAATGCGCGTAGTTTGTGATAAAAAGTTGACGTGTGCTTTTTTAGCAATTTATGAACTGTTAAAACTTTTACATCGTTATGTAGTTTATAAGTAGGATAGTACCAGGGTTTGTTAAAGGTTATTTTGAGATATTTATTTTGTGCTATTTGTAATTTATTGATGTGACTGTGAGCACAATTACTCCATATAGGGGGATTGAATATTGGATGTACTAACTATTTAGTGAATTAGTTTATTTAGTCATAGTTGTAATATTAACTGAAATTACGTTATTGTTCACTATTTTATTGTACTTATTATGCATTATGGAAATAAATTTATTATTATTATTATTATTAATTATGTATTCAAACGAAAATATTGCTGCAGAGCAATGGAATGAGAGTTACCCATTGAAGCTTTCAGAAAGATCCTGCCAAAAAGAAAATAATATCTAAAAGTAAATGATAGTAGTTATACAAGCTGACAGTTTTATACAAGCAGCAAACAATTGTTCTACGATGCCTCATATTCAAGCCTCAAACAGAAGAACTTCTCGACACAGTCATAATTTACAGCGCAGCACCATAATAAACTATACTTTGGACGTTGCCACAATTTTAATTGCCTCGTATATGTCCGTAAAGATACCCCAGATTCAATTTATCACGAATCAATTAAATTTTTTCATTAGTTTGTTTGGCTCCATTTAACTTTTCGATAGACAAGTAATAAAACGAGATACGGCATGAAATGACAAAATTATGTACAGGGGCAAGTTCGTCAGGACTACATAATATAATACAGACATAAGCATGGAATGTTTCTTACTTGTGCGTGTTGAATTTCCGAATTGGGTTTTGGTCATTTGTAATTATAAAATTATTTCAAACTATTTAAGTAATGTTTCAAATTCCAACTTTTTGGCTCACTCGTAGTTTCACAACAGCAGCGTGTGATTTTAAAACTTGTACTAAATAATTTCAAGACATAAAATTATTATTGTCGCAAGTACATTTAGTTCTTGTTCAAACAATCTGAAAAATGATAAGGTCAAAAATAATAAGCTGTGACAGTATAACCAAAAAACTCTACAAAAATAGGTATTTTTATACCATCGGCTAACTTGACTGTGAAAAAACTCCATTGAAAATATTTAAATTTGAAACCCATACAACCCACACTCAA
The DNA here is from genome assembly GCA_947369275.1 of Nemotelus nigrinus. Taxonomy (NCBI): domain Eukaryota; kingdom Metazoa; phylum Arthropoda; class Insecta; order Diptera; family Stratiomyidae; genus Nemotelus; species Nemotelus nigrinus. The sequence goes on along the minus strand of OX376373.1, from coordinate 74,535,290 downwards.
CAATTTCACAAAAACCACAGAATTTCCAAATGAAAAAACTTAGCTCATTATGTTGATTGAGGAAAATCTCTCTCAAACATCATCTATCACTCCCTATAGGCTCTGACTTACATCATCTTTTGGCCTTTTTCTTTCAACAAACACGCAACACAATACAAATCCCAAGATTATTATAGAACAGTCCTTTGCTGTGACCTGCCCTGGACTCTCTGAAGTAGTACAAACTTATCGGCAAAAGTATGCCAAATTTACGACCGTTTGTAGGAAACTTTTCTTGTTAGTCAATCGAAATAATTTTAGTTTCGTTTCAGAGTAGGTATTTGTTGTTGCGTGGCTAGTTGCAACTGTGAACAATGATGACTAAAATACCTCTTAGATGGCTTCCAATAGTGTAACGGTTTGTCTACTGAACAAAGGCGACGATGTAGATGATGATTGCGGTCGAAAATTCAATCAAACTTTTTAACAGTAAAGTTAAGGAGATCCTGCAATTCTTGGATGTCTTGTTTTTGTCGTCGTTTATTCGTTTGGAAGAAATTAATATATTAATGGCTTTAACTTAAAACGAAAAAGATGTGAAGCTGACGTAAAACTATACCGGTTCATTGAAGAGAGCATGCAAGTAGTTAAATCTTAAGATTTATCAAATTGTAGACGATGATTTTCCTCAGCTGATTCAAAATGAAAATCTTTAGGTTATTTCAGTTTTGACCAATCAAAAAAGAATCAATATCAAGTATATCATATATAAAACAAAGATCTGTTTAAACCACAGCACACTATGAAATTTGTGACAGAACTAGAGAATCCAATCCCGGGATCCCGGCCAATTTATGGTCCCGAAAATCCCGGGATTAATGGTTTCTAATCCCGGGATTTCCGGGACCATTCTAAGTCTAGGCATTCCATTCCCGGGATTAGAAACCTGTTCCGGGATTGGAATGCCCAGAACCCATTAAACTGTTCCGAGAGACTATAAGTCAGCTCTAACCAGCATTTATTTTTTCATGAAATGTTATCTTCTTAAATAAGAATAATATAATAATTATATTTATTTCCGTTCAAATCTATGCATAGAACAAACATATAATTACCATTCAATGTTTAATTTGATTAAATTCCTAAATATTTTCATTTATTTTTTCAATATTATCCAATTTTCCCGAGTTCCAAGTGGAATTTTATTTAAATATATGGCATAGCTAGCAAAAATGCTTCTTTATTGGCACGCGAAATAGAAATCTTTAACAATTTCATTCAATAGAATGAAATTTTAATTTTATTTTTTCGCAGCACTCATAAACTTTAAATTACTGTTCAAACAAAGCACCAAACAAAATACTTTTCCCATACACATAATTTAATGTCCTAAAATCACAGTGTTTCACTAACATCCATGCTTTTGAGCATACCATATACAATTTGTTGAATCATAAACGAAAATTACTTCTGAAATATCTGATCCCCCATCCAATTCCAACCAGACATGCTGTCTCGTCTTCTTAGACTTGAATCAATACAAGCGATAGTACCACACCATTTAAATTTTCAATAACACACCCACATTTAACACAAATATTAATATCCTAATATTAGATATTTGTCCAAATTTCGGAGAATTTGCGTAAGAACGATTTCCTGAATCTATTTATTATTGAATAAGATGGTATTTTTTTTAAAAAAATTTTATTGGAAATGTTAAGCATGAAGTGATTGCACAGAAATGTGACTAATGGTAAGGTCGATTTCTGTGAAACTTAGGCAATTCATTTTACATTTTTACTGGCTGACAGAAGTTAAGGGATTGGAGTTAGGTTAAAAAAATTATGACGTAAAAATTCGTTTAACTAACAATAATTCGAAATTTATTTTGCGTTACGAACAGCGTCAGTGCTGGGCATCGAAACAATTATATCGTTCAGAAAGGATATTAGCAACAGAACCGAAAGCATTTGAAGCAGTAGGCGTTGGGTTTTCAATTACACTATGCAACAGCGATTTTTGCGGTGGATGATTTATTGATTTTCTGAAGGAGGCCACCTAACATAATACAAAAATAGTGAAAAAATTGTATAGTAAGATTTTTTTTAAAGATTTTTTAAAAAATTTTCGAGAAATATTATTCGGACTCTTTTTGATTTGGAAATTTTTCTTGATAATACACCACCAATTCTTACAAGCCGTATATCGTCTGAAAGGCAATAATGTTTTATATTATTTTCATATAAAGTAATTACTTTTTGCGCAATTGATCCATGAAATTGAGAATGACTATTTTTTAGCAAAAAAAAATCCAAAAAAAAACAAGTTTATGTCAGGAAAAATTAAAATCTAGAATATTAATTTTTTTTTAAATTCGCATAAACTACAGTTTTTTGGTAAAATATTAAGTTATGTCGAAAAAAAATATAAAACCAACTTACGAAGTTATAGATATTATAATAAAAGTACTAAAAATCAAATTCTTCACAGGATAACACGAATTTTCATCTCTAAATACTTGTTTCATCGCCATCTTTAAAATTATTATTATTATTTATTGTTATTGAAAATATTATATACATAATTGTAAAAGGGATATAAGACCACAATACTCTACTTATGTGTCATTTTCTACTGAAATGTTTTTGCAAAACATTGCTTTTTGTGCTTTTATTCTTTAAATCATACATTTCATTTTAGATACAATATAATGTTTTAAAAATAGTTAAAGCGTTTTTTTTTTATCGGTTATATTTTTCGGGATTTTCCGGAATAAAGTCTAGGTGTGCATGTAGAAAATGAATTTTGAGAGACATGTTGTCTCCCATTGAAAGAAAAGTAATATTGTAGTCATAAAATACAAAACATGCCTCTTTCTATCTGGTACAAGAAAGCACCAGTGATTGAAACAGATGCATTTGCAAAGCAAGGCGTGTGCAAGTTTTTTACCTATCGGCCGCAAAACCGTTCAGCTTTTAACACTGGGTAGGTAATAATTTTCATGGATAAGGTATATAAGGAAATATATTTGAAACATTTTTTTAATTTAATTACAACTTTCAATATGTATAAACGAAGAAGTGAATTTGAGCGCAAAATGTAGCCACTTAATTTTTGCTACATGTGTGGTGAATATATTCTTTCAAGAAATTTACGCAAATTTACTGGCACCTTGCAATTTTGTTACTACAAGTTGTTTGACATCAAAGTCGACCTATGTCAGGAATGGAAAACAAGGAATTTGTGTTATACGATCCTTGCAGGCCGTGTTTCAAACAAAGAAAAGTGGGGTTTTCTTGTTAATGATTTTCTAAAGTAGTTAGGTATTAATAGCCAATATTTTCTTTTCTTTACAGAAAATTATGCAAATTTGTTTCACCTATGATTTGGGCACAAGCGCTATGCCGCGAGGCGAATTTTTACTTTTGTTTTGCTAAGAGCCTTAGAATCAGGGAAAATATGCGATGGGTTTATCCAGATGTCGCATCTGTTACATATCCAGTCTACAGATCGACATAATCACACAATTCCGACTCTGCGAATCCAACAAACAGCGATGAAAACTCCCAGACATCGCAAGACTCATGTTAATGTAAACAAATGTTACAAGGACAACAGCACCGTTTATCACAAGCGTAATCAAATGATTGGGTTAGATACCTAGAACTGTCGAAAGAAAATGCTGAGGTACATGGACCTCGCATGCAGAAGTTCAATTTTTCAGATCCTGTTAGGATAACGTACTACAGACACTGGCACAAGGCTTATGCGAAATATTTTATGAAGGTGAACAAAATATGTTTCTGCACAGATATGCCTGCCTTATTCAAGAAGCTTGGACAGCCGAACTATGCAGATGAATGGCGGTTATTTATTGATAGCAACAAATGCAGCTTAAAAGCAGTTCACATGCTGTGCATACCAAGAATCGTACGACGCTATGGCCAATTTAGTGAATTGTCTTCAGTACCAAAATCACAACTGGAAAATTTGTGGCGATCTCAAAGTCGTCGGTATGCTTTCCGGAATACAAGGTGGATTCACAAAATGCTGTTACTTTCTCTGTTTATGGGACAGCCGGGTACGTGATCAACATTACATCAAAAAAGCCTGGCGAAAAGAACATCGGGCATGAGCCTCTTATCAGAAAGGAAAATATATTTCTTCCATCGCTACATACAAAGCTTGGGCTAATGAAGACCTTTATAAAGGCATTTTATAGCGGTAGTCCAGCATTTGACTATTTAAAAACTATTTTTTCAACTCTCTCCTTTGCCAAAATAAAAGAAGGTGCTTTCGTCAGCCTTGATATAAAAAATCTTCTACAGGATAACAAGTTCAAAGATCTTCTACTATCTGTTGAGGCTGCAGCATGGAACTCATTTCAAATTATTTTTTCTGAGTTCCTCGGGAATAAAAAAAAAGCATCAGATACAGGAAATCGTTGAGTATTTGTTTTTGAATTAATTTAATTTAATTCTTTTATCTTATATTTCATTACTACAATATTGCTTTTCTTGCAACAGGAGTGAACCAGTCTCTCAAAATTCATTTGCTACATTCACACCTGAACTTTTTTCCGGAGAACTTGGGTGACGTGAGCGATGAAAATGGTGAAAGGTTTCATCAGCAAATGCAGAAGATGGAGAAACGGTATCAAGGAGTTTAGGATCAGTCGATAATGGGAGACTTTATTTGGTTCCTCATAAGAGACTCAAATCCAAAGAAATATAGCCCACAAAAAAAGAGGCTGTAACTATTTTTAAAATATTATATTAGGCGCGTTTTTTTGCTCCTCTTATCCATAACAGAACAATGCTAACCAGTGCAGACACATTGGAAACAACAACAACTCCTGTTATGGAAAAGAGGAGTTGTTGTTGTTCCCAATGGGTCAGCATTATTCTGTTATAGATAGGGACAGCAAAAAAACACGCCTATTGTATCTAAAATTATATGAATGATTTAATGAATAGAAGCACAAAAAGTAATGTTTTGCAGAAACATTTGAGTAGAAAATGAAAAATAAGTAGAGAATTGTGTTATTATAAAAACTACCTTTCATATCTATATGTATATATATATGAACAATGTATATAAAAGTTTTAATAATGATTTTAATGATAATTTTAATAACAATAAATAATAACTTTAATGATGGCAGTAAAAAAATGGTATTGAGAAATGAAAACTCGTGTTATTCTGAAAACTTGGATATTTAATACTATAGCTTCGTAAGTTGTTGTTGTATTTTTTCCGACATAGCTTGAAATTTTACCAAAAAATTGAAATGTATGGCAATTTTTTTTTTTTTAATTAATTTTCAAGATTTCTATTTTTCCTGACATCATAAACTTGTTTTCTTTTTGGGTCTTTCTCAAGTTCATGGATCAATTGCGCAGAAGATAATTATTTTATGTGAAAATAATATAAGACATTATTAAATGATGTACGGTTTGTATGAATTGGTGGTGTATTATTAAGAAAAATTTCCAAATCAAAAAGAGTCCAACAAATTTTTTTCGAATATTTTTAAAAAATTCTTTAAAAAAATTTTACTATAAACTTTTTTTTCGCGTTTTTTGTGCTACGTTAGTTGACTTCCTTCAAAAAATCAATAAATCATCCACCGCGACAAATAAAGTGTCCAAATTCGCTCCCTATTAGATTTGTGAAAAATTGTGTCTCCTTTATGTAACTTTTAGCATTGGAAATCAGTCATATCGGTTTTTACAGATTTATGATTTATATTATCAATTTTTATTGAATTTATTCATATTAAAGCAAAATATTGAATTTACCCAATTATTTTTTTAAAATTTATGTGTCATATCTGAGATATCTTTTCGTGATATCTTTCTTTTTTTTGTAGAACACATCATACCTAATGTCTTTGATGTGATGTGCTGTTAATTTTCAATTTGATTTCTTTTTCGACTTTTAACTGATTTTTGAGGAAAATTAATATTAGAATCATTTTTTCCCTTAAAGCTCATTTTCATATACATGTATGTAGTAGGATTATTTATAGGAGTGATTGTTGATCTTAACAATAACATTTATTATTTATTTTCGTTATTAATATTATAATTGTACACTTACAACTGTCGGACATTTTCAATACGACCGTCGCGTATACAATCTCTCTAACGAGTCTACCATGCCGCTGTCGTTCTTCTTCCATCTACGTACAACTACCCAGCTACTTTTACACAGTCACATCGCTTCAATCCTACATATATGATACATATAGTAGGGGAGCCCGGGATGCTAAATTTGCAGTTACCACCCAACGGGAAAAATAATGCTTACGGATATATTCGGTAAGCATTTCGCGTAATGCGTGTAAGCATTACCGGACCATTACGCGTTGTTTCTTTTTAACATGGCATGTCCTAGGCTGGGAAGATTTATACAAGGGGAAACTCATGCTTTTAGCTCTATAGCTTTATGTATAAGAGCTTTTTGGAAAGTACGACATCGTATTCTCGCATTTATACGCCTCAATATGAATGAAAGCTTTGGCCGGCGGCCGATCGTATCTCTGCATGTGTGGTTTTTGCATGCTGACGCTCATTGGAAATTCCAATAGCGCATGCTCTTTGCTACTAGAGGGAATTGTCTTCATACATTTTACTTACCCGTGCGTGATGATTTGAAATGCTTCGAAATTTTTATCTTTCCGCTTTATATAGCAGACTACCCATAACCGATGTATGCTCGCAAGTTATTGTCCCCTTGTTTCTGCGAGTGAATTTCATTGGCCAGTCTTGGACTTATAACATATGAGCTTTCTCCCTTGCAGCATTTTCCATGCTCCAAGTCATGTTTACGAGTATATCTTATAATTGCTGGAAAATAGCTTTGGAAATCGGAAATGTGCATTACCAGCATTGTTTGATTCATGCATTACGCCAGCATACATTACCGCGATTCCCGTTGGGTAAAGCGTCACGCGGACCTATTGGATTGTGAAGATTAGGTTCTAAAATGAAAAAAGTCTTGTGTGAAATTTTCCATTTTAGTGAGGGGGAGAGCGTGTAAAAATTTTCAAAAACGTAAAAAAACAGTCACATGGAAATACTCGAGCGCGTCAGACATTCATAGTGTATACGCGCTTTGTCTTTCTGATGACCGATAGATATTAATCTGACGATTAACTAGTGGGGGATGGCCGTAAAAAGGGGTAAAAAAATAAAAACAAAAAGAGTTATTCGAGCGTGTCAGATATTCAGAGGGAATGTTAAGTGAACTCAAAAAAGTGTCCTATTTAAATGACTGACGATTTGGACGTGACCAAAAGTCATGACTGATTTTTGAAAATGTAAAAAAAATGTTACCTTGAGATACTCGAGCGCGTCAGATTTTTATACAGAGGGTTCAACTTGATACCTTAGTTGTCCTTAACCCTCCTAGAAGAGACCTCAGAGACCTTTTTGACCGATCGCAGCGCTTAGGCCTGCGGGAGAAGAGGAGTACTATAGGCTTCTAAATATATTTCTGCGTCTTGACTATAAATTTACAACGTTCGCTTCCAGTCCCAAATCGTTAGTCGTCGTTGAGAAGCCTTTGAAGCAGATCAAGGGGTCAAATAGACCCCATCTGTACTCGACGTCAATTTTGAGGTAAAAACTCAATATTTTTTTTACTTTATAAATCGACAGATTAATTTGAAAAAGCCAAAAAATAAGTTTGCAAATGTTTTAATTTTGTTGTTTTTAGCAATATAGCGTATAATCTGCGTTCTAGTGTACGCAATAATTTGTTAGCTGAAGACAATGATAACAATTTTGGCGACATTGATTCCTCCGAAGACGACCATGTCTGGAAGCAATCTGAATCTGATTATTCAGAAGATTATACCTTTTTTGCAAAGTTATGATTTTATTGAAATATCCAAATTTTAAAATCTTCACAATCGCCACAGTAAATATGCAAAATAAATACCTTTTTTCAAGGGCCACAATAGGGCTAATTTTTTTATAATTTTGTCATATCTTGAGAGTATCCACTTAAATTTTTAGCCAAAAATATTGAAAATGAAATAAATCACGATTTTTTTCGTAAAAAAGCTGATTTTCGACAAAAATGTTTTTTCTCGATTTTTTTAAGGTATGTTTAGGACATTTAAGGCACTTCTAATGTATGAAAACTACTACAAAAGGTCTCAAACAATACTTAAAAATTTTTTCAAATGAAAATCTTCACTGGCGGCGATTCTATAGACGTTCAAAAGTGGTTGGGGTCAATTTGACCCCAATTGTTCTCGATGATCGAAAAAATAGGTGTGTTCTCGGAGGGTTAATGATAATCTGACAATTATATAGAGGGATATTGTTAATCTGACAATTAAAAAAAAACATTTCGTTTCTTCTTTTTATTACTGGATGAAATAAAAACAATATGTACATATATATATATATATATATATATATATATATATATATATATATATATATATATATATATATATATATATATATATATATATATATATATATATATATATATATATATAACAATACGCTTGTGCACATTTCTCCACAAGCATGCGATGTATTTTGTTCTCTATAAATGTTGCTGTAGCTCTGGTTGGCAAGGTGACAAATTACAACCGTCCTAATTACGCACATTTAATGAGAAGGGCTGAAATGTATCAAATACTTTGTATGTTTTATTAAATATTTCCATCCTAGCCATAGGCGCGCCGTAGGGGGGGCCAGGGGGGGCCGGGACCCCCCCAGACCCTCGGTTGGCCCCTCCCAGAAAAATAAATATTTCCAACAGCAGACACTTAAGTTTTCGCCTCTAAGGTTTTTGTGGTTACAGCAAGAGTTGTCTAGTGCAGTAGTGTAAGCGTATACCAACTTACACTACTTATAACATAGAGACTGTGTTACTTGCGATATTAATTACGATGTTATGAGACTTATTTCGAGATGTGGACGGCAATATTTAATTTCGACAAGTTATGCGTTAAAAAAAAGACGAAAAGCGCCTCGCCAATCACCTTTTTTTATTAAGATTATCTGTTCATTCCTACTAGGCAATATACAGGTATTTAGATAAGAACACTTTTATAAGCTGGCGTTTTATGCAATTATGTTTTTCACAAAACATAGTCTAAGTATTAAATTGGTAGGCAATAAGGTAATTAACGTAGAATACAATTTTCGAAGTCATTTGGAGAATAAAAATGTTATCCCTGCCACTTTTATGCGTTCTATGACCTAATTGGTTTACAATAAGGTTAAATGAATGTGAATTTCATTACAATTTGATAACTGCATCGGAAGCTAAAAGGCATAGCACTTCAATTTCACCGAGCGTTTTTTCATAGTGACCCAGCCGCCACATGGTTCTTATCATATTCATTGAACTTTTGTCAAACCTGTATCTACTCAAGACCAGTATATTATATGAATTTTATCCGGTTGCGAGATACCGTAAACGCAAGTTCCAGGTGCTAAAACTATAAATGATTCGGTGCGATTTTTGTGCGATTGGGAATTTTACAAGTTTAGATTTGAATGTATAAATATAGTATCAAACTCATCAATGATTTATTTTATTCTAACAGCCGTGTGAAAGATTTGTGTTTACGTACTTATGGTAGCTACAAGGTTCCCCAGACATTATTTAAAAACGACAGAAATTTATTATTTATGCCGGTTGATGAGTCTTGTAAATTTTGTGATGATCTGATGACTCAGTGTGAAGTTATCACAATGCGAAATTTTCCATAGAATTTCCATTGTCGCCAAAATGCACCAAAATTTCAGCTCGACCAAACTTCACGATCCGGATAAATTATCCGGATAGTAAAATTCATGCACAATGTGAAAACTCTAATAGTACTTGGAAGACAGTAAATGATATGGTGCTTGAACTATCTTGGAATATTGTCAAGATGAATCGAAATTATTTGGAAAAGGTTATCGACCTTACGACCATAGGCGGGCCGTGGTCTTAAATCTGGCAGGGGCCAGGGACTGAAAGGTTCAAGACATGCGATGATTTTTTTTTTATTTGTACAAGTACTGTTCATACAACTTATATAATTTGCTAATACATTATATATTTGTTGATTTATTCTTTGTTATTTGCTAATGCAAAATGTATTATCAAATAAACTTCTTGTCTGTGAATACGTATGAGCTACTACCACATGCATATAATGTGAATGGTAGGTATGAACTACATATGAATTATCAATGACCGCTAAGAAAGAAAGCTTGTATGAATTATACGGGAATAGAATGGAAATAATTAGAAATGTAAGAATATTTTTTCGTTTACAAGCTAAATATATTGCAACTTATACTTGAAGAAGAGTATAGCTTAGTTTCAAAATATTTTTGAAAAAATTGGAATATATTAAGCTTAGAAGGAATACATTGATCTCTTGCTTCAAACACTTGTTACCTAGAAAAACGGAAAACAATTTGGCAAGATGAAAAGTGCTGTAACTTACTCTTTTTGAGTCATTTAGTTTGCAAGAATATCTTTGTAGCCCTAACTGCGTAGCTAAATGAAACAGCACAACCTTTGAAACTAGTGCTTTTTGCTGTTTTCCGTTTTCGCGATCCTCTAGTAAATGTGAGATTCAGACAGTTCTTTTCTGCAAATGATTTAATTTTTCCCCAAACTAAATACAAGTCTTCTCACTCAATTAGTAGTGTTCCATTCACAATATTTATCCCATCCCGAAGAGTTGCATTTTTAGTTCGGAAATATGTGCTTAACATGTTTGTTATAAAAAGAACATAGTGAAAGATGAAAAGATTTTCTACAAATTTAGGATTACTGATTGAATGAAAGATCCCCAATTAATAAACTGAGTCGTTGTATTTTCCCTCACCCATTTCTTTTTCTAAAGCCTCTTTCATAGTCCCATAGCTATCGATCACATATTTGCAATTGCGAAATCTCATTGACTAACGAGTTGAGCTTAAACTTCTGATTCCACGCCTTGTGTTTTGACCAACTGCCTCTTCAAGTTGCTTCAACAATTTGTGTTGTGATGCAGGGGCGGCTCGTCGTTGTACGCAAAGGAAGCAGTGCTTCCCTTGCTAAATATTCCCTATACAAGAAAAATAGCTTAACAATACATATTGAAAGTCAAAGCAAATCAATTGATTCTATATGAATTAGCATCCAACATCAATAAAAAAATTTACGAAACTCAAAACACTATTCATCTCACACACGAGATATTTCTCACAGCCAAAGTGCCTTACAAGTAGTTTTGCAGCAACGCGATCAGATATCTTGCGTTTGAGTCAAAGCCTCAAGCATCTCGTACCATTGCAAACCAGAACGCTCAGTTCATTGCAGCGTTTTGAAATATGCTACACAGAACACTAAAGTGATCTTGTCTCAATGCACGTACCATGATGTGTGCATACACCCCACTTGCAAGCATCCCGCAATCGATGGTCGTAAACACTTTGCTATGAATGTTCCCGAATAGCAGCGCGGACGCTGCTCAGCTCACCGCGTCTTCTTGAGTAGAGAAAATCAAAAACTCCTCGCTTATTCAGCCGCTAAATGGCCCAGATATATTTGTGAATGGACGCAGCACGATTTGTAGCGTACTCTGTTTGGTTTCTATTTTGCTACAGAACTTGGAGCTGGTATGCTTTGGGTGACTGAGTTTAGGATGTTATTTGTATGTATGAATACTGTAATGAATTGTATGTTTCGTTTCTGTAATGGATTTATTACTGAGCTCAAGAGTTTAATGTTTGCTGTAGATTGAAATTCTTCTGATTTGTCTGTTTGTTTGTTTGTTTGTGCTGAAAGTGCGTAAGTTAGTATTGGAATGATTAAAGAAAGATAGTGGCTTTTCACTTAAATAGTAAAAGAGTATTTACATTCGGCATACAACGTAAGGTTATTTCAACCCCAAATCTTAAAGACATGAAACTGATTTTATGGAAGAGGTATGACAGTATTTTTTTAAATAAATGCTTTGTGTTTTATTATAGCTTGTGGATACAAAGAATAAAAGAAATATTTGAGCACGTTCTGTTTAATATATGTATACACAGAATATATAAAATGCTTTATGAGGTAAATCTAACCCCACCTTTTATGGGTGAGGAATTATTTTCACGTTGTTTGCCGAAGGTTTAATTCATTTAGTCTTGAAAATTGAGTTTCACGAACATTTACTGCGGTATATTTTTCTCTTAGACTATTTGAATAGATAAAAGCACTTTATAGATTCGTGGTGACCAGGACCACTAATTTTCACTTTTTATTTAAAAAAAATAGTTCTAATATGCAATATCTTGCATTGTAATTTGTAATCTTGCATCATTCAAATATTACTGAGATTCATGGTGATCATAATGAGTAGAAAAGTCACTGAGTTAAACAATTGGAAATTGGATGCAACTTTTGATGTATTTGCTGCGATGAAATTTCTACTTGTTTATTCTGGAAAACTATGCAAAAATGTATCTGCTTCCCCGAGTCTTAAGGGCACGAGCCGCCACTGTTGTGATGGCTTCAAAAAGTGTAGGTAAAGTGATTCGGTGGCATTGAAAAGGATGTACACGTGTCGATTGTGAAAAATGTGTCCATCACAACCAGGATAATTTTATGAGCTAGACAGTGTACAAATGTGGCTGCAGGGTGTTTCATCTTAATTTAGATTTGTACACCACTTTTTTGTTCTGACATAACACTAGCACCATCATAAGACTGTCCAACAACAGGCAATTCGGGAAGGGTTCAAAATTATATCTGCTAAATACGAGATATTTCTAGCTCCTGAACAGTCTACAAAGCTTGAGAACCTTTCTTCGACTGCTAGCTCCTTAGCATTTCTGACAACTACGGATAGTTGTTCCTTCTGTGGTTCCTTGTTGCGTCTGCCATAGTGGATATCAATCCGCAATCTTTTATTTTAGCTGTATTATCCTCGCGAACGATTTCAGCAATTATTTTCATCAATTCATTTTGTATTTTGCCACAACAGTAGTTCGCAATCTTGTTTTTAAAATTATTTATTAATAATGCACAAAATTCAAAAAAAAAATCACGGTTATCACTGGCACCACTTTCATCATGTCCTCTGAAAGCACGTCTTTGGCGACTGAGACACGTCGTAAGGCCGATAACCTTCTCCACAATATTCCAAGACTGTTCAAGCACCATATCATTTACTGTCTTCCAAGTACTATTAGAGTTTTCTCATTGTGCATGAACTTTGCTATCCGGATCGCGAAGTTTGGTCGAGCTGAAATGTTGGTGTATTTTTGGCAACAATGAAAACTCTATGGAAAATTTCACATTGTGATAACCTCACACTGAGTCATCAGATCATCACAAAATTGACAAGACTCATCAATGGGCATAAAAATAAGTTTCTGTCGTTTTTAAATAATGTCTGGGCAACTTTGCAGCTACCATAAGTACGTAAACACAAATCTTTCATACGGCTGTTAGAATAAAATGCAAATGATTGATGAATTTGATACTATATTTATACAGTCAAATCTAAACTTGTAAAATTCCCAATCGCACAAAAATGCACCGAATTATTTATATTCTAAGCACCTGGAATTTGCGTTTACGGTATCTCGCGACCAGATAAAATTCATAGGATATAGTGGTCTTGAGTAGATACAGGTCTGACAAAAGTTTAATGAATATGATAAGAACCATGTGGTTGCTGTGTCACTATGAAAAAACGTTCGGTGAAATTGAAGTGCTATGCCTTTTAACTTCCGATGCAGTTATCAAATTATAATAAAATTCACACACATTTAACCTGAGTGTAAACCAAATAGGTCACAGATAACATAAAAGTGGCAGGGATGCCATTTTTATTCTCCAAATGACTTCAAAAATTGTATTCTACGTTAATTACCTTATCGCCTACCATTTTAATACTTAGACTATGTTATGTGAAAAAACATAATTGCATAAAACGCTAGTTTATAAAAGTGTTCTTACCTAAATACCTGTATATTGCCAAGTAGGAATGAACAGATAATCTGAATAAAAAAAAGATGATTGGCGAGGTGTTTTTCGTCTTTTTCTTAACGTTTAACTTGTCGAAATTAAATATTTTCGTCCATTTCTCGAAATAAGTCCCATAACATCGTAATTAATACCGCAAGTAACACAGTCTCTATGTTATAAGTAGTGTAAGTTGGTATAGGCTTACACTGCTGCACTACACAGCTCTTGCTGTAACCACAAAAACCTAAGAGGTGCAAACTTAAGTGTCTGCTGTTGGAAATATTTATTTTTCTGGGAGGGGCCAACCTAGGGTCTGGGGGGGGCCCGGCCCCCCCTGGCCCCCCCTACGGCGCGCCTATGCTTACGACGTGTCTCAGTCGCCAAAGACGTGCTTTCAGAGGACATGATGAAAGTAGTGCCGGTGATAACCGAGATTTTTTTTTGGAATTTTGTGCATTATTCGCAAAGCATGATTCAACTTTTGAAAATAATTTTAAAAACAAGGTTGCGAACTACTGTAGTGGCAAAACATAAAATGAATTGATGAAAATAATTGCTGAAATCGTTCGCGAGGACAATATAGCTGAAATAAAAGATTGGAGACTGATATCCATTTTGGCAAACCAAGCAAGGGTCCACAAAAGGAATAACTCTGCAGCCACATTTGTACACTGTCTAGCTCACAAAATTATCCTGGTTGTGATGGACACATTTTTCACAATCAAAACGTGTACATCCTTTTTCAATGCCATCGAATCCCTTTATCTACACTTTTCGAAGCCATCACAACACGAATTGTTGAAGCAGCTTGAAGAGGCTGTTGGTCTAAACACAAGGCATGGAATGAGAAGTTTAAGCTCGACTCGTTAGTCAACGAGATTTCACAATTGCAAACATGTGATCGATAGCTATGAGACTATGAAAGAGGCTTTAGAAAAAGAAATAAATGAGGGAAAATACAACGACCCAGTTTATTCATTGGGGATCTTTTATTCAATCAGTAATCCTAAATTTGTAGTTAATCTTTTCATCTTTCACTATGTTCTTTTTATAACGAACATGCTAAGCACATATTTCCAAACTAAAAATGCAACTCTTAAGGGATGGGATAAATCTTATGAATGGAACAGTTAAAACATACTAAGTGAGCGAGAAGACTTGTATGTAGTTTGGGAAAAAATGAAATAATTCGTAGAAAAGAACTGTCTGGATCTCACATTTGCCAGAGGATCGCGAAAACGGAAAACAGCAAAAAGCACTAGTTTCGAAGGTTCTGCTGTTTCATCTAGCCTCGGACACGCAGTTAGGGCTGCAAAGATATTTCTGCAAACCAAATGGCTCAAAAAGAGTAAGATACATAACTTTTCATCTTGCCAAATTATTTTCACTTTTTCTAGGTTTTCTAGGTAACAAATGTTTGAAGCAAGAGATCAATTTCTTCCTTCTAAGCTTAATATATTCCAATTTCTTTAAAGATATTTTGAAACTAAGTATCCTCTTCTTCAAATATAAGTTGAAATATATTTAGCTTCTAAACGAAGAAATATTCTTACATTTTGAATTATTTCCATTCTATTCCCGTATAATTCATACAAGCTTTCTTTCTTAGCGGTCATTGATAATTCATGAGTAGTTCATACCTATCATTCAAATTATATGCATGTGGTAGTAGCTCATACGTACTCACATACAAGAAGTTTATTTGATAATGCATTAAGCATTAGCAAATAACAAAGAATAAATCAACAAAAATATAATGTATTAGTAAATTATATAAGTTGTATGAACAGTACGTGTACAATCAAAAAAAAAATAATCGCATGTCTTGAACCTTTCAGTCCCTGGCCCCTGCCAGATTTTAGGCCACGGCCCGCCTATGATCCTAGCACTGTTGATATTAGCAATTTTTTAATTCGGACAAATGGCAGATGAAAGATTCCATGATGAGAGATAATTCTTCAATATCAAAAGCTTCAGACCCCAAGTTTGCAAATGCTTTTTGAAAAGTTTCAGATTCCATTAAAATCTTTAAAGGCATTTTTTGCCTCGCCTGTAAAAAGCTCCCGTTCACATCCCGTTTTAAAAACACAACAAACAAACCAAAGCGGCGTACATCTACAAAAACGAACAAGTCATTGTGATCAGCTGAGATATCATCATGATAGAGAAAGAGTGAGAAGGAAGAGAGGCGCGGAGTGGGGAATACACAGTTCTCAGCATCTATACGCTTCATCATTTATTGATGGTTTTAGCTACATCGCCCCATGAAAACCGTCAGATTATATGTTTTTCGTAATCCTGATCGGATTTCCTTCAAATTAAAAAAAATTCAATCGTGCTCGAGTATTTCGAGGTGAGGTTATTTTTTTACAACTTTGTGACTCGCCCATTTCTTTATGTCACGCTCAAATTGTCAGATTATTGAGATATACTCTTTTCTAGATTTTCCGCTTGGGCTCCCCTACTAATATAAATCCACATGAAATTTCAGTGGGGTTTTTTTTATACTGATCATTTCAATCAAGTTGAAAATATTTTTTATTTTATTCTAAATAAACAAAATGAATACGCCAGCGGGCGCCAAGTGCCTTAAATTAATCAAAGTAAATTTGTAAAATTTCGAACTGCGATTGCTTTGCATAGGCTCATCAAATTATTACGAAATCAACAAAACACATTGATAATCACAAGAAATACGTTTGTGTGATTTTTGGTATTTGGGCAACCCTGTAAATAAGGCAGATATGTAAACAGAAAACCTCTAAATCTACGACCTTTTTAGGAAAAATTACCATCGGTTGATAAACTAAAGCTTTGTTTACATAGCCTGTCATCGCTTGTTGAATAGGTTTAAAATAGCCCGCTGATGCTAGCCAATAGATGGCAGATTTATCGTGAAAGTTCGGGATTGAATGCACACAAATTCCAGTTTTTTGACGAAGATATTCCAATGGAATTTGTACTTTTACGGTTTTTTCTTGGAATGTAATTGTTTTCATTTTTACACTTATTTTTTTTGGCCTCACTAAAAATTCGGTTTTGATTATCACGTGAACTGCGATTGGCGTGCGCGAATTCTGAATTGCTGTTCAAATAAATTATGAAATAGTATGTAGTAATAAAGTATTTTGAATTGTTGTTCAAACCAAGAATTATTGATAAAGAATATTACGAATTTCAAAAGTGTATGTGAATCAATAGAAGTGGTACAGGGAAATCTGAAGATTTCTGTACTCGGTCTTAAGTATAAGAACACAGCCAAATTAAAATTTTCAAAATTCCTCATCGCACAAAATCGGTACCCTCCACTGAATAACCTGTGTTCTAAGCACTCATGAGAACTTACGACCAGATCAAAAGTTCCAAATGAAATTCATAGAATATGTTGATTTTGAGTAGAATCAAGTGTGATCAAACATCGTTGATCACGTATCGAAGCATCTTGGTGTTAGCAATACCAAATAGTTAGATAAGATAACTTAAATAATCAGCTAAACCAAGGATAATCTGCTTAAATTTCAAACATTACAATTATATTCATTATTATGAGGACACACTGGGCGCACATTATATTTTTCTAAATTTTTATTAAATAAGCCTTGCTTTGGATAAGGTTGGAAAGTAAGGCTGTGGCCTATGCTCATCGAACGTGCTCTGGTGCTGGTTGAGGAGTGGGCAAATACCGTGGGCTTCAGCATCAACTCTAATAAAACTGATCTTTTACTCTTCACAAGGAAGTACAAAATTCCTGAATCAGCCCCAATCAGGTTAGGCAGCGCCAGGTTCAAGTCACAAACTAAGTAATTGGGTCTTATTCTCGATAGCAAGCTGACCTGGAAGGTAAATTTAGAGGAGAGAGCTAAACGGGCAAGCAATGTGATTTACGCCAGCAAGAGAGTGCTGGGGAAAACATGGGGAGAGTTCTAGCTTTAACGCACTGGATCTATTAGGCGATAGTTAGGCCGATCTTTACTCACGGATGCTTGGTGTGGTGGCCAGCAGTGAATAAGACTACATTTGCTAGTATGACGAACAGAGTTCAGTAGCTGCCAACTGCCTGTACCACAGGTACCTTAGAATCAACTCCTTCGTTTGCTCTGAACGACCTGCTTCATCTCCCTCCCTTTGACCTCTTCGTTAGGGGCACTACCGCAAAAGCTGCTGCCAGCCTTAAGGGATCGGGACACTATGAGTCACGATCCTTCGGCCACAGCAGTATTGAGCGGGGGTATGCAGGTAGCATTGACTACTTGGACTGTGGAAGATGGGCAAGAAGGAATCAGCAAATGGGCGCAGCAACTCTTAGTATCTACACTGACGGTTCTAAAACAGATGCTGGAGTGGGTGCTACAGCATATTCTGCAGATGCGGCTATAAAAACAGTTTTCAGGCTTCCTAATCACTGTAATATTTTTGAGCCGGAAGTTTTTGCGATACCTAAAGCCGCAGACCTAGCACAGACCAGAGAAACTACAAGTGAGGAAATCAACATATCTGCAGACAGTGAAGCGGCGGTCAAGGCTCTGATGTGTTACACATATAAATCAAAGTTTGTACTTGACTGCATTCAGGCCCTGACTAGACTGGGCAACAACAGAAGAGTCAGAATTTTTTGAGTTCCTGGTCACAAGGGCATTGAAGGAAACGAGATGGTGGACGCGTTAGTCAAGCACGGGGCTAGTAGATATCGAAACTACAATCCAAACAATCACATACTGGATCGACTCCAATATGATGCAAGGTGCGATGTGCAGATGGCGTGCATCTCAGACGTGCAGGGTAACCAAAATACATATGGGGGCGATACAATCTCGCAACGACTAAATATATGCTCGAATTGACGTGGACTGACTGCAAGTGGCTACACTGAGAAAACACATGGCGCCAGACGCCATAATTTATAGACTTCTGGCGCCATGTACATAGTCGATTTAGGGATTGTGATAAAATATAGCGCCACACGCCATAATACATGGCGAAAAGTACATAGGCCTACACGCCATGTACTATAGTCTTCCACGCCATGTACTATAGTCTTCCACGCCATGTACATGGCGTGGAGAACTATAGTGCATGGCGTGGAGAGCTATAACACATGGCGTGGAGGATTATACTGTATGGCGTGGAGGACTATACTGTATGGCGTAGAGGACTATAGTACATGGCGTGGAGGACTATAGTACATGGCGTGGAGGACTATAGTACATGGCGTGGAGGACTATAGTACATGGCGTGGAGGACTATAGTACATGGCGTGGAGGACTATAGTACATGGCGTGAAGGGCTATAGTACATGGCGTGAAGGGCTATAGTACATGGCGTGAAGGGCTATAGTACATGGCGTGGATGAATATTGTACATGGCGTGGAAGACTATAGTACATTGAAGAAGCAAATCAGTCAAAACAGTGCTACTTACCATAAATGAGCACACGGAGAAGTCACTTGCTTGCAACAAACAGGCGCTGTCTGCATTTAGAGTCACCGAAGGAGCCATTCAATAATATGCGCCCTTAGCCGATTGAAAATGTTGTTGATCTATCGACGATACTCAAGTATCACTTGCTGACATTTATAGACCCCCTAACACAGTATGGCTGCGAGTTATAATTGGTGTGCCATGAGCCATATTACATGGCTCATGGCACTATGTAATATGGCGTGTGGGGCCATAATTTCTGCGCCATGTAATTATGGCGCTGGGAGCTATACTGCATGGCTCAGGGCACTATGTGCATAGCGTGTGGCACCATAAATGCTGCGCCATGTAACATCGGACCACGCGCTATGTAGATTCTGAGATTATGGCGCTGGGAGCCATATTGCATAGCTCAGAGTACTATGTACATGGCGTATGGGACCATAAATAATGCGCTATGTTACATGGCTCTGGGCGCTATGTGGATTTTTTTCAGTGTAGTCGGCATCATTACTGGCCACTGTTTTGTAGCAGCACATACCATGAAAATAAGACTCGTAACCAGCGACACCTGTAGGAAGTGTCAAGAGCCGGGAGTCTCAGAAACAGTCCAGCATCTCCTGTGTCACTGCCTAGCTTTGAGGTAAATCAAACAGCGCTGCTTCGATAAGCACTGGCTGGTGGATCTCTCACATGTGGCAGAGCAGAAGCTGAAGGACATAATTCAGTTCGCAAAAAAGTCCGGGGCCTTCGATGGCCGTTTGGACTGAAATTTCTTTCTCCGGGTCCACTTATCTGGTATCACTACAGACCAAATAGGTCTATGTGTGTATATAACCTAACCTAATCTAAGCCTTGATTTTCCTTCTTAATGATTGTTCATGAAGTAAATCAATTATTTATTTGACTAAGAACCACCATCAAAATATTAATGCAAAAGCTACATCTGGATTCATTTGTTGATTTGAAGCTAAATAACAACGTCATTACATTTAATGTTTTGCGTTCATTTTAGTGCATACTTTATCTGATAGCTTCCTTTCTCTTAAAATCTCTTTTGCATAACTCCACTCCGCATTCGCAAACTTTGTCGTAAGTACACAGATAAATGATCATGCTTATTTATATCAATATGCTAATTCGATTGTGTCTTAAATCAATTCAACTGTTCGAGTTTTAACCAGTATTCAACTTAATC
The DNA here is from genome assembly GCA_947369275.1 of Nemotelus nigrinus. Lineage (NCBI taxonomy): Eukaryota > Metazoa > Arthropoda > Insecta > Diptera > Stratiomyidae > Nemotelus > Nemotelus nigrinus. Next base: position 74,514,715 of record OX376373.1, on the reverse strand, counting down.
TTACAAATATTCTCAAGCAATGCAAAGTTTTCCTTATTCGTCGCATTTTTGCTATTCAACGCAGATTGAGTTTCATTATACGTAAGATTTCAAGAAATTGAGCAATTTCACTTACAAATTGCTTTAGTATGATCCCTTACAAGACAACAATAAAAACAGAGCACAAAAAAAAGTTACGAAAAAAATATTTTGAAGTTTACGCAACAAATAAATGAAGCAGTAACTTTTTTTTGAAAAATAATCACGTTAATCTGATACGGTGATTTCGAAGATGAAATGAATACCGGAAAGGACTGTGGGAAGATTATTTGAATACTAAATAATTTGCTCTCGTAATTTAATTACAAATTAAATCAGTTCAGAACAATTTGAATTGTTTGTCGAGTTGAATCGAAATGAGTATGAAATTCAGAGTTCATTCGACGTTCAAGCTCTGACGCGATAAGTGTGAAATGGTGCAAATATTTCCAATGAAGTCAAAGTGGAGAGTTCATAAGGTGTCAATTTTCCAGTAGAAGAACATCGTTCAGTAAAAGCCTGATTTCGAAGAAATGCTTCCGAGATTACGAGCTTCTGGATGAAATATCAGGCTGTTTTTGGAATGTCAAGGACAAATATGAACTTATCTCCAACATCTTCAATCTTTTCAATCAAAGGAGCCGCACTAATTGATAGTGTTCAGTGACAAGCCGCAATATGCAGACGTTTAGCTATCGCTCATTAGCTTATAATAATCAAGCAGTTTAGGCAACTGGTAACTGAAACTAGAAAGTGGGGAGCTGGGGAGCTGGGGAGCATCAGCCTTTGGATAATTAATTGCTGAATTTAAATTGCGTCAGTAGATAATTGGTTTATCAATGTTTGAGTGAGAAGCAGGTGTTAGTGTAACTGTAAAAAAACTGTAACTGTAACTGTAAAAGTACATAAAATATTTAATTGAAGGAAAGTTTTCGAGACTTTTCAAAAGGTATTGTCTTTCCGTACTCTCAGTAGGATGGAATATAATGAACTCAGCACTTCAATGCTTATTTCAAAGTCGGTATGAAATTTTACGTTCAACTTCAATATAGTTATTAAAAGGAATCAATGCAAAAAGCACATAGTTCCTGAAGGAAATTTGAACGATTGCTTCATTAATTATTCGTTTTTTAATATAAATAAATAAATTGAACATTTTAAAATTGCCGACTACAATTCGATAAATATTGCTATGAATAGTGTTGACTGGTTGATAGAATTAAATGTTGTCCCTTCAGATGACTTAGTTAATAAGTTTTCTCTATTTGAAATAGAATTATTAAGCAGTTAATTCCATTGACTAACTTTAGACCAAGTACTTTCCCAAGTTGGTTTTCCTTGAAGTTGAAGAAACTTATTTTAGACAAAAAAGCTGCTCACTTGAAATTTAAGGAAATTGGTTCTCTGAATGACAATAGCTATTTTCACTAATGTTCGAAGAAGAACATTAGTATTGAAATCACTTTGGCCAAAAATTCATATTTCTATATATATATATATATATATATATATATATATATATATATATATATATATATATATATATATATATATATATATATGTATATATATATATATATATATATATATATATATATATATATATATATATATATATATATATATATATATATATATATATATACATATATATATATATATATATAATCTCAAACATTGTGTGGCAGCGCAAGATCTGCTCTCCCAAAACGTCTACGAGATGAAAATTGACATAGCGATATTGTGCGAGCAATATAGGAGACCGAACAAGGGCTCCTGGGCTGCCGACAAATCCAACAGAGCGGCAATATGGGCTTGCGGAAATATCCCATTCGGAGAAGCCATGAAAGAGAGCGTAGACGGTTTCGTTTGGGCTAAAATAGGCGGCTGTTATGTGTACAGCTGTTACATCTCCCCAAACTCGACGAAGGATGAGTTTTCCCACCTTCTGGATAGGTTGGTTATGGATGCCAAACAACACACTCCACACATCATAGCCGGCGACTTTAATGCGTGGTCCACGGAATGGGGCAGTAGGGAAACGAATGCACGAGGCCGCAGTCTTATGGAATCATTCTCCCAGCTGGATGTGGTTCTGTTAAACTCCGGAAATGTACCTACTTTCCGTAGCAGAGGGATGAGCTCTGTAATCGACCTGACATATGCTAGTACGAAGGTGGCGAGAGACATAACATGGTACGTGTCTGAGCATTACACCCATAGCGATCATCAAGCTATTATGTTTGAGACACACTACAAGTTGGGCAGTCGATCACAACAACTAACCAAGGAAAAAGTCGGCAAGGGCTGGTCAGCCCGGAAATTCGATGAAGGAGCCTTCGTTGAAAACACTACGACAAGCTGAAATGCCTCGAGGAACCGCGGAGGAAAAGCTGCGCAGGTTGTGGAATTGATATCGCGCGCATGTGATGCCTCGATGCCACGGCGAAAATAGGAAACGTATAGGAAACCAAATTTCTGGTGGTCCGATGAACTAGCGAAGCTCCGGGCGCTATGTCTGAAAGCTAGAAGACAGTGCCAACGTGGTGTAAATCAGCCCAATCATGAGGAGCTGCAGCGATCATACCAGGAGGCGCGGAAAAAACTGCAACTGGCTATTCGAAACAGCAAGAAGGCTTGCTTCAAAAAGCTGTGTGAGGAGGCAAGTATCGACCCATGGGGAGGTGCGTACCGAGCAGTCATGTCACGCATAAAGGGCCCATGTACAACGCAGGCCAGTTGTCCCGTACTACTCAGGAGGATAGTTGAAACGCTGTTTCCTCATCATCAGGATGGTGTCATCGTACCTGAAGCAGGGAATGCGGCGGAGGATGTGCACCCGGTCACCGAAGCAGAACTTTCGGAGGTGTGCAAGGGACTAAAGGACAAAAAGGCGCCTGGGCTAGATGGAATCACAAACAAGTGGCTTAAGATAGCCATCAAGTCGAGGCCGGAAATGTTTGTAAGTGTCTTCAACACATGCCTGAATGACCGAACTTTCCCAGCATGTTGGAAGAGGCAGAAGCTAGTGTTGTTGCCAAAATCAAACAAACCGGTTGAAGAACCGGCATCTTATCGCCCCATCTGTCTGCTGGACGTCCTAGGCAAAACACTGGAGCGGATCATCTACAACAGGCTTCTACCGGCGGTGGAAGACAATGGAGGACTATCTGATCGCCAATACGGTTTTCGCAAAGCACGTTCGACGGTTGACGCTATTAGTGTGATAATCGAGCTAGCCAAGCCCGCGCTTGAAGCGCGTAGAACATCCCGAAACTACTGTGCTCTTATCACGCTCGACATCAAAAACGCGTTCAACTCGGCAAATTGGAACCGAATAGTAACTAAGTTACTCAAGCTGAAAGTCCCTTACTACCTGACGGAGTTAATCGCTGACTATTTTCGGAACAGAGTCTTATGGTATGACTCCGATGACGGGCCGAAACGTCACTGCGTTACAGCAGGTGTCCCACAGGGATCTGTCTTGGGGCCTCTACTCTGGAACGTTATGTACAACGACGTGCTTACCCTAAAATTACCAAGAGGGGTAACAATAATCGGATTCGCGGACGACATAGGTGTGTTGGTATCTGCTGCAAATCTGGAAGGAATTGAACTGCTGGCGGACGAGGCGGTGTACCAAGTCAGGGAATGGCTAGAAAGTGCTGGTCTTGAGCTTGCAGGGCACAAGACCGAGGCGGTATTGATAAGCAGCCGGCGAAAAACCGAGTGCTTTGAAGTCACCGTCGGAGACCAGAGAATCAAATCCAAGGCTTCAATCAGGTACTTGGGCGTCATGATTGACTCAAGGTTGAGCTTCAAAGCCCACGTTGAGCAGGTGTGCAACAAAGCCGCAAACGTAAGCGTAGCACTATCGAAGATGCTACCGAATATCGGCGGCCCCCGTCAAAGTAGCAGAATTTTAATATGCAGAGTTGTGAGCTCTATCCTTCTCTACGCGGCGCCAATATGGACACACAAGCTGACAGCAAAGGCGAATAAGAAGAAAATGTGCTCGACATATCGAATAAGTGCTCTGAGAGTGATTCGCGCCTACAGAACAACACCAGGGGAAGCGGCATATGTGATAGCGGGCATGATTCCGATAGAAATCCTAGCAGATGAGATGCAAAGGCTCTACAAAAATAACAGGGCGGATTCAAACGCAGAGAGGCAAGCCTCTGTAGGAATATGGCAAAGGAGATGGGATCAATGCGCAACCGGTAGATGGACCTATAAGCTTATCCCCGATATCGCTAAATGGACCCAGCGGAAGCACGGAGAAATCACCCACGAACTTACACAGTTCTTAACTGGGCATGGCGTATACCGGAAATATTTGCATCGGTTTGGCCTGGACGACTCCCCCAACTGCCCGATATGCGGAATAGACGAGGACCCGGAGCACATACTGTTTGAGTGTCCACGATTTGCGCGACACCGAGCTAAGCTGCAAACTTCTACCAACCTGCTCTTATCGGCAGAAAACGTGGTGGAGATAATACTGGCATCAGAGGAAGCTTGGAAAGCACTGACGGGAGCACTAGCGCAAATTCACGCCGTTCTTCGAAAAGCGGATGCCAAGAGAGCGAGCACTAGGCGGCAGCCCCGTGAACAGCTAAAGCTGACCCCACCCCACGAAGTAATACCTGTCGGCAGTCCCGTGGGGCGGTGGAGGATAAGGAGGTGGTTTTTAGTCGGTTAGCGCCCGACATAACCTTCGATTAGGTATCCATGCGGATTTTCCCCTCCAAGATAATAAAAAAAAATATATATATATATATATATATATATATATATATATATATATATATATATATATATATAAGTATATATATATATATATATATATATATATATATATATATATATATATATATATATATATATATATAAAAGTATATATATATATATATAAAAGTATATATATATATATATATATATATATATATATATATATATATATATATATATATATATATATATATATATATATATATATATATATATATATATATATCATCAAAAAAATTCAGTGAAAAATCTCAGGAACGCGCCATTTGATCGAACTGAAATGTTCAGCATACATTGGTGTATATGCAGAATAGTGCCAGATCTCACAAAAAGTGAATAATCTTTGGCGCCGGCGGCCATTTTAGTGATATTTTTCCCATACATATTATTCTGTCAAAAAATAGCTTTTGCAAAAATTAAGTTTATGTAATGAATTTTAAACGTGTTCTTAATGTGAATCGGATAATGTTTTTGAAATTTTTAACCCTATGTGTGCGTTAGGCGCCTAAAATGAGATTGGAAAAATTTGAAAATTTTTGATTTGCGATATCTTTTTACTTGATTATTAGATCATTATTAAACTTATAAAAAATATTTATGTTGATAAGTTGCACACTTTCAAAGCTTTTGATGAACATACTGGCAACTCTTTAGCTACGGCAGGCACTGAAAGTGAAAACATTCAAACCATCGAATCTCCTAAAAAATGACCGTTTCTTACAATAAAAACCAAATTTTACACAAATCTTATGCTTTATCTACCCAGTCAAAGTAAAACTGTGGGAATTTCATGTTGGACAAGAACGGTAACCCTTTCCAAGCTAACCTATATTTTAAGCATCAAAAACTTCTGTTCACGGGAACTCACGAACCAATTATCAGATACAGCTAAAATTTATAGAATACATTGGACTTAAGTAGGACCAGGTTTGATAGAAGCGATTTTGAATTGTGGGGAACTCTGTGCCAGTAATGCCATCTTGAAAAATTACAAAGAAAAAAAACTGCCTTTTGCCCTATGAATTCTGATACAGTCACCAGATTTTCATGAAATTGAGACAGTAGCTGAACCTTACTTTAGGCCATGTTTGGTAGAAATTTGGTTGAAAAGTTCGATTGGTGCTGCCAGCTATGAAAATTTTTGTGTCTTGGGTTTTGAAAATTCGCTCAGGAAAATAAAGCTTTTTGCCCTAGAACTTCCAGTGCAGTCATGAAATCAATACGAATTTCATACAATTAATAAAACCTATTATAGGCATTATTCAAGCTAAATTTGGTTGAAAAGCCACGACAGGATTGCCAGCTATTACTGGTTTTCGTTAATTTGCAATATCTTTATTTAGCAATTTTTTCGTAACATTTTCAAACGGTAATGATATTGTAGTGACAATAAACAGCAAATGTTAAGTTTTCAATGATTTGAATAATGTCACGGCTGGTAACCCTAAATTTGTGGCAGATGTGATATATTTTTGGCTTTGATACTGGCAAAAGGTTGCCAGCACGAGTCGGTAGTGCTAGTTTTGTATCAATAAATGCTTACAGTTAGTATTCATACCGGAAACATTTACAATGAAAATTAATAACCAATGTGTCAATTCCCAAAGTTCTGCTAATTTTTCAGATCGCAGCCCCTAACACCAACTTCAGTTACAGTGGTGCAAACACTGAGCATTTTCTTCATTGATGTTCTATGAGATGCTGCTTTCAAAATTTTGTGAAATAAGCAACTCATGACAAATATAATTAACAAGTGTTTTGCTCTCATGAACTTTGAAATTCATGCCAGTGGTAATATCTGAAACCTTTCCACCATATGAGTTATAATGTATTCTTAAGACCAAAGTAATACGTGGTGTTTGAAACAGTTTGGCTGTAATAAGCAGCACGTGTGGTAGAATATGCACTCAAAACCTGCACGATTCTTCTACTGTTCTTCGAACATTAATGTTTCTAGCGGTTCAGGTGCGCTAGAGTTTTTTTTAGAATTAAAGTGGAATGTTAACATTCAATTAAGTTTGATTCAAAGAAATATTTCTATCGATTAGAATCAGAAATTCCTAAAAATATCAAACATTTCTGGAATCATGTGAATTCTCTTCGCAAACAAAATTCTCTGCCTTCTACCACGCATATGGATAATTTTCATAGTTCTGATTAAAAAATTTATTGCAGATATATGTGCATCTACATTCTCCAAAGTTGACAATGACTTACCTAGTCATTTCTGTATTCAATCTATTGATACGAGCGTTAAAATTCCCAATTTTTTCCAATCTAGTTTTATCATGCCTGTATTCAAATCTGGTGAGCAATCAGATGTGCACAACTACCGTCCTATTTGCATACTATCAACTATACTGAAAGTTTTCGAAAGTTTACTAACGGATTACATAGCACCTATTGTTAAACCTTTATTTTTACAAAATTAGCACGGCTTTATGAATGTCAAATCAACGTCAACTAATCTGCTAACGTACCACAATTTTATTTTTAAGTCCCTCCAACCTTACCATCAGATACACTCTGTATATACTGACTTCAGTAAAGCTTTTGACAGGATAAATTTCGATCTGTTATCGATAAAGCTGAAAAACATTGGATTTCATGGTGTGTTGTATGATTGGTTCAATGATTACATACGGGGACGTTCCTTAATTGTTAATATTAATAAGCATTACTCTCTTCCGTTTTCTCCTTCATCAGGCGTCCCTCAAGGATCGCATCTGGGTCCTTTACTTTTCCTAATTTTCATTAATGATATCGGCAATGTTTTCAATGGTGTTCAATTTTTGTTGTTTGCTGACGATTGTGAAATCTTTAAAACCATAACATCGGTTGACAATATTAAAATCTTGCAAGCGAATCTGAATAATTTTTATAAATATTGCATTGATAGTTGTCTTGAATTAAATGTAAACAAATGCCAATACATTATTTTTAACAGGAGCAACAGAAATTATAAATTATAACTACTGTATAAATAATATACCATTAGCTTTTGTTGACTGTCTGAAAGATTTAGGGGTAATTTTCGATAGTTCTCTTATTTTTATTTCTCATGTTAAGCAAATTGTCAACCAGGCTCATAGAATGTTAGGTTTCATTATAAATAACACTCAGAATTTTCATAATTTAAACACAATTAAAGCGCTTTATTGTTCTCTCGTTCGAAGTAAACTTGATTTTGTTTCAGTCTTATGGAGTCCACATTATAATTTACATTCAGACTAAATTGAGAAAATTCAACATAAGTTTTTACGCTATGTGGGCTACAAACTTCATATTGATGCATCTAATTTTAATTACCCTGAGCTTTTGCCACTGGCTAAATATAACCTCTCTTAAAACTAGAAGAATGCCAGCAGATGCAATCTTTCTTTTTGATTGAATTTGATTTAATTGATACCCCTGTGCTGCTTGCAGATATATCCCTGAGAATTTCTACCAAAACAACTAGATTCAATAACATTTTTTACCCACGCAGCTATAGAGAAAATTATAGCTTACACTCTCCTTCAGAACGGACGAAACGTACTGGTAATATTTTATAGAATCATGTTGAATCATTTGACATTAGTGTAAAGACAATTAATACTGTTCTACGCAACTTAGATGATTCTTTGAACCAAACTTCCTGAATTCTATATTTATCATTAAATTTGCTATTTAGTTGTATCATAGAATTTTTTTAAGTATTCAGACGCTCTTGTCCGAATGCTGAAAAACTGCTCAAAAACGGTTCTAGTCCTCGGACATTAGAAATTTCCTATAATATTTCCATAAAATATGCTTTCGAGGGCGGGAAACTTTACACACTGTACGGAGACTAGTGTAGTTACCCTATTTCAATAATCTGGTTTTACAACAAAATTTCAGCAAAACAAGGAAATTGTTCCACTTGAAACCACGCGGGCTTGAAATGTAATTTCTTCTTACAAATAAGACGTTTACTCATCTCAATTTACGGCCATATTAGCAATTAGCATAAAATCCTAGCGTCCTATTTATCACCCCAATCAAATGAAAGCTTATAATTACTCAGATCTTTTATGTCACCCGCATCATATCAATACTAAAATACCGCGAGTTAAGCTCAATCACACTGTTTATTAATAATCGATTACACATTTGAGTAGTCGGTAATCAGCCCTAAATGGACCATATGGACACACTTCAGTCACCAGACTTACCTTAGCATGAGGGTATATTTACTGTTTTTCGTATTCTTTTTTCGTCCCAAGATAATCAGTGCCAAAAAATTTCCAAATACTCCAACCAGGTAAAAGCACAGCACAATCAACCACACCAAGCTAACGGATTTTACACTTGCTGTAACTATTGTAGCACTACCGGGACCGGTTTTGTTTGCACGCACGTCAGAAACGGAAGACGCCACGGTCACGATATCGTTAAGGGTAGTGGTAACGGCAACAATGGTGCTAGTATCATTTGGACTAATTGTAAACGCACTAGGACTAACAACAATACTGCTGACCTCCTCCATCTTCATTCTGTTCACTTTGGTGGCTCATCACTAACTGAAAAACCTAGTGACAATCTAAAGTCACTCCAGCCAGGCAGCCAGCTAAGCCGCCTAAACTGTCATCATCATCAACTTCATCATAACCGAAATCGCTCGCTACCGCCAATCTTGCGACAATTGGATTGACATTAAGACATCAAGCCATCAAAACATCAACATCAACCAGACGACCAATTCGACTAGAGCCAAATCCAAAACCACCCCACAGTCCGCACTACCCCAAACTACACCACAACTGGTAGCATTTTCTCGACATGAAGCTTTTTCTATTCCATCTCCTCGGGATAGTCTTCGCCGCCTGAATTCTAAATTAATATCATTGTGATAAAACCATGTGACGTATCTGTGACGTCGTCTCCAGCAATACCACGATTGTACCGGGTCCGGTCCGAATCGAAACGGAGACGTAACAAGTGTGTACCTAGTACCACATTGGGCGTCATGTTACTCACTTACAGCAACGAATGGCCAGTCAAGCTTACTTGCCCATGAGTTTAGTAGCGCCAAAACAAATTTCAGATGACAGCTTCAGCACTTCTTTTTTTAAGCCCCATGGGAAATAGTTAATGAATTGATATATTCAGAGTGTTTTTCTCTTTCCGGGAAAAATGCTGTCAAGTTCTTGCCACAAATGTCAGGTATTTGAACTTAATGGACTTCGAATGTGGTGGACTTGATTACTACTACAACAGTTCTGATATATATTTAAATAGAAAAGCTCGGGAAAATCAAAGTGATTGAAAAACAAAAAAAAATGAATCTATTATTGGACTATATTTTATGTTCCATCGAAATTGACTTTTAGCGCAATTATATTTTTTGCTTGATCTTTGATTGTAGATTGAAATGTTTTTATTTTGAAAATTTCGAAATATTCACTTTCATTGTAAACAACAAACATACAACGATAATAAAGCCCAGAGTGTAACCGCAAACTTTAATCACTTAGAAAACACTCCCTAGACCGATTAGTGCGAGAACTAGAACTTATCGAAATCCGCAAAAATATCCATTGCTATGTAAATTTGTCATCGGCAAAATTATATGCTATTCAGCTTTATTAAATAACGATCGCTACCATAAAGTGACTCATCAGGGGTTTCCACGAACAGCACGATTATCAATGCATTCATTATAATGTATCGAGCATTTTTAACTTATCATTCGCGTATCATTATCGCCTACTAGTAAAAATAAACTAAATAATCTACAGCCAGGCTTCCACTCTTCCCAAAAGTTTCGTCGTAACATTCGTCGAGACATTTAGCAAAAAACATTCGTAAGAGTATTCGAAGTATTTACTTAAAAACCATTTATTTCAGCCAAAAACCCCCTTTCTTATCTCAGTACGCCATAAAACTCGTCCTGTCCACGTTGAGAATATTTTAAGGGCCTGAAGTTTAAATGTTTACAAATTTGTTTACAAATATTCCAAGAGTGTACCTTGTATCTATCCGTACTCATGCACCTTGTCCGATATGATGCATCTTGCATGTCCTTGGCAAGAGTCTTCTTTCGTCATACCGTTTGGCATATCGTTTGTTTATTTACTTTTTAAGGTAGCATTGATTCAGATAACGTTATCAATATGTTTATGTTCACGTTGTTCGGAGCGAATTTCATAGAGCTCAACTGAATTTCGAGAATAAAATATGCAATTTAAAAAAAAAAACATGATTGCCTCTAAGCATAGCTGTCGATAAAAATGGATTGTAAATAAACATAAACGATGACCTACAAAATCAATATTTGAGCCCATAAATAGCATAGTTATCGAAAATAATATGTAAATCGAACCACAATGGGGGCAATAATATCAATAAGCCACGATTTTATTTTTCAATACTGAAAAAGCCTTTCCGAAGGACATTTGCCGTTGTTTTGCTTTTCTCAGAAAAATATATTTTGTGGTTTTCAACATAAATCACCTAAGCAATTCGAATATGACGTAGTTTTTTCTAATTTGTTGAACTTATAATGGCTGACTTTATCCACTCCATCGAGGAATTGTGTATCCGGAGTTGGTTGTTTCTCATCTTTGTTTCACTTCAAGCAATCACGGAGTCTGTTCAATTTTAGCTACTTTCAGTTGAAAGTGACTCGTAAAGAGTTGTTATTTGGCACTAGTCTGTGAATGGCCTCAGATGAAGATATGTCCGTTGATAAAGGAGATTTTTGCGGCATCTGAACCTCTATAAAACACTGTAAGAACAAATGGTTGTAACTCATATACGAAGAGCGAGAAGGATTAAATAAATTGAGAGGAAGGATTAAATAAATTGAGAGGATTTTCTCGCTGTAGTAGCAATCCACTGCCTGTGGGTCCCAGTCCCGCCGTAATTCATGGTTGTATTTGCTCGTTTTGTGTCTTTAAAGGCGGCGACTGAGTACAAAGCCAGTATTCTGTAAAGTATGTGCTTTGGATGGAATAATTCAAAACGCTTCTCCCATTTGTATTTCCATGTTGCCATTGTTAAGGAATCAGCTTCAAAAGCCTTGCCATTATCACTTTGAAAAATCGAACAAGAGTGATAGCTATTTGAAATGCATGCGGCTTCAATATAAGTCTTACTGCTAGACCTTGTCAAATGCCTTCGTTTTCCAAGCCAGTTTTTTTTTTCACTGCTGTAACCCTATACAAATGCAATGGAAGGTCAGCAGGTCGAGGTCAGTAAAGTGGTGTGGCTTTAAATTATTCTTGTGGGGGGATATTTTCAGATGCCTTCTCGCTCAAGCGACGAGAAAGAAGACCCTGTACAACTACTTTGACAATGACAAACGTCCAATTTCATTGAAAAGTGAAATGCCAAGCAAGCTTAAGAGAACTTAATGCTTTCGCAACAATTGTCATTCTTCATTCCCTGCCAATCATCCTATTACTTCTGAATGAGATGGCAATAGCGATGCAGAAATGGCTACGCAGTTTAAGGAACATTTCTCAGGAAAGTGATACCCAGTTTGCAGCCTTTCGAGAATTCATCAATTTGCCTCTCTTGGTAAGAAATGATTTTGACTGTCAAGCCAAATAGAATTGTGGTTAGTGGGAGGTCATTTATTTCTAGAAAGAAAAGATTTCACTGCTTCTTGTATTGTGCAAGATTCCATACTCAGCCCTCTGCTCTTCACCATTTTCATTAATGACCTTCCATTAATATTTACATCTACTTACCTCCTCTATGCTAACGAACTAAAGCTATTCGGAGAAATTTACTCTCTCAATGATTGTCTACCACTCCAATCTGATCTATCAGTCTTAAATACGTAATGTACAAGAAACTTCACCCGTCTGAATGTTTCTAAATTAGTTGTTATACCTTTCTCTCATAAATTTAAATTTCTATCTTTCAGCCACTTTCTTTTTGGCAACGCTAGATCAGTTAGATGAGCACAAATATCTTGGTATCATTTCCGTTATATTATTTCAAAGGCATCTTACGAAGCTATAACGCGCACCATTTCAGTTCTGTGGTTTCAAGTTCCGTATCTAACATATGTTAGATATTGTATCGTCGGAATTAAACTATCGCTGTTCTATATTCAAAATTTCATTTGTACATAATCGTATCTTTTATTTAATTCAAGCTCTCAATTTTATAACTGGATTTTTCTCTGTATACTCGAAGTATTATTGAAATAAATAAATAAGGTTCTTAGCCGTGATAAACTTTTTGGGCTGGAAAGATACATTAATCATACTCAGATTCAAATTGACAAGTACTTTAGTTTTCAAGTTTATTACTTATTACTTCTATAACTTATTCTCGACTATCCTGTTTTTTCAATCAGTTTGTTAGCAGAAAAGCTAATTCTTATCCAAGCTCAAATTTTCGCAAGTGAGCTAACTTTGATTTAGAAATTTTATTTATTTGAATATTTGTCCGGTAAAAATACAAACCAAACACATACTCGTATCACTTTCAAGACATAACTATTACAAACATTTTTTGCACTTTTTCAAAGGAGCTCTCTGTTTGAAAAACCTCAAAATCTAGTACTTTTATATTTCCCGCTGGTTTCGCACGTTTATTTCTGACAAAAACAAACCACTGTCACCTGCAACTAACCATCATCAATCTTGTACATCAAACAAACACAAAGGTTTTACTTTTCTACACCAGCCACACTGTCGTAAAGGACTAGCATCGCCTAAAGTCCAATAGATGATAAGTTAGTCCTTTATTTCATGTCATGCCCACACTACCAAATTAATGGACGAAAATGGATACTGAGACAACAACGGAAGTCACTCATTTCAATCATCATCGTAGCAAGAAAACTCCCGGAAAATAACTTTGTTTCGACCTCGCCTGTAGATATCAGTCGATACTATGTATATATGTAGACATATATATCACAAAAATGATAAGTTTTGTGACTGAAATATTAAGTGGAAGTGAAAGAAATGATACAAGCAACGCTACAGCGGGTGTATTTTTACGCTTCATGCTATCGAACTCAAGCACACGTTTCTTGTTCATCTATGCTATCGTCGAATGTGTAAAGATGCGTACGTTTACGGAATCGTTTGTGTTTGTTTGAAAATACAACTTATCGCAGTTATGAATGAATAAATGAAGCTCTCTGTCAGGTTTAATTTAGTCACTTTTTGGGTTATTTTTTTTATTTTAAGGTTTATTTCTGAATATTCAGGATGTATCGCGATAGAGTTGATCTACTCTTTGCGAATGACAAACTTGATTACCTTACCAGTAATTAGTTTTCATATTATATAGTTAGTACTCTGCACAAAAAGTTTGCGGATCAATCAACGGAAAGCTTTAATATTCACAGAGCCTAATTTCACCAACCAAACATTAAAAATATAATAAATATTATTGATTCCATATCAAATCTGCATTGAAACAGGAGCTTGTAGAATCCAACTTTAATGCAGATATTTCACAAATAATTATACCCACACTGGGCGCTTATGAAACTTACCAATTCACCGACAAAATAAGATGAAAAGCAGCAACACTTTGTAGATAGTAGTTAGTTTCTTACATTTTTTCTCCATCAGCATTGAATCTAACTGCTTTTGAGGTTTATATCAGCTACATAAACAGAATCGAATAACATTAGATTGTGTACACAAGTCGCGTACATAAACACTATTCATCTTATTACATTTATCAGCCATTTGACCAGATTGACAAGCATAATTGCAGTGGTTCGTAGAATTGACTCGACCAAAGCTCAGTCCAATGTCGATTAAATTCATTACGAATTACATACAGCATAAGGATGAATTATTCAAGTCAGGACTAGCACTTCGGCTAGCGACATCACGTCAATGCAGGCTAAAAGGCAAATATTTGTACATCAACTCGCAGAGTCATTCAAATTAAAACAAACAAAAATAATCGTTTATCAATCGAAGTGTGGTTTATCGTCATATCCGTAAGCTGTTCAACTAGAATAAAGTTCTCTGTGGAAAATTCAGCGCTGGCTTTGTGATGCCAATTCATTTGTATGCATCATTTGCAACAAAATTACTGGGCATCATATTGATTTCGCAGTCTTATTGAATCTACGTTAGCATCGTATTGATATTTTCAGATAAATTAATGCACTGATAAGCCGGTTATGCATTAGCATACTCCTGTAAACCCAATTAGATTAGAGTAGAAACGAGTAAATAATTCTCAGCGATCAATTTCAAGTACACCAAAAGCATGAAATCCCTTTATTTTTGATGCAGCACTATTTCAACGGAAAGCTAGTTAGCCCCGGGAATGCTGAATTTTTTTCACAACTTTGCCTCTAGAAACTGAAAGCTTTAAGGACGAGAGCTAGAACCGGCAAAATAGAAAAAATGTATGTATCTATTAGTGGTGCTGTCAGTACGAGCTAAGCACAATGCTTAAGCAGGATACTTTTCAGATAACTCTTACCATATTCAGAATAATACGAATAGATGCGATGAGTATTGAAGCAGTCACTTATACATATGCAAGAATGTTTAATTTTAGTGTGGGGCAAATGTGGCTTTGAGGGTTTTAAAAAATGGTTGGTAAAACCAAAATTAAAGCTTAGTACTGTGTTCGATTTCACGTGAAATTTTCATACAAAATTTCATGTGAAATTTGTTTCGGCGAAAAAGTAGCTTTGAAAATAAGCAAGAGTTGTACTCAGTTCTTAGCTTGAAAAGTTGCTTTAAAGTTGCTTTCACTTCGAAAACGTAGATGGCACTAAAACATGTCTCCAATCATTTCACGCTAGTTAAAAAGTGACATTTGGTGTTTGAATTTGAAAATTTCATTAGGCAAATGTCTTTCCATTAAGAAAATCGATCAAAAATTGAAATTCTTGACATTTTATCCGTCAGAAATCGTAAGTGTCTCCGCTTGCCTCCATTTACAAAATTTTCGCTCGAAAGAACGGCCAGATGATGGAGATATGTCAAAATTTAGCTTCACGATTAACTCAGTACCAGCCTTAACTTGGTAAAAACTAAACGAAATTCATGTGAATTTCGCTTGAATTTGTTCTTTTCGAACAAAAATTTTGTAAGGCATACCTTATCATTTTATGTAAAAACTGGTACTAAGCTAATCGTGAAGCTTAATTTTGACACATCTCCATTATCTGGTCATTTGATTGGAAAGACATTTTCAAAATTCAATTTTCAAATTCAAACACCAAATGACACTTTTTAGCTGGAAAGAATGAGCTGCATACACTAAATTGGCGTGAAATGATTGGAGACATGTGTTAATACCATCTGAATTTTCAAAGCGAAAGCAACTTGCAAGCAGTTTCTCATGCTAAGAACTTAGTACAGTAGACGCTTGGAAATTAGAACCAGTTTGTACATCGGGTAGTTCTAATTTCTGAAAAGTTCTAATTTCTGGACGTCTTTTTGAACTGTCACCGAATGTTACAAAAATAGATGAACTAGTTTAAAAAACTTTACTTTCAAGTAATTCAGTCTTATTATATATTATCTCTTGTGTTTCACATTATTACTAATTTTCGAAGAAAAGTAGTATTAAACTCGTTTCGCCGAAAATTCATATTTCTTTATATATATATATATATATATATCATCAAAATGATTAAGGGAGATAATCTCTGGAGTGGCCAATCCGATTGATATGAAACTTTCGAAGAACGTAGATGTATTTAGTAGGTAGGTCCACGACTTTCTCAAATCCAGATATCCTAAACCTTTTGGCGGCGGCGAGCGTTTTAGTGAATTTTGAGGTACTCCTATATTTCCAAGCAGCGAAAATTTTTGTTCAAAAAAAGTATTGGGAATGAAAACTTATTATGTTCTAAGCTTGCCGATGGTTAAGAATTGGAAATTTTGTGCCGTATGTGGGTGCAGCGTGCCTAAAAGTAGGCAAGGATTTTTTTTCAAATTTTGATTTGTCATTACTTCTGACAAAAACATTAGATCATCGTGAAATTTGCAGAGCGTATTGATGTTGACTAAAGTTTAATACACATGGATTTCCAAGGTCGTGCGGGTAACCCTGTAGCTGCGACAGGCTCTTGAAAAAAATCCTTCAAATCATTGAACCTCCTGAAAG
Source organism: Nemotelus nigrinus (assembly GCA_947369275.1). Classification (NCBI taxonomy): domain Eukaryota; kingdom Metazoa; phylum Arthropoda; class Insecta; order Diptera; family Stratiomyidae; genus Nemotelus; species Nemotelus nigrinus. Next base: position 74,497,822 of record OX376373.1, on the reverse strand, counting down.
ATTTTTGATTTTGGACAAAAAATTCAAATCATTGATAAATTTTAACGTTTGTGCATCATGTCAATTTGAAATTTTTAAAATTCCGATTTGCACAAGAACGGCAACCCATCACTAAATTACCTCTATTTTCAGCACTCGAAAGTTCTGTTCACGAGAACTGACGACCGGATTATCCGATCGTAATGAAATTCACAGGACATGTTAGTATCAACTAGGACCAGGTCTGATAGAAGTGATTTTGAAATGCGGGCAACCCTGTGGCAGTGGTGCCATCTTGAAAAATCACTGAGAAAAAAAACAGCTTTTTGGCCTATAACTTCCGATTCAGCCATCAGATTTAAACAAAATTCACACAATATTTGGATCTTACTTAAGATAACATTTGGTGAAATTTTGGCTGAAAAATTAGATTAGGGTTGCCAGCTATGGTGATTTTTGTCTCCTAAATCTTGCAAATTTGCTCAGCAAAATAAAGCTTTTTTCCCTATAACTTCCGGTGCAGTCATGATATCAAAATGAAGTTTATGCACTAAATACATTTTAATGTGAGCCAAATGTCATAGGAATTTCGTACAAAAATCGTAAAAGGGCTGCCAGCTATGACCATCTTTGTAATTTTTTGGAATTTCTTTACTGGGCGATTATGTCATTAGATTTGCAAATGGGAACGATCCTTCAATAAAAATTAGCAACAAATATTAACGCTTTAAAAATTTGAAAAGTTTTGAGTGTGGTAACCCTAAAAATTTTTTCACCCGTATAACTTCTAGCGCAGTGATTCAATCGAAACGAAATTTATTGGTTGGGTTTAGTTTAACGTGAAGCAGATTTGGTAGATATTTTGCTTTGCTGCTGACACAGGGTAACGAGTTTTAGCCATTTTCGTAACTATCGCATCAACAGATGCTTCAAATTACCTACTCATATGCAAAACATTTGCAATAAAGCTAAGAAACCAATTTTTAAATTTTCCGAGTTTTGAACATTTTTTGGATGGCAGCTTCAAACAACGTTAACCGCTAAAGCTTTCGACGAAATTCTCCGATGAGAACGAAATTCAAAGGATAAGTTGATTTAAGTATGAGCTTGTGAAGGTTAACTTATTGCTGGTTCGTTGGGAAAATGTTGCCAGCACTGAACATTTTCATCATTTGTGTTATAGTTGAGTTCTGTTGCTTTGAACAAGGAATGGTTGCTATGATTCTACAAAAAAGTGTATTACGTCTTTCCACATTTTTTTGTCACTCAAAGACAATTTCTTCGAAAATTAGTTTTCTAGCGGTTCAGGTGCGCTAGAGTTTTTTTAGTAATTAAGCTTTTTTCGACAAATAATCAGTAATATTTGCTTGTTTTTTGGGTTTTTCTTAAATTTGATTCAACGATGTCGTTACGGATGGCTAATAGGGATGTCATGTGCTCAGCAGAGTTCAGTTCACTTTTTTTACACCATTTTATTAAATTATTAACACTCTCGATAGCTGTAGAATAAGGAACAATCGGCATGACATCGATAACATTATCATCGCTGCTATATGAAGCCTCGTCTTTACTATTATCTTCATCGGATTTGCAATTAAAGATGTCTTCATTACATGTTTGGATTTCCTCAATAGTGACGAAGTGGTTGGGAACGATAGCTACTAGAAGAGATTGGTTTCTTTCGAGGAATACCGCTTCGTTTTGATCTCGATTTCCTCGCACAAATTCAGCAAGAGGCAAATCGTCCTCACTGTCAAATTCGTTGTCGTCCCAACAGTTTGGACCAAGATTTTTTTTAAATTTCTTGTGTCAACTCATCCCAAGCTTGCTCCAGTATGACTATAGTATCGTCTACAGCGGACGTTTAGTCCGCGGACTAAACACCAAATTCCACCTAAATTTTTTAGTCCACGTGCTGTAGACACTCGTGGACCGACCTAAATTTAGGTCGGTCCACGATTTCAAGCGACCTGACCTAAATATAGGTCGTGGACTATAATCGTTGTAAACACACGCGACCTAAACATTGATTTTTGTGCGACTATTAATAATGTATGTATGTTGAATATAAGCTCATAACATTCCCCTTTGACACAAAATCATTGAAATAAACATGTTTGAGAGACAAATGAAACGATAAATACAGTGCATGAAGGAAAATTAAACTAAATGACAGCTGTCATATACGGACGAGGACTAAATTCCACCTAAGCAAATTTTAGGTCGGGTTCGTTGTAAACACCTGAGGACTAAGTTCATTTAGTCCGCGCTTTAGGTCAGGTCACTTTTGGTCCGACTGATGTAAACCGGTACTATGGCGTCGCGGATAGTATATAGCAGCTTATTTCTGTAAACGAGCTTTGTCACCTTTATAGGGTTTTGGTCCATTGGTTGCACAGCTGCGGTTACATTTGGAGGGAAAAAATATGCGACTATATTGCCGTCTTCGCTTTGCAGTTTTTCAATAGGTGCGTGAGCAGAGCAATTGTCGATTAGCAGCAGAGCCTTTGGAGGCAAATTATTTTCCGCCGAAAAGCGAAAAACCTGTTGAATATTCATAATCATTTAAAAACATGAAATAAATCAGCAACTAACGAACTCATTTCGCTAACGAATATCCTGTGAAACCATTCATGAAAGACTCGAGATGTCATCCAGGTATTTTGTGAATAGTCGTAATGAAGTGGGTTTTTGAATTCTGTGAAGCATTTGGATTTTTGGCTTTGCCAATTACCAATGGCTTAAGCTTGTGCTATCCATCTGTATTTGTTTTCTGAAGCAGCAACATATGTTCTGTCCGGTAGACAACGAAAGAACAATCCATTTTCATCCACATTATATACTTGTGTATCCAATAAACCCATTTCAGCTACCTTTGCTCGTAGCCCCCCTCAAAAATGGTGCGATTTCGTTGACATCATTAGAGAAGATTTTGCCACCAATTTTCAAACATCGAAAGCCGTGGCTATATTTAAATTTCGTGAACCAACCATCACTTGCATTGAAACCATCTGTACCTTTATCAGGATAAATTTCCACGAAAAATTGTTTAGCTTTTTCTTTTAGGATTGCCCCGGTCAGTGTAATATGTTTTTGAAGTTGATTTAAGAACTACTGGTAAAGACCGCTTTCTATTGCAGCATATTCGCCACTGTGCAAAGATTTATTGCGAGACTCCTGATAAGTCAAAGAAACTGCAGTTAAAATCGCATTTGTTTTTTTTTTATATTTTATAGCTAATAGCCGATTTAGACACATTTAAGTCTTGCGCTTGAATGCCTTCATCAAGTTTTTTTTAAAATTGTAATTTTTGTATATTTTTGACGTTTAAATGACATTCTTTGTAATTTACTGAAACTTTCAAAAGCAAATCGAGTCAAATATGGGAAAATTACGCGAATTAAATTGCACGTGCGCACTGACCAAACAAAATTGCAAATTGAACCACTACTCACATAATCACGTAGCTTCTCCACCAAATTTAATTACACGAAGCAAAATGAAAACAAATATGGGGATTCACAAGAAAAAAAACAAGAAAAAGTTCAGAAATTAGAACCAGCGGTTCTAATTTCTGGACGTGCAATGCATTGAATCCCTCGGTTCTAATTTCGGGAAGATTCTAATTCTCGAAAGTTCTAATTTGTGAGCGTCCACTGTACAACTTTTGCTTATTTTCAAGCTTCATTTTCGCCGAAACGAATTTCACGTGAAATTTTGTATGATAATTTCACCTGAAATCCAAGACAGTACTGAGCATGAGTTTATAAATCTGAGGCCATGCTTTCTATTAAGCGGAATTATTGGATTTGTAAAAATAATAATAGATGCGCTTTTTGCACACCCGAGCAGATCAAATTTTGTTAAGTATATTGAATACAACAACAAAAATGTTAAGCAGCGGCTGTTTATGAGCTTTTATGTAGAGTGCGCTGATAAAAGTAAGAGTGTTCTTAACGGTTCATACTACTGCTGTTGGCAATTGTGCAACCGGCAGTTTCAATTGAATGAATTGGCTTAACACTCCGTAATTGTCAGTTATTTTACATCAAACCTTGTAGTGTGCAGACTGTTTTTTAGTGTTTCAATGCACATTATATTGTCGATTATTTCATACGCAAGTTTCATGTCTGATTTCGATTAAAACCTAGATAAGATTTCATCCAGATTTTTTCTACCTGTCATTCTAATTTAACAACCAACCTAAGCGGAAGCTTAGCGAATGCAACAACATACATACTGCTTGGGATCGTTTTTTTTTGCAACCCTACACTAACGTGCTCTGCTAGATTGCAAAAAAAACGCACGCAATGTAAATGAAATTCTAACATGATCCGAACATGTTCTTTGATAGACACGCAAAGCTAGTAGTAACTAGAAACGTTATTATTCCAAACATTGAAAGGACCCAGCTGTAATTTAAAAAATTAAAAGTAAATTGATCTTTCATAGAATTGGCCTTGTAGCTACAAAGCATTAAATTTTAATATTTGAACTTAATTTTGAAACGCTTTCAATTCACAATTGCTTCTAAACCAAAATTCTCAGATTACCATATGACTAAAGTTAATATTATTCAAAAAGCTTGTGCTCTCATGGATTCAATTATTTTATTTGAGAAAAGTTTTCAAATGTAGTCCTTTGAAAACATAAAGAAATTGCAACGAATACAGACAAAAAAAAACTTGACTTCACTAGGAAGTCGAGCATTGATTAAATTGATCTTGCTCTAACTTCGCAAAACGGCAAAACATTTTTGTAGGTTGCTTTAAGGCTGTCGAACTTTTGGACGTTTTTGAAAGGCTATTGATATTCCAAAGACAAATAAATTCAAAGGAAACAATAAATAGTCTTGTAATTATTTTACAGCCACAAAATTTATAGCATGTTTCCTGTTGTAAGTTTGATATTTCAAACCGGGAAAAAACTTTACTACCTCTTCCTCTATTTTCCATCAACATTCAAATTTCAACAATTTATTCCATCTACCATATTCTGAGTCAAACATAAATCTATTCGAAATCCAACTCTTCAAATCAAATTACCTTCAAATTCGTGCAGAAGAATAGCAATAACGATAGCGAAATAAATCAAGAATCAATTAGTAGCAGCCTCTTTAGTTTCGATTCGTTCCCAAAAAGGACAACGTCGATGAAACGCGCAGAGTAATCCGAAAAAATCTGAGCAGTAATTCACGTCGTCCACCGCGCAGTCGCCGTTCCCTCCTGGAGCCTAAATCGTTTTCGCAATCGCAATCCGCATACTGATCGGAAAGCTACGCCAATTTGTGCTTTTTGCGGTCAAATTTATTTATGCGTTTGAACGGGTGGCTTATTGCTAATTGTTCTCCACATCGATAGGCATTCTGCACTCGGTATTAAATAATATTTCCTACCGTACGAATATGGCGTAGAAGTTTCAAGCGAAACCCAAAAACGGACACCATAGCGAGATTGCCGAGAAGAAAAGGAGGCAAAAACAAATCATCTGCAATGAATGACACATTTTGCAGTATTGTGATGAAAATATTAATTTGATTTTCTAGGGGGAAAGAAAGGCTATTGTTATTATTATGATACAGTGCAATATCAATTTATTGTCGAACTGCATGGGGCAAATAAAAATTTTAGCAAAGAAATTTAGCTCAGTATTATTTATGTTGAAACGCTGGAGTAGGCGAAGGTACTATTCGGAGTCTCGAATCAAGACAGGTGGGATTGTGAGCAGTGCTGTCGTTTTGAAAATTTTCAGGGGAGTATATTTCCTAATCCAAAGGGAGCACTTAAAAGGGAGTAAAATAGTTTTGAATATATATATATATATATATATATATATATATATATATATATATATATATATATATATATATATATATATATATATATATATATATATATATATATATATATATATATATATATATATATATATATATATATATATATATGTATATGTATATGTATATATATATATATATATATATATATATATATATATATATATATATATATATATATATATATATATATATATATATATATATATATATATACAGTGGCTCAATAAAGAAGTCGGACACATACCTACTTATATTTCAAAAGGGAATAAACTGCCCAAGAATGCACTTCAGACAAAAACTAAATATATTTTTTGTAACTGCGTATCATTTATTTATGAAAAATAATAACATTGAAAACGTAACTTAATTTCATGATTTTATAAAAATTTAAAAATAAAAATGTGTATAAAATTCATGCCAAAAAAGAACTCGGACGCTTAATTCTTTATAAAGTTTAAAATATTATTAAAGGTTTCTAATATTTGGTTGGCAATTCATTATTTTTCCTTATGTCTGTTAGTCTTGCTGGCATGGACTCTACAAGTTTTTTGCAAAGGGTAGGATCAATTTTGGCCCATTCGGTTTGAAGTGCTGACTCCAATTGTTGCTTGTTCCTAATAGTATGATTTTTTAACTGGTTCTCCAAATAAGCCCATAAATGTTCGATAACATTTATATCGGGGGATTGCGGAGGTGTTTCCAACACATGCGGACAGTTATACAGCAGCCATAATCGAACATTGAGCGCTTTGTGCTTTGGATCGTTATCTTGGTAATATTGGAAATTCTCTTTTATTCCCAAATTGTTAGCACTCTGCACCAAATTTTCTTTTAGAATGTTCAAATACTTTGTTTGGTCCATAATTCCGTTGATTACACAAAGATTACCTGGGCCAGCTGCGGACATGCATCCCCAGACCATCACTGAGTCACCTCCATGTTTCACAGTAGACTGAAGATTGCGCTCTTGGAGCTCTTGGTTAGGTTTTCGCCACACATAACATTGTCCTTCGGACCGAAATATATTAAACTTACTTTCATCTGCGAATAACACAGTAGACCAAAACGAAAAGTCTTTGTTTTTGTAGCTGTTCGCGAATTCGAGTCTCTTTTTTCGATTGCACTTGCTCACAAACGGTTTTTTACGGGCTACTCTCCCGTGTAAATTTCTTCGTCTCAAAACTAGCCTTATAGTTTCGGGGTTTACATTTTTCTTAAGATATTCCGATACTTGTTTGGCTAGTTTAGGAGCACTTAATTTCGGGTTTTTATAAATATTTCGTACAATCTATCGTTCATCTGACTTTGACAGTACTCTAGGTCTACCACTTTTTTGTTTATTTTCCACTGATTTTGAAGATCTAAAACGTTTTATAATGTCATGAACTGTAGAATGTGCCCTATTTACGATTTTCGCAATATCACGGACCGATTTCCCTTCTTTATAATATTTTATAACAAGTTGTCTTGCTTCTAAAGAACTTTGGCCACGTTGCCTTCCCATTTTCAATTTTAAGTTCACAATTTCACACAAATAACAAATTCAGGCCTTTAACTTGATTCAGTTGAATTTGCAAAGCTGTCAAGTACATAAAATCCGGGAATTCCCTTTTTAAACCCACAAGCAAAAATAGTACTGCCACCTGTTCGAGTTCTTTTTTGGGTGAGTTAAGTTTTCAATATTATTTTTCATAAATAAATGATACGCAGTTACAAAAAATATATTTAGTTTTTGTCTGAAGTGCATTCTTGGGCTGTTTATTCGCTTTTGAAATATAAGTAGGTATGTGTCCAACTTCTTTATTGAGCCACTGTATGTATATATATACATATATATATATATATATATATATATATATATATATATATATATATATATATATATATATATATATATATATATATATATATATATATATACACTCAGAAAAATGTCACTTTTTTTAGAATCACTTGAAATCAAAAGTTGATATCACTTTGAAATAAAAAGCGAACCTTGTGCGAATTCCACTTTATTATAAAAATTTTCTTTTCAAATCAAAATTTTTCATCATTGAATTAAAAAGAAAACGTATATGGCGCCAAATCATATTTGAAAATTTTTGAATCAAAAAATAGAAATATTGCGAGTCAAGACTTCAATGTGCTGGGGCAGTTTTTTGCGAGTGTAGGTCATGTGCAGGTCATAGCATACAAATTTAGAAAATCTTGTTTAAGGAAGGATTTGACACCTTGCTTATTAGCCGAAGCTTCGTCCAAAGCGAATCTCACTAAATTTTTCAAACAAATATTCAAACCGTTTAAATACCTCGAAAAATTGTTATACATTGACTTTGCATCACATTGAGAGTGTCGGCGATCCTATATGTGCCATATGACATACAGAGAACAAGTAGCAGTAAAAATTATGTTGTGTTTAGTAATAATAATTGGTTTAGAATAATTTGCGATTTCCCGTACGTATTCAAAACTCAAATATGTTAGTCCATAAATGGCGTTCATCATGGGAAATTACTATTGAACCGACGTGACATTCCAAGTAAAGATTCCGTTTGTTGGAAATTTTCACTTCACAGTTATAGTTGAAATATACCTAGATTCGAGCATTTTTAGTTGTGCAGAGTTTTAACGTTAAGAGTTTAACGAACTAATGTGAATTAATAAAGGCGATACAGAAACAAACAGAGTTTGACGAATTATGACGAATCAATAAAGACGATACAAAAACAGAGAGAAAGAGTTCCAGAAGACTCAAAAAATCGATCATGGACTTCTTCCCAGTTAAAGTCAAAATATCGAGCAACTAGGACCAAACATTTGATTGTACTTATATCTGTCGGTTTGTCAATGATAAGGTGAATTATTGTTTCGAAACTTTGGCTATTTGCTCACACGATTCATTCTTTAAAATGAAATTAGTGACACACTTCAACAATTTTACAATTTCAGAATCTTGGGCAATTGCTTTAATCAACAAAATCAATAGTGTGATTAACGTGAATGGTAAATTGTGTTCTAAAAAAACATTATTTTTCTAAGCTTGGCCATTTTCATATATTTGGATTTTCTAGTGAATAACTCAATTGCTGCTCGACTGTGAATTTCTGGTTAATTTTTAACTCTTTCCGGGGCAGTGGTATACTTTTTATACCACCCTTTCAATTTTTTTTCCTGGGTAATAGGGGCACTGGTATACTTTTAATGCCATGTTGTTCTATGCTATAGGCCTTTATCAGTGCAATGCATTTTTTTTTTTTTGTTTGAATTCGACTTTCAGGTTTCGTGGAACTGTTATATCGGAGAGGCGGTTACTTGTATCGAGCGTTTGTTTGATTCGTTTGTTCTAGTGAGGTTTGTAGTCGCAATAGCGTGCAAAGTGAAAGAATCTGTGTTCAATAAAGTGAAAATTTATTTACTATCGTTATTTTCAGTAACAGGTGCAGTACAAGGTTGGTATTAGCATTACAAGGACGCGGTATAAAATGTATACCAGTGCCCATTACAATGGAAATTCATGTGAGGAAATATATATCAAGAAAAAGGGAAAATGAACCGAAAAAATCTCACTGATGACGAAATACTTCAATTTTTGTTAGAAGATGATGAGCTTTATGTTGATATACCTTCTGATGGTGAATCTCTTGATATCGACAATTACGAAAGTGACTCGGAAGAAGGCGGTTTGCCTCAGTCCAAGCATACGGAAGACAGAACGCAGTTGTATGTGAGTTATTTTCAGTACAAAATAATAATACAGATAAATTTCAACCTTTGTCATATTTTTGTGACCAGGCTTCCAGAAAAAACTTTGATGAGAGCGATGAAATGCCCTTGTCAAATCTACGTGAACAATTGCGGTCAGTGCGACTTCAATGTACTCCCTTGATCTGGACCAAAAATGTTTCCGTCGATCCGCCGATTGAATTCCCTTGCATCAACCATGGGCCAACTGCCATTATCAAGAACCTAGAGACCAAGGATGCAAAAAGCATTTTCAATGAACTGCTCACTGACGAAATTGTTGAACATATAGTATTCCAGACGAATTTGTATGGTCAACAATCGGAAAAGCAATACATTCCAACAACTTCCGAGGAAATTCGTGTATTCATCGGAATGAATTTCTTGATGGGAACAAAGCATCAGGCTAGTTACCGAGATTATTGGTCCACGCGTCAAGAATTGCACGATCAATTCATTGCGAACTTGATGCCAGTGAAAAGATTCAGTTGGTTACTCAACAATATTCATTTGAATGATGCGTCCCTTATGCCTCGGAGAGGAGCCCCGAATTACAACAAATTATACAAAGTGCAACCATTTTTGGATATTTTGCTGGAAAGGTTCCAAAAATGCTTCGAACTTGGGGAATATGTCGCTATAGACGAATCGATGATAAAATTCAAGGGTAGAACCACCTTGAAACAATATATGCCAAAAAAGCCAATAAAACGGGGTTACAAGGTGTGGATGCTTTGCGATAAGAGTGGTTATACTTATAATTTCGAATTATATACCGGAAAGAAAGATGAAGCAACTACAAAAAATTTGGGCGAAAAAGTTGTTTTGCATTTGCCTTCCACTATCGCCAACCGAAATCACAAGTTGTATTTCGACAATTTTTTCAATTCTCACGATTTGCTTGTGGAACTAAAAATAGGGGGCATTTATGCTTGTGGAACAGTGCAAGCAAAGATGATGCATTTACCAAATGATTTAGTACCCGACAAACACTTACGCAGAGGTGATTTTGACTGGAAAATGAGCAGTACAGGGCTATTATTTTTGAAATGGATGGACAAAAAACCGGTTTACGTCTTATCAAACTTCCATAATCCTCACGATGTTTCCGAGGTTCAAAGACGAGGATTTTACGGTAGCCTTCAGACAGTTCATTGTCCTGGTATCATTTATGACTATAACATACACATGAACAATGTGCATAAATTTGATCAGATGAAAAAGTACTATGAACTGGACCGCAAAAGTCGAAAATGGTGGCCCCGAATTTTATATCACTTCCTTGATGTGGCTCTGGTAAACGCTTACATGATTGCGAAGTTCGAAAGCAACGAAGGAACTCTTAAGGACTTCAAGTTAGAAATTATATCTTACTTGACCAGCATTTCTCTACCAACACGAAAGAGAGGACCAAAAACCACATCAACACCAGTTGAGAAACGAAAAAATAAGCCGTTCCGAGAGGTATCGTTCCGTAAAACTGGCCAGCATTTACCAGAAAGGACATCATCACGCCGATGCGCTCTGTGCAGTGTTTCGAATCATCAGCGTAGAACGAAGTGAAAGTGTTTCTTGTGCAATATTCCACTCTGTATGAGTGGCAATAAAACATGTTTTCAAAGGTACCACTCTCAGTAAAATGGGCAGTGGTATAAAATATATACCACGTCCTTGAAGAGAATCCTTCAATGACAAAAAAAATGTTGGTTTTTTTTTATTTAGCTTGAAGTTATATATGTGAAAATAAACACAGTTTTTCAATAATCCAGCTGTTTATATTTTGCCCCGGAAAGGGTTAATGCTGACTCGAATTTTGTGCTATTTACTTTTTCATTTCGCAATAAATGTGATACATTGTCAGTGAGCAGTTTTTGGCAATGTTTACAAAAGGATCTTTTCTCATATCTTCCTTTGGAAGTAGAAGTATAAGCTTTGCTTGAAGCCAATCAAACTGTGTTAGCTAAATTTTTAAATTTTTAAACTGTTGATATCGTCTTTGATTTTCTATATAAATTTGCGTGGCTTTGGAATTGGATCCTTAACTAGAGTCGTCAGTATCTAGCTCTATGCTAACTCTCATATCATTAATCGCACTGCCTTACATATTTATCGCAAAATTTTAACTAGATCTACCTTAAATTATCTTATAAACCAACCATTCTATTGCATTTTTAGAATTACGTTTGGTATAAGAAAATATAATTCTAGGAGGAAAAAATTAATTGTGTCATAAAACTGAAAATTAAAGCATTTTATCTCAAGTCTGTAATAAAAACCCTTTCAAATTACCGTTAATATACTTGAAAAAATGCGGAAATGAAATTGGAGACGTGAGCTATATAGGCAAATTGCTGCCTGTAAAACAAAAAGTAGAAGTCAAACTGAAAAATCGAACATTTCATTGCAAGTTTATGTCCAATAATCCTCTCAACTTACCGTTGTTTACACCACTCACTTCAAACAGGCAGTTGAAATATTCTTCATAGAAATTTCCGAAATACTTCAGAAAAATAGTTTACCTGAAGAAACAAAGAAACACTCAGAGGTGTTGCAAAAATCAATGAAAGGTTCAAATCACCTCACTACGTCTACACCAAAATTATCTACCTCACCCTGCCACGACGGGCGGTAGCAAAGGGCACCAACAAGCAATTGCTATCGCCCCGTTGGTCGATTTCCACAGAATTTATATGTTTTTCATTTTTCAATATTGATTTTAGCATACATCCACAAAAGATAGGTTTTTGAAATTTTCCAGAATGATGCAATAGGTTATGTAGTTTTCGAGTTCTGTTAACGCAAAAATGACAAAAATGTTGAAAGAAAGTTTATGAGAATCAGGACAGAGCGAGTGTTTGATTTAATTTCTGATTATATTTATGAAAGAATATATGTTTGGAAGAACCAAAGAAGCACATTTTGCTAATTTTGCTATTACCGTATCTCTTACTTGGAATATCAGGATACTTATTTACTTTATTGAATTCAAAATTTATAAAAAAAAAAGACTCGCAACTCATCCTAACGTATGAAAAAGCGTGTTTGTAAACTAAATATTAAGCTCGTAATTATTGATACCGAGCTAAAATTGAAAAATTCACTAACTTTTCGGGGACTAGTGCATTTACCTTATAGAGAAACATGTATGGTTTTCATGCCATCATTCGGTTTTTATTGTCAAACGACAACAAAAGTCTAATCGTTTTCATAAATTTACACAACCATAATCGCAAATCGTTTATATACTTATGGCCAGGGTTCACACTTTACTAAATTTGAAGTAGGTTTACTTCAATTTTATTTAAAAAAAAAAAAAAAAATTCTAGCGCATCAGAACCGCTAGAAAACTAATTTTCGAAGAAATTTTCTTTGAGTGACAAAAAAATGTGGAAAGACGTTATACACTTTTTTGTAGAATCATATCAACCATTCCTTATCTCAAGCAACAAAACTCAACTATAACACAAATGATGAAAATGTTCAGTGCTGGCAACACTTTCCCAACGAAGCAACAATAAGTTCACCATAACAAGCTCATAGTTAAATCAACTTATCCTTTGAATTTCGTTCTCATCGGAGGATTTCATCGAAAGTTTCAGCGGTTAAACGTTGTTTGAGGCTGCCATCCGAAAAATGTTCAAAACTCGGAAAATTTAAAAATTGGTTTCTTATTTTTATCGCAAATGCTTTGCAAATTAGTATGTAATTTCAAGCATCTGTTGGTGCAATATTTACGAAAATGGCTAATGCTGGTTACCCTGTGTAAGCAGCAGTGTCAAATATGTACCAAATCTGCTTCACGTTAAGTTAAACCCACCAGTAAATTTCGTTTCGATTGAATCACTGCGCTGGAAGCTATACGGGTGAAAAGAATTTTAGGGTTGCCATCCTCAAAACTTTTCAAATTTTTGAAGCGATAATATTTGTTGTTAATTTTCATTGCAGGATTATTCCCATTTGCAAATCTAATGACATAATCGCTCAGTAAAGAAATTCCAGAAAGTTATAAAAATGGTCATAGCTGGCAGCCCTTTCATGATTTTTGTACAAAATTCCTACGACATTTACTTCACATTAAGGTCCATTTACTGCATGAACTTCGTTTTGATTTCTGCACTGGACCGGAAGCTATAGGGAAAAAAGCTTTATTTTGCTGAGCAAATTTGCAAGATTTATGAGACAAAAATTACCATAGCTGGCAGCCCTATTCTTCTAATTTTGCAACCAAATTTTCACAAAATGTTACGTAGAATAAGATTCAAGTACTGTGTGAGTTTTGTTAAAATCTGATGGCTGAATCGGAAGTTACAGGCCAAAAAGCAGTTTTTTTCTCAGTGATTTTTCAATATGGTACCACTACCACAGGGTTGCCCGCATTTCAAAATCACTTCTATCACTACCAACATGTGCTATGAATTTCATTATGATCGGATAATCCGGTCGTCAGTTCGCTTGAACAGAACTTTCGAGTGCTGAAAATAGAGGTAATTTGGTGATGGGTTGCCGTTTTTGTGCAAATCGATATTTGGAAAATTTCAATTTGACACGATGGACAAAGGATAGAATTTATCAATGATTTGAATTTTTAGTCAAAAATCATAAATTTTTGAGGAGGGTCAATGATTTGAAGGATTTTTTTCAGGAGCCTGCCGTAGCTACAGGGTTACCTGCACTATCTTGAAAATCCATGTGTGCCTAATCTTAGCCAACGTCAATACGCTCTACGAATTTCACGGTTATCCAATGTTTTTGTCAGAAGTAATGACAAATCAAAATTTTAAAAAAATCCTTGCCTACTTTTAGGCACTTAGCACCCACACCCGGCTCAAAAATTTCAATTCTTTATCATAAACAAGCTTAGAACATAATCAGTTTTCATTCCCAATACTTTTTTAACAAAAATTTACACTGCTTGGAAATATAGGAGTACCTCAAAATTCACTAAAACGTTGGCCGCCGCCAAAAGGTTTAGGATATCTAAATTTGAGAAAGTCGTGGACCTACCTATTATATGTATCTACGCTCTCCGAAAATTTCAACTTAATCGAATCGGCCACTCCAGAGATTATCTCGGAAAATCATTTTGCTGATATATATATATATATATATATATATATATATATATATATATATATATATATATATATATATATATATACATATACATATATATATGTGTATATATATATATATATATATATATATATATATATATATATATATAAATATATATATATATATATATATATGTGTATATATATATGTGTATATATATATATATATGTATATATATATATATATATATATATATATATATATATATATATATATATATATGTATATATATATATATATATATATATATATATATATATATATATATATATATATATATATATATATATATATATATATATATATATATATATATATATATATATAAAGAAATATGAATTTTCGGCGAAACGAGTTTAATACTAATGTTCTTCGAACATTAGTAATAATAGCTACTTCACTACTTCAGTTTTTTCGGATTCTACTCCATGTTCGCTTCAAGTCAAATCAGAGAGAGTTTATCTTTTTCAAATTCTTTTTTTCCTGCATCGAGGCTCGACAGCAACACTTTTCTAATCTAATGCTGTTTCAATGCAACGAACAAATTTACTGCACTGAAAAAACACATGGCGCCAGACGCCATAATTTATGGACTTCTGGCGCCATGTACATAGTCGATTTGGGGATTGTGATAAAATATAGCGCCACACGCTACATGGCGAAAAGTACATAGGGGCAGACGCTATGCTTATAGCCCCCCACGCCATGTACTATAGTCCGCCACGCCATGTAATATGGACTATAGTGCATGGCGTGGAGGACTATATTACATGGCGTGGAGGACTATATTACATGGCGTGGAGGACTATATTACATGGCCTGGGGGACTTTAGTCAAATCCGCTTGTAAAGTTGAATTTAACAATTATATCTATCATTCGGACAGTTGTCATTACGTTCAAAATCAATAGCAGGTAGCAAAATCATAGTGAAAATCAATACGATTTCATTGACATACATTGTCATGTATGGATAAACCCAAACGTCACTTGCTGACATTTATACATCCCCTCCCACACTATGGCTGCGAGTTATAATTGCAGTAACAACTGAAGCCATATTACATGGCTCATGGTACTATGTAAAGGCCCCCACTCACGAGCAGCCCAAATGGCCTGAGTCCATTTGGCTTGAGTCCGTTTGGCTTAAGTCCAATTTAGCTCGCCACTCACGATAGAGCCTCGATCTAGTCAGTCCATTTCCTTCCCTGTCATTAATTTAGAAAAAAATCAAGATAAACTTGAAGAAAAAATTATTTTTGATCTAATAATGGATCAGAAGCATATGGAGGAGTTTTTTTGCAATTGCAACTTGCATCTACATAAAGCAACGATTGCCAAAATGGAGTGGCGAAAATTGTAAAATTTGGTAAAGGAACTCACACTTGAGCCTTCTGATTGGCAAAATTATTTAAAAATGATTGATACGACATATAACACGTTGATATAGTTAGTCACTCCATTTATTAAACGAAAGGATACAAATATGAGTCAAATTATCACTCCTCACGGAAGATTGACCGCTACTTTGCGGTACTTAACAAGCGGTTGCAGGCTTTGGGTCAAGTAATATAATATACATTCATGTGACCTATATTATTCGATAACTTCCAAAACAAAGTCATGGCCACCACTATCCATTATGCTGAATTTTTCGATTAAATAAAATAGTCACAGAAACAGTCAATGAGCTTGTCACAGGTCAGCGTGCAAAGCAATACTGCCACGTTCTTTGGACTGAGGCTTCAACACACACGATTAGTCCGTTTTATCGATTGTCTGAATTCGCCCTACTATTTTCCCACAGACGTTCGAGCCAAAAAAAAAAAGGCCTGATGGCCTGAGTCCATGGACTTTGGATTGATTGGAAATCCAAATAGGTTGTTTCATTCCATGAGTCCATCCAAGTTCTCCCACACACGGTGAGATTTTGGCCTGGCCTCAGGCCATTTGGACGGATGGACTGCTCGTGAGTGGGGGCTTTAATATAGCGTGTGGAGCCATAATTTCTCCGCCATGTAATTACGGCGCTGGGAGCTATACTGCTTGACTCAGGGTACTATGTACATAGCGTGTGGAACCATAAATGCTGCGCCATGTTACATGGGACCACGCGCCATGTAGATTCTGACATTATGGCACTGGGAGCCATATTGCATGGCTCAGAGTACTATGTACATGGCGTATGGGACCATAAATAATGCGCTATGTTACATGGCTCTGGGCGTCATGTGGATTTTTTTCAGTGTGCAAGTCACTAACGCTAAACTTAACTCAAAAATAATACTGTTTCGCAAAGAAATGGTCAAGACTGCATATATAATTATGTTTTGTATATCAAACTTATATTATGCCTTAATTTATTTTTTAAATAACTTCTAATTTGAGTTTTTGACGTTGCTTTACTCAATATTTTTCCCGTTATCGTAAAAATGATGTTTACCTACTTTATATGAAAAATATATTAATGCTTTACATTAATTGACCCCAATCGTTCATCTACTTAATTTCTTTCTACTTCAAATCTACTTCAATTTATTTTCAGTTTCTACTTCAAATTTTGTTCACGAAGTGCGAGCCCTGCTAACGGCAGCATAAAGTACCCAGCAAGCAATTTAGTGAGCGTTTGCTAAAAATGATAGTTTCTCGACAATCAATATTCATATCACTCATACGAAACCGAGCCTGTCAGCAAACAATAATTTTCCTTACGATTAGCGACAAATAATAATGATGCATGCCATGTGTATGTACCCTATTGCCCATGCAACTCATTAACAGGCAGGCCCGGACTGGCCAGGTCCACAGGTCCGTGATCGCGGAGGGCCGCCGGCCCAAGGGGGCCTCGAAGTGGCCCCCACATAACGTACAAAAAAAAAGTTGTTTTCTTGTTAGAAGTTATTTTGTGTTCTTGGTAATGTGTTGTTTACATTTTCCGAATTACATGTTCCAAATTACATTTTCCAAATTACATTGCCCAAATTACATTTCCCAAAAAAAATTACATTTTCCAAAAGTAGAACACGTCGCCGTATATCTCGCCGTTTTGCCTAGTATTATACTCGAGCGAAACGAATTGTCGCGAAAAGTACCCTTTCAGCAGCAGCGAAAAAGCATGCCGATATTGATAATAGATGGCACTATTTTGTGAGTCAAATGCGAGCACTAGTCAAGTTTGAGGCCGGATGTAGTTGATTGTCGAATATGTCTGCTCGAAAGTAGTTCAAACGTAAATTATGCGAACTTGCTTTAATCAGTTCAACAATAATTTAACAAAGGCATTAAAGCTTTTTTAGCGAGGAACATTAATGAAATGAGTAAACTAATTTATTGAAAAGTCAAAGTAGGTTTTAGCGTGACTGGAACGACAGATTAACTTGATACGGCATTGAATTTGGAATTTCATCGAAAGTCTCAGTTTGTTTGCATGACAATTGAAGCGTTGGTTTCTAGGCTCAAGAGTGAGGGAACAATTTGAAAGTGTATGATAAAAATCTATTGATCGTTCTTGCGATTATGGACTATAACAGGAATATATTGGTAATAAATATATTTGGGAATAAGAAACCAAATGACATTTTTGCTCTTATAAGACACTACAAGAGTCTTATAAGAGGAAAACTGAGAGGACAGTTCTAGTAATATCAGCCTTGTAGGTAATTAGTGTGCTACTAGTATTAAATGGGTAATTTATGGGAGCTATTTTAGCCTTATAAAAATGTTTCAATTTTTATAATGAGACTAACAAAGCTCTTATGGTTTAACTTTTAACATGCTTATTAGTGTACACAAGTACTTTTGTGAACGTGTAATTGTGAGATCAAAAGTCTTTTTATAAAAGTTGCACTCTCCGTATAAGAGTCGCTATGTTTCAAAAAAGGCTAATATAAGATTATAGTTTTTATAAAAAGTTTAATATTAGATTATAATTCTTCTCATATGGATATAAATTTACCTTGTCATTACATAACACCTCTAAAAGATTATCAGTCTCACACTGAGAGTGTTATGAAAGTCACCTGAAATGTCCTTACAAATGCTTAGCTCTGGAGACTCTCAAGTGGATTTGTAGAGTCTCAAATGGCTTAGTACTCTTGTAAGACATCCCAACAGCTGAATTCTGGAGATTATGTTAGTTGGGATTTCAGTTGTATTTTTCAGTCCCTAACTACAAAAAATGTCTGAACATGATTAATTAATGTACACTATGAGAAGCGGATGCATTTTCATATACATATAGTCTCAAACAACAGAAACAAGATATCTACATATGTCGGCACCAAAACGCGCATTTAGCCACACTTAAATAGTTTCCGTACATTGTCATCTAATTAAGTGTCCTGACTATCTACATACAATTCAGCATACCAATGTATCAAAATTAATTATATATCCTGGTTTCTCCCTTCATAAATCATCATAGCGTAATGTGCTACTTAACCAGCGTGTCAACTCAGTACAGGTACATATACGGCTCAAGTCTTCCAGGAAACCGGCCTAGTTTTTTTATGTTTATACTATGTCAAAATGAACTTTTTGTCCTCAACAATAAATGTAACACCCTCAAAAACAATTAAGAAATTTTTCATCGGCATGCAATAGTATATATTTAAAATGTTATCTGTCATCTATGTTTGGAAACTTTTATAGTTTTCAGTGATTATTAGTCAGTTCAGCTTATTATACGTAGTGTTAAATAGAGATGCACTTGTAGCAAATCTACCACCGGCATTTCAATAGGGAATAAATACACGCAAGACAGAGGACATATAATAAAAGTTCAAAATATCAGCAATAAATATCTTCAACTAGCCATCACTAATTGCATATGATCCGTAAACGAATAAAAAGTGATAACAATAAATATTCCATTTGCATTATAGCATTGAGGGAGAAAATTGATGATCGCCGTACATATTTCAAGATATATACGTATACACCTAGCATATTAAGTGCAATAATGTTTTTCCATCACAAAAACAATGCAGCAAATACACGCGAACACACAATAAAACGTTACACATTTTCATTTTCAAGTTGCAACCACTTTAACCAACAAACATTACTTATTTCGCTGAATTAAAAGGGATCCGACCCATTGAAAAGCTGCGAAATATTACTTACCGACACCTATCAGCATTTTCAATTCGCGGTTTGCGCCTTCGATCTCGTTCATTAGAGTATAATACTTGTTCGCCAGCGAATTGTTCACTGACGAATTGAAAAGCTCTTTTTGTATGGGATTTGACGGTTGAATTCGTTTCGCTCGAGTATAATACTAGGCATTTATACGAAAGCTTTATATGAGCTACTGTGTTGTGAGTTGAGTCATGTTGTTGTGATGTAATGCATCTTCTGCGCGGTATTCCAGTATGTCAGTTCGATGACTACGATGTCTACGTGGTTAAAACCATTAAGCTCTACCTCAGAGAGAAACGATGACACGACTGTAGGTAGGTTAGGTTAGGTTAGGTTAACGTGGCTGCCGATCTTCAGAGGCCTGACGACCAGCACACATAGGCACAGGAGAGGCCCGTTGTGATACCACAATATTTTAGTGACTCTCTTCTACTCACTAAAGTCAGGAAACCATTTGCTTCCTTTGAGAAACCGGACTATTCCCTTTAGCTTTACCAGGGACAGTTCCGTCAGGTTTGAGAGAAAGGGTGCACCAAGTGCCGCCAGTCTTCTCCTTGCCAAAGCCGGACACTGGCACATGAGGTGAAGGACGGTTTTCTCCTCATCCTCAGAGCCACAGCTCCGACAGAAGTCATTAAACTCTACGCCCAAACGTTGTGCATGCCGTCCTATAAGGCAGTGGCCCGTTAAAACGCCCACAGTGCAGCGAAGGGTGCTTCGAGTTAAGCCTAAAAGCTGCCTGGTGCGATGGCTGTAGGTAAGGTCATCGAAAATTTAGATTATTATTTTTGTTATGGCTTTTTTGAAATTTTTTTCTATTTATTCTACATTTTTACGTCACGTACTAAGAACTTAGCAATATTAGTTTTGCATTTTTTACTTCAAAGGTTTTTACTCATAGGAATAATTAATTGTTATAATTTAAACAAAATAAACTGTATAAAAAACTTTCTCACATTGGGGATAAATTCATAACAGGTACATAAAGGTACTTTATGCAAAATGTGGATAGTTTGTCAGTTTATTCATCATTGGTCAAAATATAATTATTACGAGCAATGTTTGAACTTAATTATATTGTAACTACAATTAGTTATGATTTTTAAAATCATAATTAATTCTAGTTACAGTATATATAAGAGGATTTCCTAGTGAAAACCAGTGTTGCCAACTTTTTTCCAGCCGTTGTAGCTAGATTTGAGGGAAAAAATAGCTAAAAATAGCTAAAATGTTCACTTTGTAGCTAAAAAGTGTAGCTAAATTCAACAATAAAAAACTCAAGGCTCTGGAAAACAGTTTTATTAAGCTAATGTGTATAATTGATATGGA
The DNA here is from genome assembly GCA_947369275.1 of Nemotelus nigrinus. NCBI lineage: Eukaryota > Metazoa > Arthropoda > Insecta > Diptera > Stratiomyidae > Nemotelus > Nemotelus nigrinus. The sequence goes on along the minus strand of OX376373.1, from coordinate 74,476,682 downwards.
AAAATATTGTATGTACATTGTGTTATGAGTAGTTTATTAATTTAACAGTATAAAAGAGTATAAAAATCGTTGAAGAGCTTATTAAGTTCAACAGAATTCTATTCTATTTTTTTATTCATCCTTTAAAATGGGTTGAAGAAATAGGAGATATAAAAGGTTTTTGATTGTTATACTCCAAGTAAATCAATTTTGCTAAATAACATTCTTCTGATGTTTGGACTATGCTGAAGTGGAGTTTTAGCCATAGTTATTGGTTAATGATCTTTGATACTGATCCCGTTATTGACAACCACTTCGTTTACGAACTCCGTATCATCTTCAGAGGAATTTAGAGAACCTATTATAAATTTCTGGAGGCAAAAACTTTAAGGTTTGGGGAAGAAACGATCCTCAAGCTGCAGAAACTGAAACCTGAACGGACTGACAAGCTCATCTTATTAATATTAAAAAAGGATTTTGACGACTTAATTTTTAAATACACCGTTATTGACTCCAACCATAACACTTGCTTTGTCTGTCATATTTGTAATATTTACGATGCAGTTTTCTAAGCACGTGTTTATGGCAGTAGTAATACTTTCAACAGCTCCCCTTTCTAGCTCTTTCAAGTAAATTGTAATAAATTTTTGCTAAATATCACTCAAATGTCCGTAGACTCGTCAATTAAAATACTGGAAATACAGTTATCAAAATCTGCCTTCAAATCCGATGTGAAGTATGGAAACAAACTGCCCCCAACTCAGAAAACATAGTCTTTATTTTTTGCTGTGTTGAAAAACTCTACAAAATGAAAAAAACCTAGCTAGCACAATTCTAACGCTTGATTTTACTACTGAGCACGATTTCTAATGTCTTCTAGAGTTTTGTGCGAACACTTTGTCTACGTTTTATTTCAATTTTATGTCTTCGCCTGAATTTTTTGGTTCTTGTCTTCAAATTTAGGCAGATAATGTGTATTCTATATTAAACATATTTCGTTTATCTTACCTATTTTAGTTTATTCCTAATGAGTTAAAACTCACGGTTTTTCTTCGCACCGAACAAAAGAAATAAAACTGTTCGTAAAAGATTATTATTGTTCTATGCCTAGAAAGACATAATACGTAGTAGTAGTACTGTTGTACTACCCAAAGCAGTGGCGATTACCTTAGAATTTGAGGAAATTATTTTTAAACACTGAGTGTTTTAAATATTAATAAACTAGTGTAAGTTAATGCAATCAAAGCAAAAATTTAAATTATCTATAATCTATAAATTTGTAGCTAAATTTGTAGCCAATAGCTAAATGAAAAATTACGTAGCTAAGCAGGTTCTTTTTGTAGCTAAATCTAGCTACAAAATAGCTAAATTGGCAACACTGGTGGAGACAGTTTTTTTCTACATTATGCTTTTTATAACCATAATAATTTTTTTTAGATTTTGTTGCATGGTTTTATTGCATTTAAAGCATTGTTCGTAATTATATTATCTGTCATTATTTATATCGCAGCTAAAGTGGAATGTTTTATTTCCAGAGGCTGAAAAGTGCACTTTACCGCCTTCAAATCAGGCTGTAACTGCATCAACTTCTTATTGTACAGTTGAAAGGGGTGAGGCGCCTGCTTTCAATCAGCCACATATAGACCATCATCCATCGTCTCTTGTCGGCGAATCAAACTCCAATTCTGATTCAGAAGATGATGAAGAAAATCAAGAGACCTGTGATGCAGCTAAGCAACAACTTGGGTGTTTCATTTGTCCAAACGAAAGTGATCCAATCACGATTAAAAAAGCGTTCATGGAAAAACACCCTATTCAAGTTGTAGAAGGAAAAGGTACAAAATCGCAATTTGAGCCTTTTAAACTATATTACCAACATTTGCCAAGTGGTGAAAAAATACACCGTAAATGGTTATCACATTCAATTCAGCTGAATAAATTGTACTGTTCGTGCTGTATGGCTTTTGGAGATAAAGGACACAGAGACTCTACCTTTATTACTGGTTATGATGTTTCTTCAAAAAGTGTGTATAAATCAGTAGAAATACACGAAAACTCTACCCATCATGAACTTGCTGCGAAAGCAGCTTTTCAAAGTCAAAAGGGCTATGACATTTCAACTCTCCTGAATACCAACCAAACTAAACAGCATGAAAGAGAAATTCAAACTAGAAGATTGGTTATCCAACATTTGATAGACATAGTTTTGTTTATAGGAAGACAAGCCATTGCCTACAGAGGTGACAAAGCAGAAGCAGCCTACGCTCTCGATTCTTTACAAAATCATGATAATTTCCTTGAACTGGTCATGTTGGTGGCTAATTATGATGTAATTTTGCATAGCCATGTAAAAAAATGTATCGAAGACAGCAAAAAGCACAGAATAAAAATAAAGGACAAAAGAGAAGCCACAGGAAAGCAATCTAATAAGCCCATTGGACGAGGATCAATGTTGACTTTTTTATCAAAGACTTTCATTAACAAACTTATCAAGAAAATTAGCTCGATGGGTCTAAATATTATTTTGAAAGACCTCCAGGATAGCATTATCTACAGCGTAATGGTGGACAGCACCCAAGATATAGCTGTAATGGACCAATTGGTAATATGCGTCCGCTATGTCGTTCACGGAAAAGTGTATGAAAGACTTTTAGAGATTGCAGTTGTTAATGACTCAAGTGGACTAGCGTTGTACGAGCTTATAAAATTAAAATTATCTGAGTATGGCATTGCAACGTCAAATATTATTGCTTGTTCGTTTGATGGAGCCAACAACATGAAAGGATGTTACAATGGGCTACAAGCCCATTTAAAAAAAGAAAATGAAGACCTTATTTATACTCACTGTATGGCACACGTACTGAACCTAGTTGTAGCTGACTCAACAGTAAAGTTACTACAAGCTGAGAACTTGTTTGGATTAGTGGAAGAATCTGCGGTATTTCTAAGCTCATCGCACAAAAGAATGGCCATCTGGGAAAAGGAAACAAAAAGAGAACATACTGCTCATGACAAGTTGTACAGATTGCAAAAAATAGGAGCAACGAGGTGGTGGAGCAAACATAAGGCTCTTTCATCAATTATTGATGAAGAATTTTGAATCAGTGAAGACAGTGTTAATTCAGCTAAATTCATAAATTTTATTTCTGTTTTAAAAGAAATCTCTGATGGAAATTTTGACAGCAAATCTCGATTCACAGCAAGAAACCTGATAAGTGAATGGTCCAAATTTGAAAACTTGTATATGTCGTTTGTTTTACAAGATTTGCTTTTGGTCACTTCCCCTGTTTCTAAGTACTTGCGAAGTAAAGCCATTGATTATGCTTTAGCTTGGAACTTAGTACAAACACTGATCCAACAAATTAAGGACAAAAGGAATGACGCGCATTTTGAAGTATTGTACGCAAAAACAAAAACCTATGCCAGTGCAGTTAATCTTAAGCTAGACGAAAATGACATTGATGTCGAGTTAGAGTTGGACTTTAAGAGAAAAAGAACGTCAAAGAAAAAATTGATGCTCGGTGAAAAATCAAAAGATGAAGCTCTATTTCAACAGTTCAACATTACAAAATTGCATATTTTGATATTTGAGACTGTACGGGGATGAGTATTGAAGAAAGATTTTGCGTAAACAAAGACGTTTTACAGGATTGCTCTTGGTTGGACCCCAAAAAGCTTGACTCTATCTTGAAACTCGAAACATTTCCCACAGAAGCCATGCATAATGTTTCTAAACTGTGTAAAATTGAAAGAAGTCGGCTGTTGATAGAGCTGCGACAGTTTGCACAACAATACAGCAACTTCATAGCAGCAGAGTCCACTGAGAACTACGGAGATAGATGCAGTGACGAAGAAGACGATTTGGACCCAACCGAAGAAGCGGAAAAAATGCTGACGTTTACTGCTCTGAAAATAGACAATGTTTCCAGTGAAGGTTATTGAATGTGATCATGGTTCCCTTCTTGTCTATAAATCAGCATACCACCTTGATCAAAAAGTTCCCGGAATCACCATCGTGTTTTGCTCTCAGTCACCCGATTTGAGTATTTTTTTTTTTTTAGGTTGCTACATCTGTTATTGACATTCGGTCAAATTTTCAGGTTAATAGCTTGACATTTCTAAAAACAACGGCGTGTTGAGTAAATCTATTTTGTGCGTGTTCTCGATTTTGTACAATTTGAAAAATGGAATTGAATTTGCAACAACGAGTTTGTATAAAATTTTGCGTTAAAAACGGTTTCAATGGTGCAACGACATTGCAAATGTTAAAAAAGTGTTTCGGCAACGATACTCTGAAGAAAACAGTCGCTTATCAGTGGCACAAACGTTTCAAAAGTGGCCGTAAGTCCGTGAACGATGATGAACGCAGTGGCAGGCCATCAACATCGAAAACCGACGAAAACATCAACAAAATTAAAGAGTGGATGACCGTAGACCGCAAATTGACCATTAGAGAGATGGCAGAGGAGTTGGATATTGCTTTTGGATCCGTTCAAGACATTTTGGTGAATGATTTGGGCCTCAGACGTGTCGCTGCGAAGTTGGTGCCAAAAGAGCTGAATTTCATGCAAAAAAGGGACCGCATTGACGTCGCAAAAGACATGATTTCCAAGGTCGAATCCGACCCAACATTCATAAAACGGATCATTACTGGAGATGAGACATGGATATAAGAGTATGACACGCAATCCAGACATCAAGCGAGTGAATGGCGAACGACGAATGAACCGCGACCGAAAAAACCACGTCGTTTCCAGTCGAAAAAGAAGGCGATGCTCACAGTTTTCATGGATTACAAGGGTATTGTGTATCATGAATTCCTTCCACAAGGCCAGTCAGTCAACAAGGAGTATTATTTGGGCGTTATGAGACGTTTGCGTGAAGCGATTCGCCAAAAAAGACCGGATTTGTGGGCAAACAACTCTTGGATCTTGCACCACGACAACGCACCGTCGCACAATGCCATCGTTATCCGTGAACATTTCGCTAAAAACGAAACGAAAACCATTCAACAACCACCGAATTCGCCTGATTTAGCTCCCTGCGATTTTTTCCTATTCGGTCGACTCAAGAAACCACTCCGCGGAACGCGTTTCAGCGCCCGAGATGAGATCATGGAAAAATCGAAGATGGCTCTTATGGCCATACCGCAAACGGAATATAAAAAATGTTTCGAGGATTGGATCAAGCGCTGGCATATGTGCGTTGCAGTCGACGGGGAGTACTTTGAAGGAGGCAATATCAATTTTGATGAATAATCTTGTATTTTTTATTTACTGAATAAATTCCGGGAACTTTTTGATCAAGGTGGTATACAACGTATATCATCTCTAAAGCTTATCAAATCAGAGATGTTTCCAGTGTTTGACATGTGCTTTTTCTATTTTGTTTGAACTTACTCAATCTGGACTGTTTACCAACCTGTATATAGCATATAATTTTGTTCTTACCATACCTTGTACCCAAGTCACATGTGAACGAGTTTTTTCTATACTTAAAATAGTCAAAAATCGACTTCGGTCGTCTTTCGGCCAATACCTTATGCCCAATCTGCTTTTTATTAATGTTGAGAGGGATTTATTTTATGATTTGGACAAAAATAAAATAATAGATGAAGTAGCTTTAACAAGTGAGTTGCTTACAAAGAAGCTGTTACTTTAGAGCTAGGAGAGTAAAATGTCGAATCATCTCAGTTAAGTTAAGCCCCTTCTATTTTAGTATAACAACATTGTAAACTGTTAAATACACAGGATTTTGTAAAAATGCTAGCATTATTTTTCTAATCCTTAAAATCCGTTTGTCATTATTTTTTCTACACATATAACTTTGACATAATTCATTAATACTTTGGTGTAAATAAGATACTGCACTTTATTTTGAACTCCGTTGTAATTATTCGTAGCTCTACAGTATGTGTTTTGTAGTGTTGCGGTATCCTAAAAAATACTGTAAATTTCTTATTTTAATAAACAATAAAGTCAACAAAAGTCGAAAATCATAATATTCGTATAAAAACCTAGCTGAATTTCTTCTTCTTTATGCTTAAGTGCCAAAATAGCGTAAAAACGCGTTTTCATTGTTTTCAAGCACCTAATTTTCAAAAATTTTCCCCCGTTTGCTGGGGGTATGGACCCCGCAGTAGAGGGCCCCTTTACAGATTTTAGCTGAGGGCCCCAAATGGTCCCAGTCCGGGCCTGTTAACAGGCAACATTACCTAGATATTTTCCCTAGTTCGGTATGCCAAACAATTCGTCTGTGCTGAAAAATGTTCTAATGTTACGATGTTTTATGTTCAACTTTAGCAGCCTATATTGCATCATTCTTCCAGTCTTTCATATTTACTCTACTATGCCTAAATAATTTTAGCTCATTTTCAAATCGCAAAAGCTTTTATATTTGAAATCGTTAAAACTATCGCTAATCATTCATAAAAGTGTCACTTTTAACGAGTATATAGGTGATATATACTCGCTAAAACTGCATGTTTTCTAACCCATTAATTAGCAATTTCCCATGGCATAACATTTCAAATTGCTAATGGAGGCGGCCTATGGCATGCCATAAATAGTAGGAAATATGGTATGCCATTTGCTTCGCCCACCACACCAGAGACCAAGCAACAATCAAAACTGTAAGTTTTTTGGGTGAACGTGCACCAAACAAAGCCAAGGAAGGTTGGTCGGCCAACAAGGTCATGGCCACAATTTTTTGTATCGTTCACATTGATGCCTGGCAATATTTTGACAGTTCTTGATTTTCAGAATGCCGTTGATCCGTGGTCATGCTCCGTTTCTTATAAGAAAAATCATAGGGATTTTAAGATCTCGTTCAACAATCAAAATAGTCTACAGATATTGAAATTGTAGAAAATTGCGAAAAAGTCGAATTTTGATACGGAATAGTGAAATTATATACTTTTTTTATTTAAAAGAGAAATCATTTGAATTTTGAGTGATGAGTAAATATATGAAACTTCCTGTTGATGATTGGCGAATTTTTCAAATCACTTCTATCGCACACTCCTTTGTACCCCAGCAAATTATATAAAAGTTACATTTTCGTCTGAAATTTGACCCACTTATACAAAAAGTAATATATAACTAAAAGTTGGCCGAAGAACCTTCTCCTGTATGAAGAGTCGGGACTGAAGCCACTTAGGGACCGGGTTGTAGAATTAACGACAAGATTCTACGGATTGACAGACGGACATGAGAACGGACTGATACGGTCACTTGGGCGTACAGGTGGCTCTAATGAGCCATTTATGAGCCCCGTGAAAATAGCGTGTCAACGACAGCTCGTGGATGCGCTTTTTAATTATGTAACGAATAGAAGAGGTTAGATGTAAGACATAGGATAGGGAATTAGGTCTAATTAGGCTAAGTTAGTTTTAGTTAGGTATAAGTTAGACTTAAGTCATAGCGTAAGGAAGATTTTAAGTGGCTACTACTAGGATAATCCCAGCCACTGTACAGGGCTGGGTATGATAATTAGCGTGTAAGATTAAAAGAAAAATTCAAAAGATAAACATAAAAATAATAAAACAATCAAGAGCCAGCAGGCCAAAATATTATAGCCGCTAGTTAGTAATTTTTTTATTGTAAATAGTACTTAAATTAGATTAATAATGTACAAAAAGAAAACTAAAAATAAAATCTTTTCTAATCTTTTCTAAAAGTAACATATCCTACACGTGAAGTATTCATCAGCAGAGCAGAATTTCTTCACTCTGCACTTAAAATAACTCCTTAAGAGCATGTATCGCTTAGATACAGCACACGTCCTTTCCGCTCAGAGGAAAGCTGCATTTTGTTTGGTGGATGGCCACGTTACTGTGCGACGAAGTGAACAGCGGCCATGGATCAAGAACAGCAGCCGCCAGAAGCCACAATATTAAAAATTTCCCTTTTGGACACGCCCTATTGAAAAAAATATCACAATCTATGTGTTTGTAAACCAGAGCGCCGATCAAATATGTATGGTTATACGAAATCGGGATTTTAAACCGGATTTAATCCGATTTTAGTGTAGCCATAGCGTTTTATCCGGCACACACACATATCAACGATTCGTATAAAACCGGTATTCGCAAATCAAGCTCATGAGGAGCTTCCTTGCACGTACACAGTCTACGCACACATACATAGAAATCGGCCGAAAGCTCACGAATTCCGGTACATTCCAAATCCTGATTTGGGAAGTGCTGTAAATTCGTTCAATGAACGCGACTAAAAGTACTGGAACATACCTATTATCAGTGCTGCTAGATCCGGATTTTGAAAAACCGCCATGCGAGGCTCAAAAACCCCCAAAATGGTATCATTTCAGCTGAAAACCCCAAAAAAAAACACTAAAAATAAAAAGACAAATCAATTGGGTACAGACTTAATGTAAAATATATTACATTGGAAACGCCTCCCATACATCATCGGTTACACTAGTTTCCTCAACGGAACTATTACTATACACAGTTTCAGCATTTAATTTACCAGTAATGTTCTGTGTTGGTATAAATTTTGTACAGCCTCCTTATTCTCGAAGATTATATTTAATCTTCATAATGCAATCAGCAGTTTCGATAGCCTGTCTGTTTCGTAGTTTGTCTTTGATTGTATTGACAACCGAAAATGCTCTCTCAACAGCAGCATTTGAAAATGGCAAAGTCAATGCTGCCAGAGCTAGCTTGCTTATGTTGCTGTATGTCCTCTCGGATATGGCATTTTTATGCTGGGGTGTGTTCAATGTGCATGCTATAGCTGCTCCAAAAGCATAGCATAGCATCACTTTAGCAAGTGTCAAAATTCGCAGTAGCTAGATGAAGTAGCTATGGACATTGGACAGCCAAGTGCTGCTACGTAGCAGCTCTTGTCTGTCGGTTTTTACACAGCACAACTCAATAACAAATCTCTTCAGTTTTTTAACTTTAATCTTTGTGTTTACTTGGATCAGCTAAACACTTGCCTTGCATTTTGGAAATTGTATGAAATTTGCGCGTTTTCAGCATACAGCTGCAGAAAAAACATTAAAATTTTCCAAACATATTCAAAACGTTTCACTTTTTCCTGGCTTTTGACACCATGTCTGTGAAAAAGAGTGAAAAAGAGTGAAAAAGAAACGTTGAAAATATCATGGTACACAATCCAGCGTACCCGGCCTGTTCTGTTTCACACCCGCCTTCTAAAAACTCAAGATGAATTCCGCTGTGTAAAAGCCTACTTAAAACTCGAGTTGAGTTGAAGTGTTCGAAAGCCCGTATTTAGTTTATGATAGCACTTATCAAGTTTATTGTTCATCTCCTTTGCCACCAAAGCGCAAAAACTGCTTTTCATTTCCATTTCTAACGTTTGAACAGCAGGTCAGCTGTGTACGCACGTCCATTTTGCCTTAGCTACTTTCTTGCTATCCTCCAGACTGCGAGCAGCAAATAGCTGCTACCTTGGCAGCTATTCCGGAATCTTGGACAGTCCGACTGTCCAAGAAAAATTATGCGATGCGGACTCAAGTGCTCGTCTTCTGGCCACGAATCTGACAACTGGGTACTTGACAATTTCTCTTGAATTCCAAAATGGCGGAAATGCCAATGAAGTAGGCTTAGAAGTCCATCGATAGGGGCAACCGATTTTAGTTTGAGGAAATCAAAAAAAAAAATGTCGCACGAACTAAATAAAAAATTTATAATTTTTGGGAAAATTTGTGTTGCTAGTTATTATTTGACATGGTTTCGGCTATCATAAATTCAGGTTAGTTTTAGAAGAATGAATTCATGTAAATAAAACGAGCCCAAAAAAATCTGCGTAGTGCCTTCATTCCGCCGAAGCCGGTCCCAAGCCCGGTTAAAAAGGAAGAGGGAGGTAGTGGAAAATTTAGCATCTCATTTGCATACATATTTATCATTGTAAGCAAACGTAATGAAATGAAAATAATTTTCTAATTAATCTGCGTACAGTGGTTAAATAGCGTTAATGCAGTAAATGAAAATGTTGCAAGATAATAATATATAGTCCTTCAGCAATTCAAGAATAAAACTCGTTTTGTTCTACCTTATAGAATCAAATATTTTAATTTAAAGAGAAAGAAGCCATATATATCAATTTATTGGCAAATATCAATACTGAAGAACAATGATCGACCACGATGTGGAGTGCAGATTACCTTCAAATTTTAAATGTACGAATATTTATCTTTGAATTTTATTATTCCCCTTTTTTTCAAATATGCACTCCAAATTAATGCCCCCTAAACGAGCAACTGATCTACACCCCGAAAGATATTTCGTTGTATTGGAATAATTTGTGGATAATGGTGACCTCGAGACAGACTGCCTCTTTACCACCACTAGCCCGACTGTCAAATAGCAAGCATAAGAAAGTAGCTATTTCGTGACATTGGACAGCCAGAGCTGCTAAAATAGCAACTAATTGCTGCTAAAATAGCAGCTAATAGCTGCTATAGCAAGAATATTGAACACACTCCTGGTAAACTTCGGTCCATGATGATTTATCATCGATCCAAATTGGACTAGTTGTAATATTTGATGTTGCCTTTTTTTATTTCTAAATGCAAAAGTCTTCATTGTTTTGTAATTAATTTTTATCAAAAGCAAACTCTTTTGCAGGATATATCCTTAAAAAACCTTAACCATTTATTCTCCTGCCAAATCACATCCAATCAAAAAAAGCACAATTCAAACATTTTCTTTTCCATAACGCTTTTATTCTGCTGTGTACACCATGCTCGATTTTGGTATTGAATGTACTTTTTCGCTGTCAGCTGACATAATGTCATTTGGGATTTTAATGATAACAAAGCCAGTAGTGAGCCCAAGTGAATGGTTTGCCCTGATGTGTGTAGTTGTTTGCCCTCGATTGCATTTGAATGGAGAACTCTTATTTGAATCTAGTAAGTTTACATACTTCCTTCTATCACAAAACCGATTGAACCTGAATTCCAGGCACATTATCACGGGCGCAGGGCTGAAAATCATTCAAACCACTTCCGCTACGACAAAGCCATTGAAAACTATATAAAGGCCAGTGATTTCGCTGAACAGGCAATGAAAACTGTTTCGTCGTCAACAGTCTACGATTCGCTAAATTTGCAAATAAAGGACTATAAACGGCAAATTGATTTGATCTATCTGAAAAAAGTCATGTTGGAAAAATACATCAAAGAGATGGAACGACAGCGTGATCTAGAGACCGAATCACGAAAGTGTAGCCCGAGCAGCACAGGCTCAAATCGCAGTACCGAGGAGGCTGAGGGGGCGTCACCGCGACAATCCAGCGATGATTCGATAACGGAAATTTCAAATTGCAGCTTAGTTGAGTTAGAAATGCTAGAGGATACTTTACTTCCGTTGGCTCCGTTAGAACTGCCACCGTTACTGGATTTCGATAGTTTTAAGTTTAATAGGCGTGAAAATATGGAATTTTGAAGAAGAAAAGAGATTCACTGGAGTTGATTGAGTTTATTTTTAAAGTCCCAGATGTAGTAGCAAATTTGTAACGTTTGTATTTTGTTCAGAGGTTATTCAATTTGTAATTACATTGCAGGACGTTTGATTTAAGTGAAGTACATATCGAGTGATTTCAGTTTTCACGTAGCATTCAACGCTTTAGTTTTACATGGACGAATGAGCATTGGTATTAAGCTGTAGTCTTTAACAAATTAAATAATGTCATTGAAGTTGCAAAAATTTTCATTTTATATTTTGGGATGAGGTATTTCAATAAGTGTTCGCACATCAGCTATATACAGTGGCTCACAGCTTATTTGATACAGTGACTATTTAAAAATTCAAATCACTAACTTTGAAATAAGGAACCTTGTCCAAAAAATTTAAACGTAGGTGACTAGATGCATGTTCAATGAATACAATGCAAACAAAAATTTTTCCGGGAATATTCCTCGGCGTCACAGGCGCAGTAGAATCACAGCTCACAGCTAATTTGATACAGACACTTCAATGCGAATAAATTTCTATTTGTCGCGCCCTTAAACTGTGCTATTTTTGTTTTTTGAATATTTGATTGCGGTTAGACATTGGATTAGGTAATTTTTAGCAAGATCTTGCAAGCTGAAGTGCCAAGATTGAGTAGTTATTGTAAAATGGGTCGTCGCACCACAATTGAACAGCGCGAATTGGTATTAAACCACTTTAAAAAAGGACAAAGTGTTCAGAAAATTGTTGAAAGTGTGAATTAAAGTGCCTCTACAGTGCAGCACATAATTGAGCGCTTCGTACATGAAAATCGGGTAAAAAATAAGGGCAGGAATGCACCAAACAAAATTTTCACCGTATCGGACGAACGATACATTGTAAGAAAAGCGAAAGCAAAACCGAAGATTTCCGGCCCAAAATTGGTTACTGAGGTTCATCGTGAATTAGGGAAGTTATGTAGTGCTGAAACCGTCCGACGAGTGTTACGCGACCATGATTTCAACGGACGAGTAGCTCGTAGGAAAAAAAATATATAAAAAAAATATAATTCCAAAAAAAAAAATATAATAAGCTGATTTGTCTTTGCCAAAGAGAATGTGGGAAAGCCATCCGCGTTCTGGAATACGGTTATATTTCCGGACGAGTCCAAGTTTAACATTTTTGGCTCCGTCGGAATGTCATATGCCTGGCGCAAGGCAAACACTGAGCTAAACAAGGAGAGCCTCAAAGCTACTGTGAAGAATGGTGGCGGCAATGTGATCGTTTGGGCCTGCATGTCCGCGGCCGGAGTAGGAAATTTAGATTTTATTGAGGAAACAAAGTACCTAGATGTACTCAAAAACCATTTGCTGCAAAGTGCGGAAAAACTGGGTGTTCGCAACCAATTTCGATTCTACCAAGATAACGATCCAAGTCACAAGTCGGGAATTGTGCAGTCTTGGCTAATTTGGAACTGCCCTCATTTGATGTCTCCGCCGGTACAGTGACCAGATATGAACGTCATTGAGAATCTGTGGGCTTTGTTGGATAACAACATTAGAAAGCACAAGGTTTCTAATAAACAAGACCTGAAAAAAGCACTGCTAGAGGAATGGCAAAAAATTACTTCTGTTATCACAAAAAAACTCGTTGACTCAATGCCAAATAGGCTCCAGGCTCTTCTTAAGGTTAAGGGTTATCATACGAAGTATTGAAATTCACTAGAAACGTTATAATTCACAATAATTTTAATGCTTGATCAAACTGTATCAAATAAGCTGTGATATGAAATTTGTTATTACTTTTGTTTTTTTGTTTTTTAAGATGTAAAACAGCAACTTTGTAACAAATATAAACTTGCTAATAAACAAGAAACATTTTTCTTCAAAATCGCATTCATATTTTTTTGATATAGTTATTATGTTCTGGGTTATTGCAACTTAAATTTTTAAAGAAGCAATGTACCAAATAAACTGAGCCACTGTATGTACATATAAATTAAATTGTACCGCGCAGTCCTGCGTATTGATCTCACCGATATAACATTTATCCGAGTTGTTTATGTCAACTGTAGCTGTTTTTGCCAATCGGATCTATTCAGTGCTAATTGGATTTATGTACCGGTTTCTTTTATTATTCCCTTCAAATATCCTTTAGGATCCTGACTAAGTACGGCACAAACGGCTAAATAATCAGTGCGAGAAAACTCGATAGAGCTTCTGTTTCCTGGATCCACTGCAGTTTTCAAGTGAATTGTGGTTAGTCGACTATTTCGTATTCCCTCCCCTGTTCCGACGGCGGAGACTTTGGGAAAACGTGATATATCTGGCCTAGCTGTACACTTCCCATTTTTGATTCTTAACAAATATCGTACACATCCTAATAGCACCTTGTTGAGCTATTTTCCTAAATCATAAATAAATATCCCAGTCAAATGCATTCCCATCGAATGCTGCGCAATACATATTTTATTCACCACTCGAGTCTTATCCTGTACACGCACCTTCCCATTCAGCTCCACCAATCAGCAAATGACGTTTCTGAAATAAGCTCTCACAATCCACATCGCGCAAAACAGATGTGTGGAGTGGAATCTTGAACTGTGTGAGTCAATCATAGATATGGAGTCAATTTTCTCAGCCAGTCCGTTCGCCTAACAACACGTATACACCCAGTAAAGTTGTGAAATTTCTTTAAAAGTAGTCCGTCCTCAGTGTTGTTTTCACATCAGTTTCAAAGTGATTGTTCTTATTCGATCATCTGTACGATAGTCATCATAAATCCTTGTAGAACTTGCGCTTTAAAATGAGTCTTGTGTGGACTTTGATCGCCTCCTTCCTCTACATCGAGATCGGAATCGTTTTGCTATTAGTGTTGCCGGTGGCCAGTCCTTCGCGATGGCAACGATTTTTCCGATCACGATTCCTGGCGATGTTAAACCGCCAGGCACATGCCTATTTCTTCCTGTTGCTCGGCGTCTTGGTTCTATTTCTGTTGGAAGCGATCCGTGAGATGCGTAAATACTCGCACACGGAACCGAGTGGCGAGACTCATCTAAATGTGGAGATGCAACACAGTATGCGTCTGTTCCGGGCGCAGCGTAATTTCTACATTTCTGGATTTGCAATTTTCCTCACACTTGTGATTCGCCGACTAGTGACGTTGATTTCAGCTCAGGCAACATTATTGGCGCAGTCCGAGGCTTCAATGAAACAGGCCCAGAGTGCGACCATGGCGGCACGGAATCTCATGAAAGACGAGAAGCCCAGCGGAGCGGAGCAAGTGAAATCGGAAGCAGCCGAAGAAAAGGTAAGTGGCGCTGATGGCCGATGGGTGGTGTTAGATTTTGTGTGAGAGAGAGAGAAACAGGCTGACAATGGGCGCTAAGATTTTGCGTTCTGGATTGAGCTAGGTCTAGATGTGACCTTCATGCTTCTTGCGGTTTCACGTTATAATTTGCATTCAGTGACAAAGACTTCTCTATTCCGAAAAAAAAACATTCGAAATTTCCCCTATAGCGCGTCGAAAATCTAATGTTAGTGTTACTGTAGCCAAAAATTCAATATCCCGTTATGAATTCTAAAATGTATACTCTTCATTCCATATTTTCTAAATGATTGAACACGTATACTAAATTGAATTCTAATCGATCATGTTAATGTTTCTAACATCATTTTGGTAGAAAACTATACTTAAATTAAGTATGATTCGTCTTAAGGTCTGGTTTAAGCAAGATAAATGCCCATTGTCTAGGGCAGAATGCCATGTGGTCAAACGGGACTGCATTGTGCAGAGCCGATGTAAGAAGTTTTCGCAGTTTTTCCGCTATCTTATCTAAATCGTAAATATCTGGTTTGACGGCAAAATTTACTGATGAAAATGTTTAGGGAAACGAACAAATCGTCAGACTTCCATTTCAAGACACTACAATTGCATATACACTAGCATGTTGCTGTTTTTTTTTTTTGGTAAAATGATACGAATCTCTTAACATTGATAAAATGCAAAAATTCAGACGCCCTTCATTTACAGTTAATTTACAGCAATATTAATTTACCATGTAAACAACATTCATTGATTTCGGACGATCGCATTGAAAACGTTTTGCTGCAAATAAGCAATTAAAGAAACATGTGGAGACAGCCGCGCATTGGCTGGTGGTAAGCAATTGTGCTGTTATTTTTGGATACTACCCCAGACACAGCAGATGCACTTTGGTATTTTGCAATCAATTATGATTTTGAAGAATGCAAAGAAGTATGAAACAAATGATAAGCGCTCACTATATTATTGCGCTTCCAAGAAAATTTGATACTACACATGCACATGGGCTCAATTTTCATTCATTCCATGAATTTTATAGTGACTATATATAAAATGTGAAACAAGTAGCCATTTCTCTCTCACCTCTCAGCCATTTTTTTTTTTAACATGGAGCCATGTATTTTTCATCGAACACACTTTCGTGTTAACATACGTTTATCATCCTCCGTATTAATATTAAATGCTATAATACAAAAATATCGATTCATTCAAAGTAGAACATATTAAAATAACCACTTGTTTGCCTTTGCAGATCATGGAACTGAAGAAAAAAGTGCACGAACTAACTGCCGATCTGAACAAAGAGAAAAAAGACAAGGAAGCCCTAAAATCGCAAGCAGAAAGTCTAAACCGCGAATACGACCGCCTTACAGAAGAGTTCAGTAGATTACAGAACATGGCTATAATCTCCGCCGGAGGCGATAAGAATGAATAAGAATCCACTGACTGAGATTTTACTTTAACGCTCCGGACCCGGCTCACTTAAAGCGCCCCGGACTAGTTGTTAAGTTTTTCACCTGTTGCATTTCATCATTTTTTTAAGGTTAGAGGTGTGGTTTCGAAGTTCGACCATTGGTCAACTATCATAACTTTAATACGTTAACTTTTCTATCGTTTAACGGTCTAATTGTCATTGATACTTTAACATTGCTGTTATTTGTAGCGACTAGTGTCCTTAAATCGTGTTTTTTGCTTTACTTTGTCGATGTTCCATCGAATGAAAAATCGAGACGCAAGCTTGATGAATAAATTTAATTTTTGGAAGATAATTTTGTTTCCATGAAAATTCAGTGATCGGTTAAAATGTCGATTGATAGTGAACATTCCATTTAAATTCTCTCATAATCTTTGTTATTACGAAATCGACGGAATGCCGATAAGGCCACGTATGTAGAAGCGGCTCAAATCGTGGTAACGTGTTTTTGGTTTGTGTGCAGCTTAGTAACCAGTTTGATCTCCACACAAACATGAGTCATCGTTCCGCTGATGCTCAAGAGTAGCATTAGCTTAATAGAGACTTTAAGAGGCCGGGGTGAGGCGGAAGAGATCGGGTTCGTTGATTCATGTACAGTCAACTTTTTAACACTGTCCTTTCGATCATCCTCATTTGTTTCTAAAGTCCCGAATGCGGTTTTATGTGAATATTTTGTGAAAATTTTGTTATTAGTTTGCTCATTTATGCTGCTAGATGCTGCAAAATCCAGTAATCCCACCCAATTCTCAAAGTGCTCATAAAACTGATGACGGTCGAATACGAGTGACAAAACGAATCAATCAAAGTATTGAGTTGATCTATGTAAACGGTAAGACCAACTTTATAAGAGAATTGGGAAGAACATGTATTGAGTTCATTCGTCTAAAAGGCATCATTCCAAAACGCAATGATGATTATGCTCGCCTCGTATATAACACAAAGCGTACAGACTAGATAGCACGGAAAGTACGTGATTTCCGTTACAATTTACGATATTTCCCCACTGATCGCGAGAAATATAATTCCCTACACTGTGGCATAGCCTAAGAACTATATATATAGCTCGGAAAGTACGCGAATTGCGATACAATTTGCGATATTTCCCCACTGATTGCGAGAAATAGATAGCGATATTCAATACTAAGTTGAAAAAAGACAACGTACCCCGCCAAGATAAGACACGCCTCCTTTATACGATCAGATATGTTTCCCATTCCCACTAGGCAATATACAAGTGCTTTGCCAAAAAGACTATTTTAACGAATGGCAATTTATGCAATATTGATTTTCTGAAAACCTATTCTGAGTATGAAAAAGGTAAGTGATTAGATAGTCAACGCGGAATACTACTTGCGATACCATTTGGCGAGTAAACGGAATATCTCCGACACTTTTATGCAATCCACTACAGAGAATTTCATTTGTTGCTAGCGAATGTTCACTGGACTTACTGCTTCTAAATGGGATTATACGTACGCAAACACACTCTCATTATACATTCTCACCTGTCGTTTGAGAGTATGCTTTTCTCACTTTTGCATATGACAAAGTGAACTCATTTTGGTTTTGGTTCTTCGTAGGTGCCAGCTGATGGTAAATCCTTCACTCCCTGCTATGCTCTTCCATCAGGCAAATATCGTACAATATCGTTCTTTCCATGCTATTTATTAGTTCTTATGCTATGACTGTGGTCGGAAAACATCGCAAGAATTGAGCGAATTAACAATAACACAATGGGGTCAGCTTCATTGGAGAGCCTCTTCTTCCTAGCAGCAGTAAGCCGCTTTGTCAAGAAACAAGCAATTAGAATTACCATCATCCCCCGAAAGGAAATAGGATTGGAGGGAATCTCAAACAATACTCTCGACACATTTAATTTGAAATTAAATTATAATATAATTAAAAAGAAAACATAAATAGGATAAATGGAGAATAAAGAAAATAAGATAGAGTTAGTTGATGGGAAGTTAGTGGAAAACATGAAAAATAAAAAGCATACAAAGAAGAAGAAGAAGCTCTTTCATAATATAAATATAAATTAATTAAAAGATTTTCAAGGAGAAAACAAAACGAGAGAAACTCCCTCCCAGACAGCAACAGAGTGCTGGTATGAGGGATGCAAAAATACATTTTTTTTTTAAATATCAAATATCAGCAATCGGTAAAAACTAGTAGTGAATAGTATGTAATTTACTGTACATGGTTCTAATGTGATTCTTCAGCAGCCTTCTAAAGACGGGAAAAGATTTAGCATTCTTCAAACAGTTAGGTAAATTGTTAGATTTCCATAGCTAATCTAATAGGATCTTTATGTTTTCTATTCGTTCTAGCGATATCAAGGCAGAGATTATCTTTAAATCTTGTGTGATAGCTGAGATAATCACAGTGTCTTATTGGATATGTCGAAGATTTTATATTGTTATTGAGTATTTTATATATTATCTTAGCTTTTTCCATAAATATAATATCCCTTTCATTGAATTTATCTATTTGTCTGCATAGTAGATCACTTGGAGTCAGTCTATCAAGTCCATGCACTGCCTTATCGATCCTATTGAGTATTCTATGAATTGAGTCTATATTCATCTCTGAAGTTTGACTCCAATTCAATATACCACAGGTAATCTTAGGCAGCACAAAAGAGTTGTATATCATATTTTTTAGCTCTAAATCCAAGTAATATTTAATTCTGAACAGCCTAACCCAGAAAACCAACTCAGATTTCACATTACTTATGTGAGGGGACCAAGATAATAGGTCTGTTCCCGTACTACAATTAATTGCGATTAATTGCAATGAAGCCGTTTTTTATACTCCGTTTTAGTACGCTTCATTGCAATTAATCGTAGTACGGGAACATACCTAATCTATCATCAATAATTAGCCCCAAATATTTAGATCTAGCCACTCTTTGTATCTCCTCTCCATGTATTCTGATGTTAAGACACCTTCGAATGCATCGATGATGAGTTTGGAATCTGTAGTGTGTTTTCCAATGCATTTTGCCAACTGCGTATTTTTTGAGGTGAGTCTGATCTGAAATTGTCTGGTGGAAAAGATCAGCCTAAGCCTTTGCAGTTTCTTATTTAAAATAAGTTTAAAATGTTGTCGCGTTGTAGCTCATCCCTCAAGCTCCTTTGAGTCATCAATGACACAGTGTTAAAAATATGCTAATTCGTTTTCGTCTCGACTAATCTATTCGATTTCTTCTCCGATACTGGTTTACAAGTACAAACATGTTTTAATTTAAGAATTGTGATAAGGACAAAAATTATTCGGCCAGCAAATTATAAAACATTTCAAACAACTCCCACATTTTAAAACTGGCCACTTCCGGCTTTGACAGACGGAATTCATATACCCACTGAGTATCATCGTTCCGTTTGGTAATAAACGCAAGCGGATGCAATGCACGCAGCGTGTAGTGTCGCGGCTTTAGGCGAAATGAGTCTGAAGTAGTGTGACGTTGTCATATGTTCTTGTTAGCTGTTGATTTTGTATAACTTCTGATAAGAAAGTGCTCGGTGTCTGATAAATTCTATTTGTTTGCTTTTACAAGGAATTAGTTTCATTGCACTCTTTGAAAAGCGAATGCGGCAATAATTCGTCACCGTGAAGAAATTAATGCCCATAACCTCAATGAGAAATGTAGGCATTTTGAAAGATCAGTAAGTAAATGAGTTAATGATATTTTTTCGATCAGAAACTTAGTAAAATTGAACTTGGCGAAAAACTTCGCGTACGTACTTCAAATCCGTTTTATATAATGTGCTTTTTTACGTTTCGATTTAGAGCTGGTTAGGGTAGGCAGCAAAACAGGTAGGATTGTTGCTGGTTTCAATGCTACCTGCCCTAACCAGCACTTGATCGAGACGCAAAAAACGCACCTATATTTAATATAGTGTAGAGAATTATATGTCCTAATTAAACACTTATTGAACTGAAACACTTATTTCACTTTTCACATATCTTTTATTCACTTCTGGTATTGGAACTGTTTTCCATCAAAATAGTAGAAAGACTGATACAATATGAGGATTTTTTTTTTAAATATCTTATTATGATTGGGAATCTTTTTGCTTTCAAATTCCCTTCATTATTAATTTTTTACTTAATTTAATTTTTCTTTTATTATATTTAATTCTCATTTCTTTCCTAAACTTTTATTACACTTCTTAAACGTTTATTACACTGATTTGAATTGAACTGTATTATTACCGAACTGAACTGAATTGAATTGTACTCTTGAGATACGAGGCCTTTTATAAAATTTCATATTACTTTTAGAACTTTGCTTCGAGTTACAATCTCGCGTATTTGTTTGTTTAAAAATTAATTGAATTCGCGATCGATTTGAACTATTAGTCGCGAATCGAACGGTTATTGTTTATATTTCATCTTTTAGACTTTATGTATCGGGCGGGAATTGTTTATGCGTTAGAGGACTGATATTCACGCATTGAGCTTTTAATGTTTGTATTATTTTGACATTGTCGCGCGTTAGATAAGATTGAATGTCTATTGTTTATAATGAATGGCTATTACTGAGTTCTGATGATTGATTAGAATATTGTTTCTTCTGACTCATGGTTCTGCGCGTTATTTTCATGGTTATTGCGCAATTCGTTTTTAGAATTGCGCATCGATTTTAAGGATATAACATTAGCATGCATACACTCGGGAACAAAATTATTCACACTTTATCATTGTTATGAATCTAGTTAACTTAACAAGTTAAATTTGCATCAAAGAAAGTAATTCTGAAGCAAGTGCGTAAACAATCACGTTAGTTTTCCATGAAGATAACGGAACTGCAGTTACACAGGCTTGTAAAATATAACTTTTGACATCCCCTTTAAATGATGATGCAGATTTTTTTAAGGATTTAGGTATACTGAGCTAAAATATATCTTTGGGCTGTTAAAGTACACTAGGATTTATTAATAGGCCAGATTGTCATTTGCAAATTTTAAGTGATAAACACAAAACATAGTTTAGGTATCAAATGCATAGAATTTAAAACCCGACTCAAGAGACTAGACAAATCAAGAAGACTTATGAGATATATTTATATAGAGCTTAATCAACATTTTCCTCTCGTGTACATAATATTCACTTTGAGATGGTTGTTTGGTGGAAACCTATAGGCCATGATGCTGCTCAGTTTGTAAACAGTTGCAAATGCTGCACTCTAATACAACATTGCCAAAAAAGTAAAGCCATTAAAAGCAAGAATCTATGCAAAAACAAATCTAGGTGAATAATTCTCAATGGGATTCTCTTCATTTTAGTATAAGAAACGTAAGATAAAAGTATATTAATTTTGATTGAGACCCCCAGATTGAAATAAATATTGAATACTTTACTCTTAATACAATTTATTGCCACCAAAAGCTCACTGAGAAACTCTTACTTAATGATCTAACATAATGCCACCATTTCGGTGGAATGTAAACAGCATCACCTTCTTGCAATGTCAGGTGATAAAACTTGGCATGTTTCGTCAACGGGAACTTCTCCACATCTAAGTTCTCCGCATCGATTTCCGATGTATTCTCCAACATCTTAGTTCCATGTGAATATAGAAACTTCGTATCATCAGGCGAAGCTAATATGATTTTCTTATTCCCGAAAACTTGGCACAAAATGTTATGCTTCGGATCCTGGTGCATTGGCGATATAGTATCTTTAGGTCCTAGCCACGCCTTGATGTCTACGTCTCGCAGTTCTTCATTTCCTAAACAACAATAGTCAGGTATTCGAATGTCTTCTTTGAGAGCTGCGATTTGATCGAAGAGTTCGTGTTGGGCAAGATATTCGACTTCTTCACAGGATCTGTCTGAACTGAAATGACGGATCAGAAACTCCTTGAATCTAGTCATTTCCTGACTCCAATCATCTCTCGTGTAGTTAGATCCAATCTCGATCGGAACGAATCTATTACCGGCAACTCTGAGGAGATAGTTAGGATCACGCCATTTTGTTCTAGCGGGCCAGTGGTTGATGGTATTCAATAGGAGAACTGGTTTCAGAGGATTGAAATAATTTTCCGCGAAGAATTCAATTGAAGGCGATTCTAGTTTGTCGATGTCACACGTGCTACCAGATTGGTAAGGTAGTGGTTGAATTAGACTAAGACTGATTAAACCAACTTTTCCTGAAACTAAACAAAAACTTTAACAACAAAATTTTAGTTACATGCAGATACATAAATCATTGCAATTTTTCAATTACGAAAGCGGTCACTTATAAATACAGTATAGCATTCCTTTTAATTTTTTTTAATGCCTAGTGCAAATTTTTAGACTCAAAGTTACAACTGAAAGTAGAACTTCGCTGATAATCCAATTGATAGTCATGAACAAATGGTTACTGAGAGAGCTTGAAAACATTCAATCTCACCTAATTTTTCATTCATAAACGCAGAGATTTTTTCAATAAAATCATCTGCCTTCCCATATAAACCGTTCGTGCATCCAACCAACATTGCACTGTCCAGTACCCTACAGCAATCTTCCAACTGGCTTTCAGTTGCGCTGTCATGAAGCAAGAATACGATCTAACGTTAACAAAATAAAATTTCTAGTTTCAATTCAACACAGTCATATATTTACTTTTAGAAAACAGGCCAAGGCATAAACTTTTCTCGTCGACATCGGAACATCACGAAAAACTCCAGAGTTAATTTGTTCCCAAGTTCGATCTGCCAAGCTCTGTACAAGATAGGACGCCTCTTCGAGATCATTCTCCGGCAGTACATCTTTATTTTCCAATGCGTTTAATGCAAACTTGAAGATATAATTAGCCTCTGCGTCATTCGGATCTAGTTTCGTTGCTTCTTCAAAGTCTGGTATGGATTTCGTTACATCGAAGGCCATTGTCGGGCTAATACCGTTCCAAGCGCTACGAACAGGTTATGTTCCATGACGTTCGACCTAACGTCCCACAATCGTCCCACCATTCGTCCCACAAATAATGTTGTAGTGCTTCTTTATATGAATCTGAAAAAGTCGCTGAAAACGTGAAACGTGTTGTGCATATTGAAAAGTGCTGAAAGCGAGAAAAGATGTGGTGAATTTCTTCAATTGATCCTGGAACCAATGCCTCCTAGAAGTACGGGCCGTCAGGCTACGTAATCGTTTTAGCTATGACGTCAATTTAGCCGTGAATTTTGACATTTCCACGAGGCAGTGCCGACAGACACGGAGATTTCACTTGCGGTTTTTAAGCTAAAATATGAATAAAACGTTAGTTTTTTGTGCGTGGACGCGTTGTAGAAATAAAATTTAGTCTTAACTTGCATTTTGTGTCAATCAATTGTATCGACAGTGAATCGACACAAAACGTCACATAACCTAACACCAGCCGATAAACATTTCGTAGCGAATTTTCCCAATAATACCGCACGCACCGCATTAATTTGTGTTTTAGCTGTTCACTAGCACTGTTCCGCGGACCTCACTTTGTTTTCACTTCACTCACTTCAACACAACCTGTACAATTTACGATTTCCCGCGGACGTCCCATAAGACTACGTGTGTTTTTCGCGACACTTTGACAGTATAGTGTGACGTCATTATTCTGCATTACGGCCCGTACTTCTAGGAGGCATTGCTGGAACCAATGCCTTCTATATGTACGGGCCGTAATGCAGAATGATGACGTCAGAGCATCGGACCAAATGTCGCGAAAAACACACGTAGTCTTATGGGACGTCCGCGGGAAAATGTTAATTTTACGGGTTGTGTTATAGTGCGTGAAATGAAAACAGAGTGGTATGTGCGGAACAGTGCTAGTGAACAGTTAAAACACAAATTAATGCGGTGCGTGCGGCATAATTGGAAAAATTCACGACGAAATGTTTATCAGTTGTTGTTAGGTTATGTGATGTTCCGTGTCGATTTGCTATCGCGATACAATTGGTCGATACAAAATGAAAGTTATGGCTAAATATTATTATTATAACGCGTCCACGCACAAAAAATTAAAGTTTTATTCGTATTTTAGCTAAAAAACTGCATGTGAAATCTCGGTGTGTGTCGGCACTGCCTCGTGGAAATGTCAAAATGGTTTGACGCCATGACGTCACATTGACAACGATTACGTAGCCTGACGGCCCGTACTTCTAGAAGGCATTGCTGGAACAGACCAATGCCTTCTAGAAGTACGGGCCGTCAGGCTACGTAATCGTTCTCGCCGTGACGTCATGAGTTTAGGAAATTTGACATTTCCACGAGGCAGTCCCGATGTACACGGAGATTTCACTTGCGGTTTTTTGGTTAAAATATGAATAAAACGTTAGTTTTTTGTGCGTGGACGCGTTATAATAATATTTAGTCATAACGTACACTTTGTACCAATTAATTGTATCGCGACGGTAAATCGACACGAACCATCACATAACCTAACACCAACCGATAAACATTTCGTAGCGAATTTTCCACATTATACCGCACGCACCGCATTAATTTGTTTTTTAGCTGTTCACTAGCACTGTTCTGCATAAACCACTTTAGTTTTCATTTCACTGACTTTAACACAACCCGTACAATTAACATTTTCCCGCGGACGTCCCATAAGACTACGTGTGTTTTTCGCGACATTTGTCCCGATGCTCTGACGTCATCATTCTGCATTACGGCCCGTACATCTAGAAGGCATTGAACAGACCAATGCCTCCTAGAAGGCATTGAACCAATGCCTTCTAGATGTACGGGCCGTAATGCAGAATGATGACGTCAGAGCATCGGGACAAATGTCGCGAAAAACACACGTAGTCTTATGGGACGTCCGCGGGAAAATGTTAATTGTACGGGTTGTGGTAAAGTGAGTGAAATAAAAACTAAAGTGGTTTATGCAGAACAGTGCTAGTGAACAGCTAAAACACAAATTAATGCGGTTCGTGCGGTATAATGTGGAAAATTCGCTACGAAAAGTTTATCGGTTGGTGTTAGGTTATGTGGTGGTTCGGGTCGATTTACTGTCGCGATACAATTAATTGGTACAAAGTGTACGTTATGACTAAATATTATTATTATAACGCGTCCACGCACAAAAAACTAACGTTTTATTCATATTTTAACCAAAAAACCGCAAGTGAAATCTCCGTGTACATCGGCACTGCCTCGTGGAAATGTCAAATTTCCTAAACTCATGACGTCACGGCGAGAACGATTACGTAGCCTGACGGCCCGTACTTCTAGAAGGCATTGATTGAACAGACCTATTAGGTAGGTCTGTTCCCGTACTACGATTAATTGCAATGAAGCGTACTAAAACGGACTAAAAAACTCTGTTTTAGTACGCTTCATTGCAATTAATTGCAATTAATCGTAGTACGGGAACAGACCTGGTCTGCAAATTTTGTAAAAGCAAAACCAAAAAAAATCTTTTGAAACAGTAGATTTGTAAATGCTGAGGAAAGGGTTTTTTCGTTTTGAATGGCCTGATTGATTTCAAACCATTCGTCGTTGTGTGTGTTGATTGATATTATCCGAATTGAAAATGACTGGTACATCTCGTAAAATAAATTAAGAAGGATATGTAAATGCAGAGAATTTTGTTTGATGAAAGGGTTTCTGTGATAATCAATGCCTGTTTAACTAGTCAAATGGAAATATTAACACGATAATTAGAAGATCAGATGACAAGAGCGTTGTAGCACTTCTCAACGTGGCCACGCACTTTTGAAATCAAAGCCATGGGAACTTTATTTGAGTAAATGGTCATCTACGTGAAAAATTTGGGACCTAACAAGATATCTACGTAAAATAGAAGGTAAGCGATACAACATTTACGAATATACAATAGACGTGCTACCCGAATGAGCACTCTATATAATCAAACAATCTTTCAAACACATTTTATTTCAAATCAATATTACTATGCCAAAAACACCTGGTCTCTTTAATAGATAAATTTTCCTTTTGTTATTTTGAAATCCTCTCTTGTATGATACGATGTATAAGGATCATCAATATAATATTTTGGCCGCCGCCAGAATTTCGTTACCATTTTATCTAGAAGCATAGCTTGCTGACCGTTTACAAAAACATGCTGACGCAACTTCCGTTTCAAAGCTGGTGTCTTTCGCCACATTTTCTTGTGGCGACCGCAACGTGTTCGAATCCATGCACCCCAATGAAGTCTTTTAAAACGTTTCAGAACGGCTTTCACCGATTTCCTTTTGCCTTTATTCAGTGAGAATTTTGTTACGCTCCTGCAAGGCGGTGTTAGAAGGGCTGTTATGTTCGGTGAAATTGTTTGCAGAAGTCCCGAGTTTACTGCCGGTGCGAGCAAGTTGTGTGATACGCGGAATTTTGAATTACTTGAAAAAGATACGATTGTCCTACTAGCGAGCAGTGTTGATGCAGCATTTCGGCTCTCTTGATGCAGAACTGGCTGTCTGAGCGAAGTAGTTAATACTGAAAATTGAAAATGAATCCCCAATGAAACTAAAAATTAAATGTTGCACGAAGAACGTGCATTTGGGACGAGCAAATGCGAATGGGGAAAAGAGAAATAAACCTCGTATTAAAAGTGCATAAATTTTCTACTTTGGTCGATGTAATTAATTTACAGATAAGGCATAATCTCACCTCTAGACAGCGCTAATCGTAACATCCTGTTGACAAAATCTACTTATTCGCGATGTGACATTTAAAATTGATGACAGTCGATAATGCGGTGCAAAAACTTCAACTATTATTTTATCCAGTGAGGTAGTAGAAATGGAGTGGACATGCCCATAAGATTAACATTGAAGTAATTTCTTGGCTGTTCATTGTCAAATCTGTTCGGATCCAAGTAGTTCCCCTCCAATTTGACAATTAGATCAAAGTGGCGGAAAGGCAACTTTCAGCCCCTGGACACGGACGGTATAACTTTCCCACGAAGCATGTTAAAGCTGCCTTTCCGCCATTTCGCTCTTATTGTGAAATTGGAGGGGAACTACTTGGATTTGACCCGATTTGACAATGAGCAGACAAACAATTACGGGTAAACTGGACTTGATGCCCCACACCCGGGAAATCCCGCCACCAGAGGGCGAAAAGGTGGTAGAAAGGTTGAAAAAATGAAGAAAAACAGACAAAATTATACAAAAAAATAAAAAAGAAGATAAAACAATTAAGAAAAAGAAAAAAAAGAAAGAAAAGAAGCCTCAAAAGCAAACGCACAACCACAAAAACACAAACATATTAGCCCGACATCTATCGGCGAGATTCATGCAACAGCTGTGTGGGGCATCAACTCCAGTTTTACCACAATTACTACCATCCCCTTCAATGTAAATCTTATGGGCATGTCGACTCCATCTCTACTACCTCACTGGATATTTCATTGGCCATTTCATTGTGCATATTTTACTACTACTTTTGATTTAGGTGAATGCGATAGAAAACTAGAGTGGAAGAATGTGAATGGCCATTCTATTGTCTACCATCTCAGAGGCTGTAACCATGGAGATAAAGTAATAGAGTGGTTCGATTGTGAATGGCCGTTCTATTGTCAAAAACCTCGAGCGATATATTTCGATATATATCGCTTAGCGATAATAGCGAACGGGCTAAATTTCATTCTTGCGAGCAAATTAGATACGAATAGCGATATATTTGGTAATTGCAATAAATGAATGATGTTATCGTGCTTGGTGGTCAAGTGATTGTAACATGGAATGCCCGCAAATATGAGAACAAATAAACAAATTTGGAGATCTTTCTGCATTCATACCGTTATGACAAGTAGTTTTTGTATATTTTTGTGTAATATATGTGTATATAGATACTTTTTTGAAATTTGTAAAGCATATGATACTTTTGTGTACGAAGAGAAGTTTTCGAAAATGAATAAAACTCAAAGCACCTGTTCGGTTGGGGGCCATTCGTGTACGATATATCATTCGTGTATGATTTACTGTACTCATTAGGCGTGTTTATTTTGCTCCGATACAGAGCAGAATAGAACTATGCCGCAAAAACAACGATCTACTATAAAACAGCAGTGCTTTCGCTAAGACTGACATAGGTTGCTATATTCGCTGTGGTACCACTAAACAGCTGAAAATAAAGGGTGAAAATAACGAGTATAAACTACCACAATCGATAGAAAATAGAAGAAGAACTAACAGAAAATTACTTCTTTTAACTTTCTACACATTATGAGGGCTTTTTCTAATTTCCTAACTACCAAAACTTTCAACATAACCATGAAAAACCCAAAGCCACCTCACAGAAAAAAATACAACTTCTCATGAGCTTTTCTTTTTTCTATCAGCACATTCTATAGCTCAGCACGTGAACTGCAAATGAGGAATAGAATTCGTGTACTAGTGAATTCACTGGGATAGGAGTGTTGTTGTTTTCAATGCATATACTCTATTCTCTACTGGATAGAGGAGCAAAGAAACACGCCTATTGATTTACTGTACACATATAGGTCTGTTCCCGTACTACGATTAATTGCGATTAATCGCGATTAATTGCAATGAAGCTGTTCCCGTACTCCGTTTTACTGAAAACTGAAAATTTCCCCTCTTTCAGTAAATTTCAGTAGGGTCTGAGCTACTGAAAAATACTGAAAAGTGTCAAACGGAGTAAATAGTTTCATATGTGCGCGGCAAGCAACATATTTTTTGCGTAATGTTGCTATGAAGGTCGAATATTTTTGTGGCGATAATTTATTACCGCTTTGGATGACTTTCTAATCACTAATGTTCTCTCAAAAACAGAAAACTGACACTTTCGGTTGTCAATTTTCAGGAAATACAATGAGAGGGTTCCCGTACTTTTCATGAAATTCCCCACCACATGATTCAGGAATATTCAGTAAAATTCAGTTACTGAAAGTACGGGAACAGACCTTATGTTTATGCTAGGGGAAACTTTTGCTACTGCGTATGCGAAGGCTGCATTTTATTGAAAATTGCATTGGGGCTCATTGGTTTGTAAAATGCAGGTGACAATGAAATCTTTAATAATGTGTTCAGTTTTCCTCAAAAAATTGAAGTATTTTTCTGAGTGCAGCTCCAAATTTTTCGATTAACATTTTTTCATAACTGTTTTTATATTCTTACTAGGTAAATACTTATACTTGTTAGATAAATACTTGCCTAACTTTTTTATCAGCAAATTTTTTATTATACTTGAGAGTGATTTTGTGAGAGCGAGACCTTTGCTACGTCATGATGTGCCGTGGAGGTCTCGCTAATCTCGCTTGAAACCACCCTTGAAACCCACCGCGCACAAGTGGAAATATACTCACAACAATGCTTGTATTTCATTATTACAATTTAGTACGTGAAAGTATTTCAGCCAACTTCCAACTACTCGCGCTCTTGTTCTCGAGTAGTTCATGAGTAATTACGCTTTTTCTGCCATGAGGTGGCTATTTAGTTGTCAATAGGTGGTGGCTTTGAGTTTTTCAAGGCTATGTTGAATGTTTTGGTAGTTAGCATATTAGAAAAAGCTCGCATAATGTGTAGAAAGTTAAAAGAGGTAATTTTTTGTTAGTTGCTTTCATATTTTCTACCACTTGTGATAGTTTATACTCGTCATTTTCTCCCTTTATTTTCAACTGTTTTGCATTCGAAGACTGCATACAATTTGACAGGTTAAAATCTGCTCGTATGAATAAAGACGGCGTTTCATTTGTGATCTACTGCCAAGTACTTGGAAGCACCGTTGCCAAATTCGGGTATTTTTCCCCCAAATTTGGGGGAAAATTTGAGCTTTGGGGGATTTTTTTTAGCGAAACTCAGCGTTGTTAAGTTTTGGTTTTAAGGATTCTTTTGTTGTAAAATCGCAGATGACACAAGCGGTATGTCTTCACTCATTAAACGCCAATTTAGAATGTGCAGACTGTTCTTCCGAGCGAAAAATTGATATTTCTTATCAATGGTAGCGTTTATACCGCACATTTAGTCCGCGGACTAAACACCAAATTCCACCTAAATTTTTTAGTCCACGTGATGTAAACACTCGCGGACCGACCTAAATTTAGGTCGGTCCACGATTTCAAGCGACCTGACCTAAATATAGGTCGTGGACTAGAATCGTTGTAAACACACGCGACCTAAACATTGATTTTTGCGCGACTATTAATAATGTATGTATGTTGAATATAAGCTCATAACATTCCCCTTTGACACAAAATCATTGAAATAAACATGTTTGAGATACAAATGAAACGATAAATACAGTGCATGAACGAAAATTAAACTAAATGACAGATGTCACATACGAACGAGGATTAAATTCGACCTAAACAAATTTTAGGTCAGGTTGGTATAAACACCTGAGGACTAAGTTCATTTAGTCCGCGCTTTAGGTCAGGTCACTACTGGTCCGACCAATAAGCGTTTGGCTTTGAAAATTGAGCTATGACAGCGTTTTTTAAACAAAGCTGAAATATTTGACATTTTAACTGTCTAAAGATCTTTATCACTCATCACTCTAAACACAGGTTAGTCCGACCGTTGCATCGTGTATTTGCCGCCTAACAAAAGTCACTCCTGGAAAATACTGAATTGCAAAACATAATATAATCGTAGCATATTGGTGTAGCGATTTTTGTTTTAATTGGTATATATATAAATGGGCTTCCTGGAAAAAGCTTAGCCAAACTAGAGACCGATTTTTATGGAAAAATCAGACTAAGAATAATTTTTCATAAACATGTTTTAAATTTGCATTTAGCATGGATCAGGCCTACATTGGAGGATGATTCGAAGAAATGTGCTTTTGCATGTAAACAACAAAGTTAATAAAGAAACGGAGAGAAGGGATTTTACTGGATCCAGTAAAAAAATAATATTCATAGCAGACCATTGTTCTCTGCGTAATGTGTATCACCTTGGAAACTTGCTGAAGAAAAAAGTTCGCTTAAAATTGACAAACTTACAGGAACAAGGTGGCTTTCGAGATCCGTGACAATTGAGAAAATTCTCAACCAATGGGAGGTTTTGAAAATACATTTCCCCACGGCGGTGCAAAATGAAAAATATTTTATTGCAAATCAGCTATTTTTGATGTTATCAGAAAAAGCAAATATTCTCTCTATGACATTTTTACACTTTATTTTAAAGAAACTAACCAAAACAAGTAAAATATTTCAATTCGAAGACGCTGATCCGTTGAAGTTGATGGGGGATTTATATATATTGTTTGATGATTACTTAGAAATTTTATTACCTTCAAGTG
Source organism: Nemotelus nigrinus (assembly GCA_947369275.1). NCBI lineage: Eukaryota > Metazoa > Arthropoda > Insecta > Diptera > Stratiomyidae > Nemotelus > Nemotelus nigrinus. The sequence goes on along the minus strand of OX376373.1, from coordinate 74,445,289 downwards.
AAAGAGCGAAAGTTGACATAAATATCATACGATTATTTTATTTCGAAGAAAAAGTGATGAATACCGTTCTTATAAATTTTGGACATTCACTTAATGAGGCTTCAATTGGCTTTGAGGAAAACGAAATCACGTTGTTACAACCGGATTTGGCAACATCACAATTCAGTCAGCCAAATATTACGGATCTAGCTATTTCTTTCCCATCATTATGTGATTATGCCAGCTCGTCATTGTACGCAAAGGAAGCAGTGCTTCCCTTGCTAAATATTCCCAATACAAGAAAAATAGATTAACAATACATATTGAAATTCAAAGCAAATCAATTGATTTTATATGAATTAGCATCCAACATCAATAAAAAAATTTACGAAACTCAAAACACTATTCATCTCACACACGAGATAGTTCTCACAGCCAAAGTCCCTTACAAGTAGTTTTACAGCAACGCGATCGGATATCTTGCGTTTGAGTGAAAACCTCAAGCATCTCGTACCATCTTACGCTCAGTTCATTGCAGCGTATTGAAATATGCTACATAGAACACTAAAGTGATCTTGCCTCAATGCACGTACCATGATGTGTGCATACACCCCATTGCAAGCATCACGCAATCAATGGTCGTAAACACTTTGCAATGAATGTTCCCGAATAACAGCGCAGACGCTGCTCAGCTCACCGGGTCTTCTTGAGTAGAGAAAATAAAAAACCCGGTAAATGGCCCAGAAATATTTGTGACTGAACGCAGCACGATTTGTAGTGTACTCTGTTTGGTTTCTATTTCACTACAGAACTTGGAGCTGGTATGCTTTGGGTGACTGAGTTTAGGATGTTATTTGTATGTATGAATACTGTAATGAATTCGTTGTTTAACATAAGATGTTGAAATTTTTTTTTATTTATCTTGAAAATTTTATTTGACAAAGTGGTTTCGAAAGCATGCACTGATTCTCATCAGACACCAGCACACAGTGCATACTTGACTGGTGTGACCACTTGCAGTTAGAAATCATTAATTGTTATTTACGCTGGTTGTGACAAATTTTAACATCTCCGACTTATATCCATGGAAATAATTTACTCATAAAGGTTATTGATTTGTGATCACGGTTCCCTTCTTCCCCTTCAAGATAAATAAAAAATTTTTTTTTCCATTTTAATCATCCCGCAAAAACAATTCCAATTTCATTCTGCTTTCGGAGCCTTATTCCGCAAAACGATCGAGTTTCCCGTATCAATTATTCTCTGCTTTGATAAGCTTTAGAGACGATATACGTTGTCTATGCGATTATAGACAAGAAGGGAATCACAAATCAATAACCTTTATAAGATGTTATTTGTATGTTTCGTTTCTGTAATGGATTTATTACTGAGTTCAAGAGTTTAATGTTTGCTGTTGATTGAAATTCTTCTGATTTGTCTGTTTGTTTCTTTGTGCTGAAAGTGCATAAGTTAGTATTGGAATGATTAAAAAAAGATAGTGGCTTTTCACTTAAATAGTACAAGAGTATTAAGGTTCGGCAAAAACGTAAGGTTATTTCAACCCCAAATCTTAAAGACATGAAGCTGATTTTATGGAAGAGGTATGAAAGTATTTTTTTTAAATAAATGCTTTGTGTTTTATTATTGCTTGTTGATACAAAGAATAAAAGAAATATTTGAGCACGTTCTGTTTAATATATGTATACACAGAATAGATAACCCTACCTTGTATGGGTGAGGAATTATTTTCACGTTGTTTGCCGAAGGTTTAATTCATTTTGTCTTGAAAATTGAATTTCACCATAGAACATCTACTGCGGTATATTTTTCTCTTAGACTATTTGAATAGATAAAAGTACTTTATAGATTCGTGGTGACCAGGACAACTTAAAAAAAAAAATTTTCGTCCTTCAAATATCACTATTATACTCCCCGACCACTTTCAATCATCGAAAGCGCGGTAAAGGCAGTTTTTGCCAAACTATGGCCAAAAAACCCTTCACTCCCCTACAAAACCGAAATGTTTGTATCACAGCAATAGGTCTTGGCCCGTTATGTCCGAAACCGCTCCAACCCGAAATTGGCCGATTTCAGCTGCTTTTGCCCTGAAAACTTGTTTAATATTTGAATATTTAAAAACATAGCACTAATTAGCATAAACCTTCTAACTGCAGCAGATCATTTTATCGTTGCATGTTACGACAAAACCCTTCTATCTGCTCAAAACCTATTTTCCACAAATATTTTCAACGTGAAAGCATTTCTTTCAGATGTACTGCAAATAAACGTATTTATATCTGTGCTTAAACTTTCATCCCGTGTGAAGACTTCCGCAGCATTTAGAAAAACACAAATCATTGGTAGTGTACTCAAAATTGAAACTTTTACCCAGAAAATATACGAACAACAAATCTTATCTGCCTTTTTTCGTTCCCTAATTATCTCATTCATCAGCTAATGCATTCAATAGCTAATGCTTTCGAAACCGCAAACTGTGTACACATTCTGCAATGCAAACAACGCCTTGTTACCGAAACACATCATATTAATGGCAAAATCAACGCCACTCATACAGCATTCGTTCCCAAGCACATCAGTGTGGAGTGTGCCTGCCAGTACAAGGGTGCCGGCAGTGTCAGTGTGTCGGCAGTGTCAGTGTGTTGGCAGTGTGTCGGCACTGTGTCAGTGTGCTGCCGACACACTTATAAAGTGTCGCACTCGCCCAACACACCGAAGTGTGCTAGCACACTGTGCTTAGCACGCACAGGTGCTGCCCATCACTAACTCAAACGCAATATATCCTATCGCGTTGCTGTAAAGCTACTTTTAAAGCACTTTGGCTGTTAGATCTATCTCGTGTAAGGGATGAAGAGTGTTTTGTGTTTTGTAAATTTTTTTATTGATATTGGATGTTGTTTTTCTGGTGTACCAATTTTTTTCCTAGCTTGTAAAAATATTTTAATTTAAACCAATTTTTTCCTTTTGAAGCTAGATTTATTTTAATTACTCGACATATATCGATATTTCTAGGGTAATCTGCCCTCTTCTTCAGTGGCTATCGGTCTAATCTTAAAATTACTTAGGTATCTTATTTAAGGTGCTTACTTTTAAAGTATTGACTAATACTAATCACCAGCTAATTATCTATTAATTACGTAGTTAACTACATTTAACTATCTATATTAATTACATTATTCTCCTTCCCCATAAAATATCTGTTCAAATTAAACTGAACAATGGTGATACAAAGTTTCCTTGGTCTGTGTTTAGTCGCCTATCCATCGGGGTTTTCCATATGTTCAGGCTTTCGTATGCATTCAGTTTTCGTACCTGCTGTACCTCCTCAATCACCTCCACGTTGTCCCATGTTATGTTGTGCTCCTCTTCCAGGATGTGTTTCGCTACTGCTGATCGTACTAACGTTGTGTTCCTTTTCTTTGCTGAGGCTGCTTCCCGCTTATGGACGGTTAGTCTAACACCAATTAACCGTTCCGTTTCACCAATGTATATTTTTTTCGCATTCTGGGCAAGTAATTTTGTATATTCCACATTTTTCCTTCTAATCTTTTTTGTCTTGCACGTGACATAATTTAGCACTTAATTTTTTGACCCTAATGGTTGGAACTGCTTTTATAACACAGTGTTGAAGAAGTTCCTGAATTTTTTTGAATATTGACATAAAAATAATTGGACTTCTTATGGCTGTTTTTTGTTTTGCCAGTGTAAAAAGCGTCGTTAAGAGATCACGCTGTATTTTGTCCTTCTTCTTCTCTTTTCCAATTATTTTCTCGTCAAATCCATTTTTTCTCGCGGTATCTTTAATATACTTAACTTCTCAGTTAAGACTTTCCTGAACCATAGGTACTGTTAATATTCGGTGGATCATCGAGTTAAAGGGCGCCATTTTTTGGGAATGACAATGATCAGACGAAGAAGGTGTTGTTCTCTGGGTGTGTGTGTATGTGTGTGGGCTTCCGGTAGATATTAAACCTAAGAAAACCTTCTTTCCTTATGACCATCAAATCCAAGAAGGGTAGTTTCTCGTCGTTTTCAACTTCCACTGAAAATTGGATATTCTTATGTGCTTGGTTCAAAGTTTCTGCCAAAGCATCCTTTTTTTACGATAGCTAGAATGTTGTACACATATCTTGTTACCGTTTTCCCGTCGAAAGTCTCACAAGAAGCCCCTGGGTTCCTGCCTGAACTCAAGGGGGCAATTTCGGGGGGGGCTCACTCACCGGAGATGGGGTGGTTCGGGCGCCACTCGCTTCGAACCCCGAAATCACCTTGTTGACGTCGCTCTGAAGCGAGAAGTCGGCGACGTCGTGTCCTTCACCCTCCGCAACCGTCTTTTTTTTAAAAACAAACTTTCCGGTGCCAAATAAACGTATCTAAGATACTTTCTCTACTATCGGATTTTATGGCCCGTTTTACTCCGGAATCTAAATCAAAACTCTCATTTCCGTTAAGACACTATTATTGAAAACACAATTACTCACTTCTACGTTAATAGACTGTACACTCTTCCAAAACAATATAGCACTCTAAAGTATCTTATTTCCTACTTATCCTAAGTGTGCACACTACCTGGAGCCAACTGCGACTCGTCCTCATTCGGGTCTACTCCGCAATCGTGATGTAATAATTTCTATCGTTCGTGTATCCAGATGATTCGCTATCTAATTTGTTTGAGCTGGATCTGATATCGTTCGCTTCAATAAATTCCCGTACTCGGCTGTCCCTTGTCTACGTTACGTTGCCTTCGAAAAAAATGTTTCCTTCAAATTACTCCGGGTACCAACAAAACTACCATTCGCCTTTTCGTTTATTCTCCTTATCTCGCGCTCGTTCCGGATACATGCAAAAATATAAGTAGAAAATGGATACAGGTTACAGCTTCCTAGGCACGTCCGATCACTCACCGCTTGTCGCCAAAAAGATACCTTTTTTCCCTCATCCAGCCGGCAGGAAAAGTTTTTGGCGGCAGCGGGATTTTCAAACCCCGTTGGGCGTATTCACCCCGGGCAGTTACACTCTCCTGAGTGTTGAGTTGTCTATTCAACACACGGCCCACATTTGGGCCAACTCAAACTCAACACTGTCACATCTGGCCGATGACAATTCGTTGACGTTTCTCCACGTCAACTTCAATTTGGAAGTCTCGACATGAGTTTTTATTCGTTCGATACTACTTATCTACATTCATGGAACGTATTAAGTGTGAAGCTTGGTGCCGTGAGTAGGAAGCGGCGCAATGGATGGCGAAAGTCGAGTTCAGATCCCCCCAACAATGCAGGTAAGTGAAACGATCACATAAAACGAAAAATTGCGGCGTAGTGTCAGTGATAATGGTATCAGTGATAATGTCGGGTATGTTTACGTTGATTTAACCAATTGTATTGTGGGTCGCCTACTCCCGTGATTCTGGAGCGCGTTCTGGGAGCCCCGAAAATTTCGCCGCAAGTGTATTTTCACGTTTTATTGCCGGCCAGACTATACGTCCGTCGCGAGCCCAGCCATATCTGTCGCGGTTGTCGCCAACCAATTGAAAGTGGGTCAAGTGTTAGCATAGGTCAGGGATGTTGATCCCCGATGCCCGAAATGCGCGTCGTTTTGCCGTGCGTTCATCTGCGATACAGGCCCTGGTCTTCACCTGGCGCATCCATAACGAAAATCTGTCGGATGAGTATCGTTTCGAGTTTTTGAAGGCTATCGCGTCCCATTGCTGGTGACGTCTTGGGTGATTATTGTGGTTTATTTTTCCGTTGCGGCTGACGCCTGTACTTCCTTCGTGATCTCGTAGCGCTCCATCTTAAAACTAAATTAACCTATCGCTATTGCTACTTATGGTAAATTACAAATTATAGTTTAATCAAATCGACCCTCGTTTTCCTTATCACATTGTTTTGGTCTATTTATCTTCATGTTAAACTCTGAGAGTTGTGATTCGCGAACTATCTCCATCGTGCTCCCTTTTGGAGGACGGTGGAAAACATTTTTTTTTGTTTTCAAACTTTAAAGAAAAATCTATGAACACGTAACAATCTCAACCAGACACGAGGAAGCGAACCTTCTTCATGAAGTTTCTTCTCCAGTCTGTCCATAAATATCTCACTCATTAGTGGAGATAAAGGTTTTCCCATGGCAACATCTTTCATAGCTTTAAAGTATTTCCCCCTGACAGTACTTTCGGGGGGAGCACAATATAACATGGGACAACGTGGAGGTGATTAAGGAAGTACAGCAGGTACGAAAACTGGATGCATACGAAAGCCTGAACATATGGAAAACCACGATGGAAAGGCGATTAAACACAGACCAAGGAAACTTTGTATCACCATTGTTCAGGTTAATTTGAACAGATATATTATGGGGAAGGAGAATAATGTAATTAATATAGATAGTTAAACCTTAGCAAAAAGAGTGTAAATTTACTACTTCGCTACTCTCATTTACACCAAATCTGTAAAATTGTATCATTTGCTCGAATTTGACTTATTATTGATGTAACATTGTGACGAGAAACGGTAATTTGGCTTCAATTTACAAAAAACTGTGTATTATTCAGCTGATATGACGTAAAAGCAAAAAAAAATGCACATCGAATGTGTAAAAAAATTTGTGATTCGTTATTTTAAACAAAAAAATGAATATATTTCCTATTATCAAAGTATTAATTATAGACCCAGTTTTTAGAGTGTATAGTGTATATATCCAATTAAAATAAATTATAAACTTAAAGGAATTGCAAAAAGTTTTTGTATTTGACAAGAAAATAATTTATATTTCGCTTACTTGATTTGATAGGACTCTCGCCTTTTTTAACATTTAAAGTTACCCATTTACAGGCTTTTGTTAGTGACATTTAATTTTGGGGTAATATTTTATGTTATGGCAGTTACCTGTCTTGAGGGGCTGACTTTTGGATCATTAAATTTTTTCAATTTTATTGAAAGTGAGACTTATCTAGAGGTTAGCTGAAATTCCTGCTTCAGTAGTGTAAACTTCCTAAAATTGCTCGCAATAGATATCTTTTGATGTCATTTGTTTGATAAAATATTCCTTAGGTGCGTTTTTTGCACTCTTGGTCAGGGTAAGTTACCTAAATTTACCGTAACTTACCCTGCCCAAGAGTGCAAAAAATACACCTTGTACTATCGTTTTTTTAAACGTTTTTATGGACATTCACGAATAAATTGCGCTTATTATCCTAAAATACTCGTAAAAAGTAGCCTTTGATACATAAATTTCATGCGTTTTCGTCCTAAATTTACATCTTTTTAGGGCAAAATTACACGATTTGTTCGTAAAAAAAATTAAACAATTAAGACGTAAAATATTCTTTGAACGCACTTTTGTTAATTTACATCTTTAATAGTAGGAAACCAGTTTCCAACTATTATAAGGGTAAAATTCAACCAACATTTTTTTGAGTGTACGATATTGGATGTTAATTCGTATAAAATCAATTGATTTGTTTTGAATTTTAATATTTATTGTTAAGTTTTTTTTTCTTGTGTAGGGAATATTTAGCAAGGGAAGCACTGCTTCCTTTGCGTACAACGACGAGCTGCCCCTGTTGCCAAGCAAATTTTCATGCTAAGAAGTGAGCACAACTTTTGCTTATTTTCAAGCTAAATTTTCGCCTAAACAAATTTCACGTGAAATTTTGTACCAACATTTCACGTGAAATCGAAGACAGTACCAAGCTTTATATGCTATATTTTATTACTTAGTTTTTATTGGTGATGCTCATTATTTCTATTCATCAGTCCAAAGCACATACTATTCTTTCGTTTTATCCTGCGGTTTTTTAATCATCCATGATCCGCATATAATCGATTCAATGGTTTTCAATCGTTTCAAAATATCTGCAGGTGTTATGCATAAATTAGCCCAAGCAACTTTTTCATTCATTTCTCGTTTCAACTAAATATGTATATGCTGTTTGTTTCCTTGGCTCACGCAAATTCCTCTTTGCGTGAGTTTATCTTAATTTATGTGATATCATTTCAAGATGAATATTAATGAATGAGTGAATGATGAAATCAGCTTATTTACTATAGACATTTCGGCGTTAAACTAAATCGCTGGTTAGACTATGAGGATATTTAGAGCCGGATAGAGCGCCAGTATTTTGATATTTCATTTCAGGAATTTGAGGTTTTTTGTTATTTTCGTTTCGGGAACATTAATTTAATGGATAACGATTTGTGTGGAATTAGTGTATTTTCGGGGCGAATAAATTGTTTTTTCTTTGGACTGTATAATTATATTTTTCATAAATATAACATTCGGCGGTTATAGTATTTTCATTAAGTGGTTTTCATCGATTTTTCATTGAGTTTATGGTGTATATGGTGCATTGTCCTCTTAAATATATTTATTTGAAGTAATATCAGAACGTAACTTTGTGAAAATCTGGCCTGAACAGCCAGAAATCAAAAGAAACCAAAAGCTCTTAGATCTTTCATTATAAACTTTTTTCATTATAAATTTTGTCAATTACTATTTCCTGGACTTTCCTATTTTAGTTATAGTTAGCAATATAAAGTTCCTATTTTTTTATATATATTCTAAATACTTTTCTTTTGTTGAAAAATTATTGAATACTTCTATAAACGCAGCAATCATGGAAACTGTCCTTTTTTTACTATCTGGCTTATAACTAAGAGCTACCCCGGTCATTAAACCATTTTTTTAAGTATTCATCTAAATGTGAAATAAATACCAACAAAGTTTTTTTTTTTGTGTCACAGAAAGACGCCTAGAGGACTACCTCTAGGCTATTTTTATTGAATCACAATCACAGGTTCTTTGTACTTGTCACATGCGTGGGGTTATTCAACCACTGGCTATTTTTTTCTGAATTTTAATTTTGAGAAAGAAGTAAACAAAATTACTGAATATATCAATTCATTCCAGTGCGTGAGTTTTATTTAGATGATAGATATTTAACTTTTGCGGAATTCGGCTTCATGTATCTGTAGATGTGCTTTATGAGTTTTTCAACGTTCTTTGTTTCGGGGCTGCTTAACCCTCCGAGAATACAGGGGGTCAAATTGACCCCAGTGTTCTTTTTGGCCGATCGCAGCGCTTAGGCCTGCGGGAAAAGGGGGGTACTATAGGCTCCTAAGTGTATTTCTGTGTCTTGACTATAAGTTTACACCGTTCGCATATAGTCCCAAGTCATCAGTCGTCGTTGAGAAGCCTTTGAAGCAGATTAAGGGGTCAAATAGACTCCATATGTACTCGACGTCAATTTTGAAGTAAAAATTCAATTTTTTTAACTTAATAAATCAATAGATTAATATAAAAAAGCCAAAAAATAAGTTTGCAAGTGACGTATAATCTGCGTTCTAGTGTACGCAATAATTTGTTAGCTGAAGACAATGATAACAATTTTGGCGACAGTGATTCCTCCGAAGACGACCATGTCTCGGAGCAATCAGAATCTGATTATTCAGAAGATTACACCTTTTTTGCAACCCTTTTTATAAGGTTAATTTTTTTTATTATTCTACTATGTCTTAAGAGTATCCATATACATTTTTAGCTCAAAATATTGAAAACTGACAAAGTTATGATTTTTTTTAAATGTGCAAATTTTTAAATCCTAACAATCGTCACCGTAAATATGCTAAATAAATAATTTTTTTCAAGGGTCACTATAGGGCTAATATTTTTATGATTTTTTCATACCTTGAGTGTATCCCCCTAAATTTTAGCCAAAAATATTGAAAATTGACAAAGTTACGATTTTTTTGTAAAAAAGCTGATTTTTGATAAAACTGTTTTTTCGCGTATTTTTTTTAAGTATGTTAAGGACATTTAGGCCACTTCTAATGCATGAGAACTACTAAAAGAAGCTTCAATCTATACCTACAAATTTTTTCAAATGAAAATCTTCAGTCGCGGCGATTCTATAGACTTTCAAAAGTGGTTGGGGTAAATTTGATCCCAATTGTTCTCGATGATCGAAAAAATAGGTGTGTTCTCGGAGGGTTAAGTAATTGCGATCCCTTCAAATCCAATAATTGCAAGGAAGTCATACTGACATAAGTGGTCGAATAAAATTTCAATCAATTATGGAAAGGAAATAGTCAGTGATTTATTTATTTAGAATTCACTTCAAAGATATAAATACATCCAATTATTAAATGGAAAAGAAAGACATACTACTGTGATCAAAAAGTAAGGTGAAATTGTCAGTTAAAACTCCCGGGCATTAGCAAGGCAGGCAAATTTGTTTTCCTAGGTTGGTTGGACTGTCTATTACATTTCCCAAGTGTTTGTTTGTCAAAAGGTTTATTTATCTCCGAGTTACACGTGTTGTTGTAAACAACCAAAAGTGAATTTTTCGATTTTTACAATGGGTGATTTTGTTGAGCAAAGAACTTGCATCAAATTTTGTTTGCGCAACGAATATTCTTGTGCAGGCACGTTGAAAATGTTGCGGAAGGCCTTTAGTGATGAAACTATGGCACAAAAAAACCTTTATAAGTGGTACAACGAGTTCAAAGCGGGCCGAGAACGCGTTGAAGACGAACCGCGCTCTGGACGACCATCAACGTCTACCGTCGAGGATCACGTCCAAAAAATCTAAGATTTGGTGCTTGAATATCGTCGATTGACAATAAGAGATCTTGCTGATAGTATTGGAAGATCATTTGGCTCAGTCCAAACCATTTCGAAGGATGTTTTGTGTCTCAAACGCGTCCAGTCTCGATTGGTGCCAAAATCGCTCAATTTTTTGGAAAAAAAAGCGTCGCGTTGATGTGCGTGAAACTTTGGTGTCTAACTATCAGGACCACTTGAAATGCATCATTACTGGAGACGAGACTTGGATTTACGCATACGACCCTGAACCCACCGACCAATCCAGCGAATATCGTGCAAAACGTGCAACAAGACCGAAAATACCACGGTAGAGTCGATCGAAAATCAAGGTCATGTTGACAGTTTTCTTTGATTTTCGTGGTGTGGTACACTATGAATTCCTTCCGCCGGGCCAAACTGTTAGCGAAGAATATTATTTGAACGTAATGCGTCGTTTGCGTGAAGCTATTCGTCTGAAACGGCCGGAATTATGGGCGAACAGCTCTTGGTTCCTTTCATCACGATAATGCACCATGTCATACTGCATTGGTTCTTCGCGACTTTTTTGCCAAAAACTCCACTCACATCGTTCCGCAACCACCGTATTTGCCTGATTTGGCTCCGTGCGACTTCTGGCTATTCAGCAAACTCAAAAAGCCAATGCGGGGACGCCGTTTTGACACGATCGAGGAGATAAAAACCGAGTCGAAGAAGGTCTTGAAGGCTATACCGGAAAAAGACTATTCCGACTGTTTCGAGGACTGGAAAAAGCGTTGGCAAAAGTGCATTTTATCGGACCGGGATTACTTTGAAGGGGATGAAATTGATTTGGAAGAATAAACAAAGAATTTACATTTTATAGACAAATTCACCTCACTTTTTGATTAGAGTAGTATAAAAAGGAACGGCGAAACAAGACTGGGATCTGATAGGTCGGTCAGAGACCCGCACAAATTCGATAACAGGAATATTGATAGAACAAAGGCCAACAACAATTTTGTGCAACTAACATTAATCAAGTAACAATCTACGCACGTGCAACGGGGAAAGACTTAAAAGTTTTAGGCGTTCATTGTAAGGACAGCAGGGGAAATTAAACTTATGCAGAAGACAACGGGTAAACTTACTGTCCTACGTAAGTACAGTGACGGCTCGTAGCATAAAAATTTGGGTTGGCCAAAACAGAAGCTCTATTTCATAAGTTTAATTTTTGGTAAAGCAAATAAAATTTGATCATTGCACAAAACAAAAAGTTTTAATAAAAACCACGAAATGTGCTTGAGCATTGTCGTTAAGAAAGAGAAAGGATGTAATTAGGGGCGGAGAAAGACAAGTTTATTATAAATCAATGAGTCTTAAAAAATACGCCTCTGGAATTAGGAAACAAGCCCGAAAACTAATTCCCAAAAGCGTATACATACAAAACAACAACATTTTTTATGTTTATTCTTTCATATTATGATATTAACCACAACAAAATAATTGATAATTTCAGCATAAAAATTATCATTTTTCTTCCTATAAAAAGATGATTTGATGAACCACATTTTTGCTTGTATTGTTTCAGTTTTTCCATCACCATCTCCGCAGCTCACTTTTCAACAACAACCCTTTTGAAAAACGGTTTCTCAACAGTTTAATGCTATATAATCACTATACTTTCGTACATAAAACATAAAATCGATTAAAAATCTTTTTTTTTATTTTACCAACATACATCGAGATCGTCTTACAACCCTAACATACGCTGGGCATTCTACAGTAAGAAAACTCGTACTTGACCTTTTCCTATTCATGCAATGCTATATAACAGAAAAAATCTCTTCAGAAACAGAAAGCATCCTAAGATTGACTAAAGAGCAACATAACAGAGCGTTTACAATGCACGCTGGTCTTTACCAGCAACATTTTTGCATTGCATTATCTGTATGCGGGATGTAATATTTGTTACAAAACACTCAACTAAATAGCTAGTATGAAAACGAAGTTTCGAATGGAGGCTATGTGCAGAGTTTTGAGTAGCGTAGACTGTAATCAGACTCTGCCAGTTTGGTTCGGGCCGCGATTTCGGCCATGGCTTTGCTTGATTTTTTCTCGTACTTACTGGGTATGATGCGGCCACCGCTTCGTTAACTGGATGATGCATATGCTTGAACGGAATGATTTAGGTTGGGAGGATCGTTAACTGGCCGTCGTGGGAACGATGTACTTGCTTGATGTTTTGCTCAAGATATCCGTTTACAGAAACCAGGATTGATGCAAGATTGAGATGAAAATAGACGAATGCAAACGGGTCCTTTACTTGGTTACACTATACTATTCCGATGTAACTCCTGTTTTGATCTGAGGTTGTATACGCGGCTTATGAACAACTTCAGATTGAATGAGGCAGATATAATTTAGAAATAAATTTGTAGTAGTAAAGTGCTTAGCATTAATTATTTATCTTTCTTTGTTTTGGGTGACATTAGTCAATTCTTTTGGTACGGCCGAGTTGACCATGCTGCCCCTGACGACTGCTCGACTGCATCTGATAAGTACACAAAACGAGGAGACCATACCCGCGAGCAATATTCTAGTAGGTATGCTACGCACTAGCGACGTGAATAGATGGACACAAGTTGAGAATTGACTGAGCAATGAGAACAACGAAGAACGAATTCTGCCACTCTTGACGCTTTCGATGAAATGAATTGAACATGCAGATCGAATTACAGACGAGGATCAAAGCAACATAATACCGGAGAGGGTATAATCAAAGTGGATAGAAATTGGTTTATTAGTATAGAACATAACATATTTAAGAATATTGAGGAAAAGAGCGTTAATAGCACACCAATCACTCAAAGCAGTAAGGTCTGATTGCAGAAGCAGGTAGTCTTCATAAGAAGAAATAGAATGTAGAAGCTTAAAGTCATCCGCGTAGAGAAGGGAAACGGAATTGAAACAACTGGGAAGATTATTGATGAGCAATACGAATAGGAGCGGCCCGAGGATGGAGCCTTGGGAAACACCAGATGTAGGATGAAAAAGGGAAGAACCATGGAAGACAATAGAACAAGAACGGTTGACAGTAATAAAGCTTCTATATCAGAGGGGGCAGTAGTAATGGAATCAAAACGAAAAGCTGAAGGTGATTGGGTGTTGCTATTGGGAAGATTATATGGGTTTGATGATCCAAATGTTGAGGAAAAGAAAGCAGAAACTAACTCACAAATGTCTTGAGGAGAAGAAGCGATATCGCCGTTAAACGAAAAGCTATCCGGAAAGGGAAAAGCTAAGTTGAGGTTTTCAGGGAATTGTTGTACGACCAAAACGGTTTTGGACTATTAGAAAGGAAGGATGACTCTATATGCGCAAAGTATATCCATTTAGCTGTTTCAATAGCTCTTTTCGCCTTGATTCGGTATTTGCGGTATTTATGAAGCGAATCATCAGAGGGACTATGCAAGTGAACCAAGCGTGTCTGTTCTTTGTTGCGAAAGGCAATAGACACATCAACAGAGAAACAAGGTGGACTAGCTGATTTGCGGGAACGTCTAGTAGGAGTGCAGATAGATATTAAGTTGGAAATTAAAGCGTAAAAAGAAGAAAGGTCAGCCTATCAAAGAAAGTATACCAATTAATGACATCAAGTTCTGAAGCAATTCGCAAATAATCAACTTTGAAAAAGTTGAAACGAGCAAGTTTGAAATTTATTTCGAGTGGAGGATGATGGGGATCAGAGTCAACGTAAGGAGAGATTGAGGAGGAGAAAGATATATCATTGGAAGGAATGTTGGAGAGGGCAAGGTCCAAAAGAAAATGAAATTGAATTGAGACATAGAACAGTAAGAAAGGAACGAGGAGAGAGAAATGGAATATGCATTTCTGGACACAATTGTCAAAGATGTCATATACCATTGGATGGACGGAAGGTTAAAGTCACCACATGGAAGGTTAAAGTCACCACAGTCAATTTCTGCTGAAAATTTCAGCAGAAATTTGCGGTCATGGTTGTGTGAATCAATGCAAATGATAATACTTTTGGTGTCGTTTGACAATAAAAACCGAAGGTTGGCAAGGGAAAGATATATCTATCTACATATAAATATAAATATAGTAATACAAAATTTAAAAAGGTTTTCAGGAGTTGGTTCGTATGAGCTGGTAGGCTTGTTTCACACGTACGAGGTTCCATTCGGTTCGGTTCGTTCTCGGTTGTAGCCGAAAACAAACTGAACTGAACGAAACCCCTTCACACATACACAGCTCTCACACGGTTACATCAGGTTTTGTGTTTTCTTCCTCAACTTTGCGTAGTGACGTCAAATTCATAAAAGTTTTCAAAAATTTCCACACAATCGTTTTTCCATGCCTTTTGCGACTTAAATTTATCTTCATATTTTGCACAAGTTTTGTCCCACAGCGCTACTTTAGATTGCACAGCACAAATCAGCCGATCCACATCAACATCTTATAAATCGCTCATTTTATCAGAAAAACTACGACTGATAATTTCAAACGTCGGTAATAATAAAACTAGGTAAAACGTCCAAATATTTCAAATTAAGAGATCCAAGGGGATAATTTATGAATTTTAAAAAAAATTGAAATAATCCAATCAGGTTAAAACCGAAACTAAACCGTGCATATGTGAACGCCTTGATTGCTTTCTATTCCCTGGACACGAATTCACACCTAATAGAAACCTGATGAATAAATTATTCGTGTCCAGGGAGTGTTCGGTGCTATACGGTTTCTATTAGGTACCGAATAGAAACCGAAGCACCGTTTCACACTTGTTGGCAGCGACCGAAAACGAACCGAAAACGAACAGAACCGAATGGAACCTCATATGTGTGAAACGAGCCTAAGGCGGTTTTTTGAGAAAAAATATTTTTGTAAGAACCAGCAAGCAGGTTTTGCTAACTTAAAATTATATACTTAAAAGTGATCACAGGATGTTGGCAATTTCGAACAGCAAACAATTTATAGTACATATTGATGTGTGTTAGATATGAGTTTGATTGAATTTTGGCTAATGTGTATGCAATTCAATCGCTACAGCACGTACATACGTATGCAATACAAAAATGGAAAAGATTCATTGATCTTTACGGTCAGTTCAAGATTTAGAAATCTCCTAATCTCATATTAGCGGTAGTCCTTCACCAAATTACTTTTATTGTAAGTAGCTGAAACTAGTGTTCGTCGGATCTCTCAGCAGATATTATAAAAATTTGATGAATTTGGCAATGGTGCCATCTTGCCATCAAATTAATGGCTTCTGTCATACAAATAGCAAATAATAATGATATTGTAGTGAAAATAAGGCAAACATGTTTCAATTTAAAAAAAAATCACGTTGTTGAGGATAGAAATACAAAAAAAAATCGCTATTGCTTCCAACACAGTCATTGGAGAGAAACAAAATCCATCGGCTAAGTTATTCCTAGCCTGAAGTTGTATACTAACGTATTATATAAAGAAAAGGCTATACATTTGGCTATGCAGCAGGCATGCTAGCAGTGGCGGCTCGTGGGTTTGAGACTAGCACTAGCACACAAGCAAAATATATAAGCATATAATATAGATAAGCATACTTATGAAGCGCATAGTAAACTATACCTTTGAAATACCGTGTAAAAAATCAATTAAGTATTTTAATGCTGACCATATTTGCATTAAAAGCTAGTGATTGATTGTCAACAGCTTCCTAATCACTATGATTAAAAATCTCACAAAAGTTCAAGTCAATTATAGTATTTGAAAGCAAAAAATAATACTAATTTCTTTAATTCTTTTTTTAAGTTATAAAAAAAGGTAAGTTGAAAACATATTACAGGCTAAATATATGGCGAAAGTTTTTTAATAGCTCGAATTTGAGGATATAATGCATCTTTTAGCAAATTAAATAGGCAATACTACTATAAAAATAAGTTTCTCATATAATTTGCAATAAAAGTGCCTAATATAGTTACCTTTTACAAACAGTTAGCTTGGTTGCTAAAACTCAATAAGATCCTCAATGAAAAAGATTACCGCAGCAAATACTCTATGGCACAATCACCTTAATTTTGGTTTTCCACTTTAAAATCCATATTAAACGGGTAAATATTAACTTTTGGAAACAGAATCTATTCAATACGCTCTCACATTAACGAGCTTTATGTTATAATTCAGAGATTTTCCTACACCCCCCTAACACCCTCCTAATCCCCCTGGAAAGTGCATACACCCCCCCTAACACGGACAATTTTCCTACACAAAAAATTTTCCTACACTCTTTGTTCCAAAGAGACACCCCTCCTAAAATTCTGAACACACCCCCCAAGAAAAATGCCTGAGAAAACCCCTGTTATAATTTACTTTGAAACCTATTTTTTTTATGGATGTTTAACCGACAGTATTAATAGATACTGACAATACAAAAAATACACGTCGAAAGAGTTATAACAGGTGCGTTTTTTGCGAAGAAAAAACGCACCATAGAAATAACATAGGCGAAAGCATTCAAGTGGTCATATCACCCAAAGCACCTGAACCGAGAAACTCACTTTGCGAAAGTAAACCCAAAGCAGATACAAAAAAACCGCTCTGGAGAAAATTGCACAACATATTCTCCATATCAACATCACAATAACTTGCACCGTACATACTCCATGCGAAAAAAGCATAAAAGGCATCAAATTAGAAGGGGAACGACTCGTAAGGAAAGGAGCAGAAGAGAATCTACAAATTCTGTAATGTAGGTCATGAACATAATAGAGACGCAGACGACTTTTCAGCGTCAACATAGGCGCCCCAAGCAATCAAGTGGTCATTTCATCAAAGCACCAGAACGGAAAAACTACGTCTTTTGGGAAAGCAAACCCAAAGCAGACACGAAAAACCGATCTGGGGAAAATTGCACACGAAAATTTTTACTCATACTATTCTATTCCTCACATGAACATCACAATAGCTTGCACCGTACATTTGTACATGTGAACAAAGCAGAAAATGCTTCAATTCGTAAGGGGAATGGCTCGTAAGAAGAGGAGCAGAAGAGAATCTAAAGATAAATCATCAGGGGGAACAGTAACATAACAGAAGACGCGGATACTTTTGCAGCGTATCAAGTTCATTCATTAATAAAGATTTTCGGGTCGTTCAGCGGGTGGATGGGACAAGGGTTTTTTGAATTTTTCTATCCACCAAGACGCGGTGAACTGAGCCAGCGTCCGTGATGATATTTGAGTACATTGATTGTAAAAATTTTGTGGGCATCGTTTAGACAAAGCGTCTAAGTAGATCGATGCGAATACAACGAATTTGAGCATTGAAGCAAGATCACTTCAGTGTTCTGTATAGTATATCTCAATGAACTGTATGTTTTGAATTGTAGTAAAACGGTAGTTTGTAGTAAAACGTTTGAGTTTCATTGTGTAGCTGTAAATTTAACATGGAAGCTCTGTAGTTGGACTGTTATAAAATAAAACCATTTGATTGATAGTAGCGATTGAGTTTTGACTTTTGTAAGAAAATAAATGTTATTACTTTGACTGTTAAATATTGATTGTAAATCTTTTGGTTGTTTCATATTGATTATTTAATCAAATTTGTGGATTAGCAAGGGAAGCACTGCTTCCTTTGCGTACATCGACGAGCCGCCCCTGCATGCTAGTCATTTTCATACCAACAATGCTACCTCCAAACTTTTATTTTATAGACATCTAACAATGAAAATCAGTTACAATTGTTTCAATTTTCAAGTTTTTGAAAATTTCAATCATGGAAAGCAACCCAAAATTGTTTCTACGACTTTAACTTTCGATGGACTCATCTAATAAAAACGAAATTCAAAGCTTTGATTGTCTGTGACGTAAATCAGCTTTAGCCAAAATAGCAATGCGTTGTCTCCACTTTGCATTTTCATTACATTTGTACTGCCAGGTGCTATGCACGTGTCTCGTAGACACGCTCATACGAAGTGAACAGCGGCCACCATATTGGAAATTTCCCTGTTTGTACACGCCTTATTGAAAACAAATCACAATCTAAGTGTTTATAAGCCAGACCACCGAATAAGTTTGTATGGTTACACGAAATCGGGACTTTAAGCCGAATCTCGTGTAGCCAGACAATTTTATCTGTCACACGCCCATAGAAACACTTAGTACAAAACCGGTATTTTCAAATCAAGCTCAGAAGGAAATCCCGTGCATGTACACAGTCTGTGCACACATATATAGAAATCGGCCACAAGCTCAACGAATCACGTATAAACCAAATCCATTTTGCGATCTTGTGTAAAAAAGCTCAATGATAGCATTACTTAGCATAAACGCCCTTTCATTATTGATTTTAACATACTTCCACAGAAGAAGGGTTTTTCATCTTTGGTGGAATGATGTAATAGAGTATGTAGTTTTCCAATCCGGTGTTAAAAAAATATAAAAAAAACCTAGCGCATCAGAACCGCTAGAAACACTAATGTTCGAAGAGCAGTAGAGGATTTGTGCAGATTTTGGGAGTGTATTCCACCACTAGCAGTTTTTTCCTACTTAAATTAATATACCTCTTGTAATAATATTATTTAATTTCGATGACTTCACAGAAAATTACAGCGATAGAAAGGTTTTGGGGCTGCCATCCGAAAAATGTGCAGATCTTAGAAAATTTAAACATTGTTTACTTATTTTCATTGCAAATGTCTGCGAAGAAAATACTTAACCCCCGCTAGACACACCTGGGTCTTTGGTGTCCGGCCGTTTTTGAAAATCGTCAGGGCGCACAGGTACGTCAATATTTCGGGTTCTAACCTCCGCTTAAAAAATTGTACTTGGATCCAGAACTGGCGTAGTGAACGTCACGCTCGGTCCTCCGTTCTTCGTGAATTGCTGAGCTGTCAAAGTTGGCTGCGGACACCAAAGACCCATGTGTGTCTACGGAAGCATAAAAGTGTGCATTTTCTTCGAAGCTTTTCTTCGGTATATTAGATCAAGCGGTAGTTAATTGTAACATTTTGTACAATTTTAATGAAGCGAACACTGCATTGGGAAGATATAAATTTATTGAAACGTTAGCACTTAGTTTAACCAGCGAAGAAATAAAAATTTGCGAAGAACACAAGCTTCATGTATGCAATGAATGCATTTTGTAATTTTGTTCAGCTACTTTATTTATTTTAATAAGAATAAGTGTAAGTAATAATAAATAACACAAAAACGTATAAAACTTTGAGTTACATTACTTTCAAACCAAAAATTGTAATTTCAAACGAATTTTCGACTCTAAAAAAATTGTACTTTTTCTCTTGTCATAATAATTATACTTTTTTCGAAGTTTCATTATGTCCTTTATTTTTCTTTCATCTACTATATGTCAAGAAACATTTCGTACAGTAGAATTTTCTTAAACTTATTTAACAAAAAGCTATGATGTTTTAAGTGAATACGTGTATTTCTCGTGTTTTGTGTCGATTTCCATTAAATAACAATAATAAAAATTCATATATATCCATCACCTAATGCACGCTCTTTTTCTATAGATATCGATCTACCTTCATGAATTTTTTCAGATTTTAAAACGATTCGAAGTGTGGTAAAAAAACGGCAGGACTCCATAGACCCAGGTGTGTCTAGGGAGGTGCTCGAATTGTAGTGTGTCTGGGGAGGGTTAATGCAAGCATTTATTGGAACGAAAATAACAAAAGGGCCTAGTGCTGGCAGCCCTTTGGCAGCACCGAAGCAAACAATATGTCGCATCTGCCTCACGTTGAAGTCAACCTGCTCTGCGAATTTTGTATTGATCCGATGACTGCATTGCAAATTTAGGGTGACCATTCGCAAAAGTTTTCAAATTTTCTAGATCTTAATATTTGGTGTTTATTGTCACTATAAGATTACTACGATTTGAAAATTCTATGCTAAAATCGCTTACTAAAGGTATGCCAAAAATATACAAAAACAACCATAGCAGGCAACCCTATCATTGTTTTGAAATTAAATTTCTACTGAATATTGCCTATAATGCCATTTGAATTTCGTTTTGATTCCATGACTGTACTGGAAGCTATAGGGCAAAGAGCTTTATTTTCCTCAGGAATTTTCAAAATTTAAGACACCAAAATTACCATAGCTCGCAATTTTTCAACCAAATTTCTACCAAACGTGGTTTAAAGTAAGGCTCAGCTACTGTGTGAATTTCGTTCAAATCGAATGACTGGATCAGAATTTATAGGGCCAAAAACAGTAATTTTTTTTTAGTGATTTTTCAAAATGGCACCACTGGCACAAAATTGCGCACATTCCAAAATCTCTTCTATCAGACTTGGTCCTACTTAAGACCAATACGTTCTGTACATTTCAAATAATTCTGATTATCGGATCGTGAGTTTCCATGAACAGATGTTTTTGATGCCAAAAATATAGGTAAATTGGGAAAAGGCTACCAGACGTGCCCATTGTAAACTTTCAAATTTTTTGCTTTGGCTATGTAGACAAAGCATAAGATTTATATACGAGTGGCTTCTTCTTCAAGAAGCAACATTTTTTCTGGAGAGTCGATTTGAAGGTTTTCACTTTCAGCGCTTACTCTAGCTACAGGGTCGCCAGCATACTCATTAAAAACTACAAAAGTTTACAACCAACTAATACCAATACGTTCTGAAAGTTTTATAATGATTTAATAACCCTGTCAGGGGGCCCGGAAGCTCTGCTCGCTAAGGCGTCAGGCCGAAAAGCGGCGTGCTACGGCGCCTGCGGATTCGAATCTCGCCAGTGCCATGGCTGTAAGTGTGAATTCGTGTGATTGTCCATGAGGGTGGGAAATGGGCCCAAATTGGTGGCCTAATGCTGGCCGCGTTCCCGGTAGCCCTCTTCACTAACCTAACCTAACCTAATAGCTGTCAAAAGTTATCGCAATTTAAAAATTTTCAGATTTTCCCGTTCTCTTTTTAGGCACTTAGCGCACACATGGGGTTGAAAAATTCTAAAACGTTATCCGATTCATATTTAAAACACGTTTGAAATTTATTGCGTTACCTTAGTTTTTGCAAAAATTATTTGTGGACGGAATAATAGGTATATTAAAACTATCACTAAAATGGCCGCCGGCGCCAAAGGGTTAAAGATAATTAACATTTATTGAGACCTAGACCTATTCTGCATACACATCAATGTATCCTGAAAGTTTCAGCTAAATAAATGGTGCGTTCCCGAGAAATAGTCACTGAATTTTCGGTGATATAATCATATATATATATATATATATATATATATATATATATATATATATATATATATATATATATATATATATATATATATATATATATATATATATATATGTATATGTATATATATATATATATATATATATATATATATATATATATATACATATGGAAATATGCATTTTTGGCCGAATCGATTTTCGAATCGAACATTAGTAAAAATCTCAGGGCGTTTATGCTAAGGCCGGCAGCATTCTTAACATTGCTACGTCTCCAGTCAAAACTTCCCTCCTTAACTAGCTCCAATACTCACCTAGCACTCCGATCCGAGTGTCATGTCATTCAGCTGACGAGGAATTGTCTCATGAATTGGTGATGATTAATGTTGGCGTTTGGGGCGGTGTAAAATTGCTTTTAGTTAGAGCTTGTTAGTTAGGGCGACAGGCGCAGATGTTTGAGCCAGATATGTAGACGGAGCACGAGGTACAACGGCGACACTGGACGTTTGTCAAATATCCAAATGCATCGATTAGCAAGTCTTTGCGATCTATTTAAGCCAAACGAACCCGCGCGAAACACAATGAACGACGACGACGAACAAACGACAGAAGGAACATTAAAAAAGGAAAATCAAGATTCGAAACTGAAAATCGCGTAGTACACTATATGCTAATCGACGACTGTTCGCCTTCTTGAGGACATTGGTCTATATCCGGCTTGTAAAACGCAAATTGTTATTGGCGCTTATGCAAACACGGCCATACGAAATCGAGAATTTATTTTGTGATTTGCTCGTTGGAATAAATAGAATGACGATTTGGCTAAATGTATTTGTTGAATACGTGGTAAATTGTTTTGGATAAATCATGGAAATCATACAGACAGATTATGGAATGGTAAAATTGTCACCTATTGTTGATTGTTGTGATGCATGATTTGCTGTATAGGTATGCAGCCGTCCTTAGCATAAACGCCCCATCTGCCATTTTTTTTCATTTCTGAACTAACACCAGCTTTACATCATTCTTCAAAATACGAAAAACCTGTCTTTTGTGAAAGTACTATATGTCAAAGTCTATAATGAAAAATTACCTATCCACAAAAAACGTAGCAATTAGTTAGCATAAAAGCCCTATCTACCGTAGATAAGGCGATTATGCTAAGTAATGCTATAATCATTTCCTTGCATTTCCTACAAATATTTTCAACGTGAATGCTTTTACCTCAAATACTTCAAATAAACGTATCTGCAGCATTTAGAAAAACACAAATCATTGAATATCTCGAAAGGTACTAAAATGTAAATAGAGCGCTTATGGTAAGAACGGCAGTGTGTGTCAATACACGTAGGCGTACCTGCTACAATGAAAAACAGAATGGTTTAGTGTTGTTTTCATGATGTTTTGAAAGTAATGTACTGTGGCATTAAATGTTGCATGCAAATTTACTGAAATTATAAAATTCAAGCTGGTGTAACTTCAAATATCAGATAAATAATACGCGCCCAGTGTGGGTACATAAGCACAGCACCGTTGACTTTATGATTGCAACACTTAGAGCCACAACTGAGAATATGTCAAATTCATTCGCTACGAATCAGAAGAGACAAGAAAAGTTGATCAATGGATTTTGATTATATGAATTTCTTTAGACTTCGTCAAATGTCTGTGTAGATAACCGATATTTTGCTAAACTCCAATAATGAAAGACACAATGTAGACTAGGCACGCATTACATATTGCAAACATTGGGGCTTTCCCAATCAACGTTTTCGCCTTCGTCTTCAACTTGTTATAACAGAATGTGACGTCAGACCAAGTCGAGCTTCTCCGAATTCAGTTATCTACGTCTTAACAGTTGACGAAGACACGTTCTGATTTAATTTTTCGTTGGCTTGATGGTGTTTTAAGGCAATTTTACAAAACAAAGCCAACGATTTCGGACACCTCATCTTGGTCTGCTTCAAACTATTAGAATAGCTCAGCTACATTGCTAACGAAACAGTCTGTCATAACAATTTGAAGAAAGGCCCATTGGTACTCTAGCTGTAAACCAACACAGGCCAAATCATATATAACCATAAACGGTCTATACAGAAAACAGCTACAAAACAAAATAAATAATTTCATTAATTGCATCGATTGCGCGAAACTTAGCTAATTATAATTTTGCACGTGCAATGCGCCTGCTTGTATTTTTAGCAACGATTTGTTTGCTCACATCTGCAGCTATTCAATCGTTAGCCCCCTCGTCTCCGGTTTATTACATTAAATCACTGCTACGTCTATCAACTTCCTCTCAGCTGCTTTGCTTCACTTATTGCAACAAATTATCGGGCATTTTGTCTTGATTCCGCTCAGCATATGATTGAACATAAACGGAGCGAATTATTGCAATTTATGAAACTGGAGATGTGGCTGCTGCACCTAATTCAGTTCCGTCCATTAAACATGCACTCAAGCGAGTGATATATTCGAATCTGTATCTTTTTTTAGTTACATATCTCAGAAAAACGGTTTGTTATTAGATAAACAGTTGGCTCCAAAGATTTAACTCGATTTGAAATATATTTATTCATGGCCAAAAATGAAACTCACATTCTTCAAAACATGGCAGCTTATTAAGTCATACGAGATCCAATAAATCGTTATGGTCTCCCAATTAATAGTCAATCGAAAGTGCGTATCAACCACAGAATGAAATTTTCAGTTCCAGTTGACCGCACCACCGTCATGAATGAGCCGCACAACTCTCCAATCCCACTGAATCGATACATTTACGGGGATTTTTTTTTTGAATCCAGCTCAGGTGAAACGGTGTTTACTTTTCCAGGTGGAATACGAAAATAATCAGGGCACGGAAGCAGTATTACGACACGGTCCTGTGATTCTAGCAAGAGCTGGCTGCTTTTGTCATGGTATCGCGAGTACTTTGACTTGTGAACCTTCACGCAGACTATCGTCTACGTGCTTCAAATTTTCTTTCCTTGAATGAAATCTAAATGTTTCTTTCGCGCGAACAGCTGTGTACTTACGGACGGACTGTATGCAGATATGCAACTCATTGTAAAGTCCGTGAATGAATTTGCACGGAGCGTAAAATTTCTTTCCGGTGGTCACGGTGCCTACGCCGTGGTACTCGAGGTCAATCAGCGGAACGTCGATCGAAACCTATGCAAAGGATGGTAGATGGATGAATGACGAACGCTGGATGTAGAGTCATGTGATTTTGGTTCGAACCGGACGCACGTGTTTGCTTCTTTCTCCATGGCAGAAGAGCGAATTTCACTCCAGCTATATTGGATTTTGAATGAAATGATTCAATAGTAAATGGCACTATGTCAGGAGACCGGAATAATTCGTTAATTGCGATTGAAATGCGTAAAGGTATGATGTCATTAACTTTATTGTCTTCTTGAATATAAAGTTGAGATGTTTCAATTTAATTAATGATAAAAGATTAATGACAAATTCAATCCATTATAGTTAGAATAACTGAACGCTTTAGGTGATTTCTAAGGAGCAAACCATCTCTACAATGTATGACGTTTCGATCGAAACTGATGTCGAGAGGTGCCTTGCCATGGAATTACTTCAGGTATTCAACTTTGGTATGTTCAGTTGTATCTACATTGTTTTGCATGGACACCTATATTTCTAAATACGAACAAATCTTAAAATATTTTTTTTGTCGTGTCAGAATAAATGTGATTTCGTGTTAACTTCAATAAATATTTAAGCGTTATAGTTTTTGTGAAGAAATATTTAAATCGTTTTCCCGTTTGGATTTTCCTCAAAACTTGGGAAATTCAGAGCATAATTCGTTGTCATTCCTCAAGCGACGCTTTTTGAAGTCTTCCTTTCGTGGAAATTATCTAATAACGACTATTAGTTTCACGAATTTTTCGCGAATTGCCAAAATAAAGTGGTTGACGTGGCCACTTTCAATAGCACTTCGCTTAACTCGATGGCGCAAAGAGTACCTGCTTATCACCTCTTTGATGCATTGAAATTAGATTTTGCGTCGATAACAGAGACCAGACTCATAGAGTCAGCTGTAGACGGTTTACCACTGTCTTCGACAACCAAAATGGCGGCTCGGCACCACTGGTTAGGAGTAATCTGAATATGTAGTCCTTCGAGTCCCTGATCTGAAATGCTGTGCGTTTGCTGCAGCTGTAGTCAAAACAACGGACCATAGGCGAATCCTCGTAGCATTCCGTTCGATGTAGTTCGTCAAAGTCAAGTTTGTTGCATGATTTCGGAGTGTTTTGCTCAATCATATCTTAATAAAAATATTCGTTTATCGGTGGCGATTTGAACTCGAGACACCCACAATGGGGAGATACCGTGACAAATGGAAATGGTAGAGTGTTGTTCAAATGGATGCAATTAAGCAGTCCTACCATTCCTTTGCAACTCAACCAGAGATTTTCCTACACCCCCCTAACACCTTCCTAATACCCCCCTGGAAAGTGTATACACCCCCCTAACACAGACAATTTTCCTACACAAAGGGACCTTTGTGTCCTTTGTTCCAAAGGGACACCCCTCCTAAAATTCTGAACACACCCCCCAAGAAAAATGCCTGGGAAATCCCCTGAACTCAACCATAGAATTCTTTCTCCTGTCAGACGCCCTGTGCAGCAGTGTGGATCCTCCACACTGATGGACGCAAGCTAGTATGTTTGGTCACTTTGCCGTGAAGCTTCAACTTCAGTTTCGCTCCCTTTTCAGCTTAATCGAAAGACCCCGAAAGACAACCTGGTCTTTCAATAATACCGATTGGGGAAAATTTCAGCGCGACATAGACGTTGCGATAGGGAATCTTGATGTTTCTGTAACGGAAAACTTAACAAACCGTCAGATTGATAATTTAATAGAGTCCGTGAATAACATAATAAATGAAACCGTTGTCCAGAATACAAGCTTGATTACACATAACAAATATCAGAATCACGCACTGCCGCCGGAAATCGGAAAGCACATGACAGTGAGACACATTTGGCGCTGCAAGTTTAAGGGGATTTTTCATAGGCATGGGAGAAATCACCTGTCGTACAGGTTACTACTTTCGAATATCAACTGTCTCAGCAAAATAATTGCTGATATGGCAGGTAAATTTTGCAGTGAGCGTCTTGTGCAGCGGCTGGCTGACATCCGACCAGGCCCTGACATGTTCAAACAAATCAACCTGCTCTCTCGCAAATACAAAAGCCAGGAGATGGTGGTAACGATTGACAATGTCGCTGTGCACAGCCCTGACCGTCAGGCAGAGTTGTTTGCATCGACATTTCTATCCCAACTGACCGCCGTTCCGCCTGACTGTTCTGCTCTTAACAGCCAAATAGTAAGAGAGGAAGTCAATCCCTTCCTCAATACACACAATGAGCGATTGGCCACATTTTCATCCGAAAACCATTCCGATGACCCGCAAAATGCAGATGACCGGTTCCACTTTGTCAATAGTGATTACTTGGTGCAACTGATGCGCGGTATAAAAAGTAAGAAGTTTTCTGGGCTTGATGGAATGTCTAATTTCATAATGAAACATCTACCAATCTCTATGCTCAGAATTCTTTCCACTGTTTTCAACAATGCCCTGAACAACGGTTACTTCCCGGACACATGGAAAGTAGCAAAGATTGTTCCCATTCATAAGAAGGGCAAACTAGTGAGGCCAGTAATTTCCATCCAATCTTCTGGCTTCCTAACTTGAGGAAGATTTTTGAGAGAATATGGATGAAATGATAAAAAAAACTACTGTGGGCTCACACAGGTGATTGCTGACCACCAATTTGACTCTCGGCGCAAGCACGGCACTCAGCACGCCATATTTCACTTGCATGATCAAATTGTGCTCACTTGAATGAGCGAAACATTCCGACAGTAGTGTGTGCTTTAGATATCGAGAAGGCTTTCGATTCCGCCTGGCACCAAGACCTTCTATTTAAGTTAATCACGTTTCGATTCCCGCAAGAGATAATAAGACTCGCCACAAGCTTCCAACACCAACAGACATTACTATGTAATGCCAAGCACCAACAGACATTACTATGTCAGTGTTAACGGAGCAGATTCTCTTATAGAGCCCGTAACATCAGGAGTGCCACAAGGTTCTGTTACTGAACTAGTTCTTTACACCATATTCACCGCTAACCTTCCGATTCCAGTGGGCCAACACCAAGCCCGAATTCTCCAATATGCTGATGACACGCTCCTATTTGCGTCGAGCCAAGACCCGCTCAAAGCAGCGAAGAACCTGGAATACTACTTGGTAGAACTAAGTCTTTACTTTGACGAATGGAGTATCAAACTAAACAGTAGAAGACTCAGTTTTGCATATTTCCCAATCCTTCAAAGTATTGGGGATCTACAACTATCCGCAAAAAAAAAACAAAAAAACTCGCTGTCGGATTTGGAACATCTAGTGCTGCCTCCTCACTGTGGGCCATCATCGGCCACTGCAATGATTGTAATCATCGCCAAAATTATGGTCACCATCACGAATTCGCCTCCACACACTGGGCCGCTAGATAGCCTAGTCATGATTTTTCGGTTGCGCATGATGGCCCGCTTTGATGTGTGTGAAAAACCGCTCCGAAAGCCATCCTCGGCCATCGCCATTTCCATGCTTCGCCACTGTCGGCCACTGCAAGCCATCACCCGTCTACACAATGGGCCACATGATGGCCCACAGTGAGGAGGTAGCATAAAATTACTCCTGGCCCATCTCTAAAGTACCTCGGAATCGATTTCCAGGAATTTGTAATATTAAATCCATTTTTGCGGCAGAAAATCAAAGCTGCCAAATCTGTATTTCAACACACCCGACCTCTTTTTCCAAAAAGAGGAGCATAAACACCAAAGCTAAATCCATTTCTTACAACACCCTGATCCTGCCTATCCTGACTTATACTTCCTCATCCTGGATTACCTGCTCAAAGATTGCCACGGCAGAAGCGGAGGTATTCAAAAGAAGAATCCTGCGCTTCTGTACTGGCAGGTTCTTCAACTCAGTAACTAAAAAGTGGCCGAAGAACCTCCTATATCAGGAGTCGGGACTGAAGCCACTTAGGAACCGAGTTGTAGAATTAACGACACAATTCTACGGAAAAACAGACGGACATGAGAATGGACAGATTCGATCACTAGGGCGAATAGGTCGCTCTAATGAGCTATTTATGCGCCCCGCGATGGTAGGATTGCAACGGATGTGCATGAATGCGCTTTTCAACTATATAGTCCTCCCGACAAACAGAAGGGCTTAGATTTAAGACCTAGTTGAAGATTTAGATTTAATTAGGCTAAAGTAAACTATAATTAGTCATAAGTTAGATTGTAATTAATGTAAGGTAGTGTTTAAGAAAATTATTGCCAGAGTAACCTCAACTGGTGTACAAGCTGTGTAAGGCACAACATTTATGCCGAAAATAACTTGAAAAAATACCAAAATAGCATAATAGCCGCTAGACTTTAACTAAACTTTAAGTTAGGTTAAGAATGTACAATTAATATATACTAAAAATATTTTCAAATCAAAAATCCCGAACAACCAATCAAATTGAAATCACTTCACTGTAGTAAATTTACAATTATCTTTGGAAAATTTTAGTCTAACCATTTTAATATTAATTGATGTTTAGTTAATTTAATAATAATTTAACAATTTAATAATTTAGGGAAACTTTTCTCCAATGAAGTGAAGGCTGCAAATTGCCAATGGTGATACATATTCGAATTTCATGGCGGTAGTCAGTTCAGCTTTACATGTTTTTCAAATTTTGAGCACAACCTCTTTAATCAATATAATGCTTTCCATTTCTGTTCCCTTCAACTAAGCTTGGTTTCAACGAGTAAAGTCCAGCCTTCATAGCGAAACGCTTAAATTCCTATCACTGAACCTTGGGAACCAGGAATACCAGCCGAACAGAGACCATTATGAAAAAGATTGCCATGGATAAAAAGGTTAGGCCACAAAATCCCAGTGAACAACCCACTTTGGGGTTATAAACAAGCTTGCCCTAGATAAAGGTATCTCAATAAATTTGGCTAAGATACAATTATAAGCCACTGCCAGTACTATTTTTGATAGAAGATGTCTACATTGACGATTCTCTTAGATTCAAAAGGAAATATAGCTGGCACACTTTCAATAGCATCATGAGAAAAGTAACTTTTAAGCAATAACTTGAAACAATCAACGATTCCAATAGAACGATAGAAGCCCTATCAGCAAAAATTGTTCAGGCGAAAGAAGAATTTACCACTAAAATTGCGATTGAGGGTTGTAGTTCTTATGAGCTCTAAGGGATCGTTGAGGAGCTAATGAAAAAAAAAAACGAGTTACTAGGTGCACAAGTGACCCTAGCTTGAAAGGGGAAGCAGACTGACTGACAGATCACACCAGCCACCAGATCTCACTAAAAGTAGCGAATCTACAAGGAAGCGATAAAACACAGAAGAAAAAACAAGCTAGAGTGCAATAACGTTCACTGTGAGGAAGTGAGTCAAAGTGCGATTGCCACTAGCTTTGAAAACAAAACAGTTCCAAGTAGTGGTTTGCTTAATTTAATCTATAAGAATAATGCTCACGTTGGGCGCTGTATACTTTCGCGGATTGTAAGGCGTTTTCTTTGAATTTAAACTAGTTTTTCATGTAAAAAATTGTTTTTATTGTTGAATCAAGTCCGCTTAGTACAGGAATCGTTTTGAACTAGAATAAAAAGTTACATGACGTTTTAATTTAAATCTGTAACCGTGTCTGTAAAATATTAAATTTAAATCTTTAAAAGTGTCGGCTCAGGTTCGCGTTTCAAAAACATCATCATGGGTTCGGAAAATCTTGCTTAGGAGAAATTTTTGGCAAATTTGCGATTTGACTTAACCTTAATTAGCCTAAATAGAGCTTGAATAATTATATTACAGGTAGTACATTTCTGATCAATGTGTGAAGTCCATATTAAAAATTTGTTTCAAGTACTCGGCCGTTCGCCAAAAATTGTCGCCGACTGTTTTTTTTGTATTTTTTTGTTGTATGATTAATTGCCTTCTTTGTCTGATAAAAATTGCGGGATTCTTTCGTAGTGAGCAAATGACGGAATACAGAGTTGTAAGCTTGGATGTTTAGGAAATGCAAGTGTCATCCATGAATTGCATATTTTGGAAACAAATAATTTAGGGAAGTCTGCTGTGCCTAGCTTATGCAAGATAGGTGATAAAGGTGATCCTTGCCAAACTTGAGCTTCAATGGACTATGAATAAAAATGAGTCTTTGTTTTTACACGAAAGCTCTGTATTCTAAGAAAGATCCAATCGGTTAAATGAGAGGTACAGAGAGTTGCAATTGCTGCAGTTTAAATATGTCTTAAGTCAGGACTTTATCGGGATGTTAGGCTATGTCAAATATAGTTACGCCAGCTCGCTTTCTATGCTTTAATGCTACATGATTGTATTGGACCAATTTCGTTAGCAAGAATTCAGTGAAGAGGAGGGGCTTGAAGCTGAATTGTTCTTCCGGGAGAATATTCCTATCGAATACTTTTTCCCATTTTTTTTTTAAATATTTGTTTCCTGTTTCACTGCATATTAATGTTAACTTTTTACCGATGACAAAAGTTTCTGCACAAACAATTTATTTTTTCGATTAATATTCATCTTTTAGTTTTCTGGTCTAGGTTTAGAAACTATGTTGGCAGATTTGAACAAAACTTTACCACATAAAATGTTGAATTTTTTGCACAACCTCTTTAATCAATATAATGCTTTCCATTTCTGTTCCCTTCAATTCAACTAAGCTTGGATTACAACCTGCTGGAAGCCCATGCCAGTAATTTACATATTCCGTTCCATGACAAACTTAATTCGAAATTCATGAATATTAAAGAAACAAGCCAGCATACATATCAACCACATTAGGCGCTGACTAAATATATGAAATATCCGTTAGTTAAAGTGCTGTTTGTCCCTAGACGCATGTCATTATGTCATATCACGTGTAATTGCAGCACAACACAGACTGCCAAGCACCCATGTAAAAGCGCAATTTAGCCGGGCCGTACGAATGATCATGACAAAATTGAAATGCACAGATTGTCTGCACTTGGTTGCAGTCGCTACTGCAGCATATACGAAAGAATAGACAGGTATGCAGACCAGGTTCTTCTTGGAAATCGTTAGAAATGCAGAAACGAAAGCCAAATCTGACAAGGTACTCCGGGGTCGACAAAGTGCCACCTTAGTGGATCGGACGACGTCGTGTTCATCTATTTCGAACAATTAACAAGTGCGCAAACTAAAAATAACTCGGTCGGTGTCAATAGCTTGTCCCAAGTCGCTTCTGGCATATTAATTTCGCCAGAGTACTCCCAAGTACGCGTATCTGATTCTTCTGGCGGAGCCTCAAAGTGATTGAGTGGCGAGCACGTAAGCGTCAGGAAATGGTTGAGAACGTGTGTCAGCCCATCGGTCATAAATTTTGATCCATGAAGCCGTCAAGTTGCTGACTGACATCATTCTAATGGGGCGGATCGATCAGGGCAGACCAAAGCTATTGGCTAGATCCGATTAAGATTAGCTAGTTCGTGTCTTCAATTGTTTTCATAATTACGGCGACGGTGTTTTGGATGAGGTGTTTGTGATGGGGTGATGATGAATAGTGATTTTGAATTTATTTCAATACTAGAATGAACTTTTGATGAATATTAAGTAAATGGTGACATCAGAAATAGGGATAATCGAAGGACTCTTTGAATGAATAAGCACGTTTAATTCCAAACATGTTCCACGGAAATAAGGACCATAGTGGTTTTAATGTTTTGGAAATGAAAGATTACAGATTGACTACGCGAGCAGCGGAAACTCTTCAATTAGATCGATTGTATAATTTGTCAACAGATGTTTGTTTGGCGATTTGACGAACTGAACATCTCAGATTATTATAATACAACCAATCTGAAAAACACTGAAATAAAAGGCGCCGAAACTAAAAATATATTAAGTTAGATTCTAACTACATCATCCAACTGCACTCACTTTCCTTCACTCCGATATAATTGTGTCCATTTATAAAATCACGCAGTGCAATTTGTTACGGCAATTTATTGAGGCGTTTTCGAGAGCATTCTAAACTGATAGTAGACGCCGGGCTCGAGACATTTATCTTCTAAGTGAGAGCATTTATCACATTGAAGCGCCTTCTTAACTCTGCGCGGATCAAGCGGATTAAGGCGAATGACAGACACGCATGTGCAGCAGGCTTAGTACCTCGAAGCGGTGCCTGCTTGCTTAGATATATTGTCGTGTAATACTGAGGTGTGTTACAATGCAGACGCGTCGCGACAATGTAAGGAGTCTGTGTCATATGAAACTCAATTTGAAAGCGATATTTTATTTGGTTAGAAGAGATGGGATATAAAAAGCTTGCAGGTGGCATATCTCAAAAAAATCTGTTGGATTATGTAACAATGTCGGGGCGATTTTCAGAAAAAAAAAACTACTCAATATACAGATTTTCAAACATATTTTCAAGTTCCCCATTTAATGCACATACATGTCTTAATTGTACAGAGTGTTAACAGAAAATAATATAAATAGGTGTTTGAGTCTGAGCTTATATTCAAATATTCCTTCCACTACCAAGCGCTTGTCTCTTAACCGTTCTCATAGACTCATGCTTAATGAAATCGGTGCTATTATTATACATATGTCATCGTGGGAGTGGCTCAGTTTTATGTAGAGTATGACTCACAAGTTGAATTCTTTCTGTGAAATGAATATTTATTGTCGCTACGCCGTTGGTGTCGAGTACTCGAATTCTTCTGCACAATTTATTACTTTGTTTACACTCAGAATAGGTGAAATTATTGCGACATTATGATAGATGTCGTTTGGCGAAAATCATAAAATTGTGGAGATGAGTTCCTGTTTAGCATGACGCGGCCACTATACGAACATAGTTTGAAAAAAAAGTCTAGCGCATCAGAGCCGCTGGAAAACTGATTTTCCAAGAAATTGTCTTCGAGTGACAAAACAATGTGGAAAGACGTTATTTACTCTTTTGTAGTATCATATCAACCATTCTTTATCCAAAGCAACAAAACGCAACTATAACAACACTTTCCCAACGAAGCAGCAATAAGTTTACCATAACAAGCTTATACTTAAATCAACTTATCCGTTGGATTTCGTTCTCATCGCAGGATTTCATCGAAAGTTTTAGCGGTTAAACGTTGTTTGAGGCTACCATCTGAAAAATGTTCTAAACTCGGAAAATGTAAACATTGTTTCCTTGTTTTTATTGCAAATGCTTTGCATATGAATATGTAATGGAAGCATCTGTTGGTGCAATATTTACGAAAATGTCTGTGCTAGTTACCCTGTGTTAGCAGCAAAGCAAAAAATACACCAAATCTGCTTCACGCTAAGTTAAACCCACCCGATTGAATAACTGCGCTGGAAGCTATACGGGTGAAAAGAATTTTAGGGTTACCACCCTCAAAACTTTTCAAATGTTCGAAACGTTAATATTTGTTATTTATTTGTCGTTATCATTGCAGGATCATTCCCATTTGCAAATCTAATGACATGATTGCTTAGAAAAGAAATTTCAAAAATTACAAAAATGGTCATAGCTGGCAGCCCTTTCATTATTTTGCTACGAAATCCCTACGACATTTGGCTTACATTAAAGTTCATTTATTGCATGAGCTTCGTTTTGATTTCACGACTGGACCGGAAGGTATAGGGAAAAACTTTATTTTGCTGAGCAAATTTACAAGATTTAGGACACAGAAATCACCATAGCTGGCAGCTCTTTTTTAATTCTTAACCAAATTTTCATCAAATGTTGTCTGGAGTAAGGTTCAAATACTGTGTGAGTTTAGTTAAAATATGATGGCTGAATCGGAAGTTATTGGATAAAAAGCAGTTTTTTTCTCAATGATTTTTCAAGATGGGACCACTGCCACAGGGTTGCTCGCATTTCAATTTTGAAAATTTCAATTTGACATGATGGGCAATAGTTAAAATGTATCAATGATCTGAATTTCTTGTCAAAAAACAAAAATTTTCAGGAAAGTCAATGATTTGAAGGATTTTTTTTCAGGAAAAAATTTTGATCAACATAAATACGCTCTGCAAATTTCACGATGATCCAATGTTTCTGTCAGAAGTTATGACAAATCAAAATTTGAAAACAAATCCTTGCTTACTTTCAGGCACTCAGCACCTACACACGGCTCAGAATTTCCAATTCTTTATCATAGGCAAGCTTAAAACATAATAAACTTTCATTTCCAATCGTAACCTTACAAAAATTTAAATATAGGAGTACCTGAAAAATCACTAAAATGCCCGCCGCCGCCGCCAAAGGGTTAAAGATATATTAATTCCAGACCTACCCACTATGTACATCTATGTTTTCCGAAAACTTCAGCTCAACCGGATCGGCCACTCCAGAGATTATCCCCCTTAATCATTTTGCTGATATATATATATATATATATATATATATATATATATATATATATATATATAAATATATATATATATATATATATATATATATATATATATATATAAAATCATATTTGAAAATTTAGCCAAATCATATTTGAAAATTTTTGAATCAAAAATGTTCATATACGTTTCTTTTTAATTCAATGATGAACAATTTTGAATTGAAAATAAAATTTTTATAATAAAGTGGAATTCAAATAAGATTAGCTTTTTATTTCAAAGTGATTTCAACTTTTGATTTAAAGTGATTCTAAAAAAGCGTTAAGTGGTGAAATTTTTCTGAGTGTAGGTTAATTGTTTGAAATTTTACCACTAGAATATGACCGTTTTGACATTTTGTGTATATATATATAGATATAGTAATCAATACTTATTATTTAATTGAACTGAAAACAATCGCAAAAACAAAATAAAACACACCGATTACCAGTTCAATTTTGAGTGAAATGATTTGGTTTTTAGTCCGGAACAGAAACGCCGTCCCGGCCTTGCTTTTCAAATAAGAACAGCAGAAATTAAAACGCCCTCTTCACACATTCAAGGGGTACAGAGATCGATTTGTTTATGTTCCCAACGGGAAAAGTAATGCTTACGGATATATTACCCAGCAAAGCAAATGCATCGTAATTAATTTATAAA
This sequence comes from Nemotelus nigrinus, assembly GCA_947369275.1. Lineage (NCBI taxonomy): Eukaryota > Metazoa > Arthropoda > Insecta > Diptera > Stratiomyidae > Nemotelus > Nemotelus nigrinus. The sequence goes on along the minus strand of OX376373.1, from coordinate 74,409,355 downwards.
AGAGTCATATTTTACGAATGTTTTTCTCGTTAACGAGCTCGCAAATGAATCGAAAACGATTCATTGGTCCTACTAAAATGGTCATCCGAGAAGAATAATTTTTAACGATTCGTAAATTAGTTAGAAAAAATGTGGTTTTAGCGAGTATATATCATCTATACTCGTTAAAATTGATACTTTTATGAATTATTGGCGATAGTTTTAACGATTTCAAGTATATTAGCTTTTACGAATTGAAAATGAGTTAAAATTATTTACTCATAGTAGAGTAAATTCGAAAGACTGGAAGAATGAAGCAATATGGGCTGGTAAAGACGAACATAAAACATCGTTACATAAGAACACTATTCAGCACAGACGAATTCACAGCACAGGCGAATTAAACTGAAATGTTGTTTGGGATACCGCGACCAGCAAACTAGGGGAAAAATCTATGTAAAATCTGTTACTGAGCCGCATAGGCCATAGGCCACATACACATGGCTTGCATTATTTGCTACGTCGGTCATCCTAAGCAAAATTATTGCTGCTTATCGTTTTACGAACAGGCTCAGTTTCGTATGAGGGATATGTCTGTTGATTTTCGAGAAACTATCGTTTTTAGTGAATGCTCACTAAATTGTTTACTGGGCATTTTGCGTAATGCGTGGAAGCATTACCGAAACATTGCATGTTTATTTCTTTTTAACACAGCAGGTCCTAGGCTGGGAAGATTTATACAAGGGGAAACTTATGCTTCTAGTTTTATAGCTTTATGTATAAGAGCTTTTTGGATAGTACGACCAGTGATGCCAATTTAGCTACATTGTAGCTAGATTTAGCTACAAAAAAACGGGTTTTGCTATGTGTTTCCTCAAATCTAACTACAAAAGCTTTAAAAGCTTTAAAAAAGTTGACATCACTGAGTACGACATCGTATTCTCGCATTTCCGTCATCCAAGGTGAATTCCGTCATCCAAGGTGAAAGGCCCAAAACCACATCCAAATTATTGTAAAGCTTATGTTTAAACCTAAGCGTAAGTTTCCAGTTCATAAAGCTAAATTGATAATGAAATATGCACTGTCTGGAGAATAGCCCAAAGTTGTTCGAACACTGACTCAAGTTCTTTTGCTTGGAATATCAGCATACTTATTTATTTTATTGAATTCAAAATTGGCATAAAAGACCTATAATTTTTCCCAATGTATGAAAAAGCTTACATGTAAACCAAACATCAAGCTTCTACCTAATAATAACGAACTAAAGTTGAAATATGCACTAACTGTCCGGGGACTAGTACATTTACCCTATAATCAGGTAGTTATAGTTTAATATCGGTTGGTGATCTGAAAATAAGGAACCCATAGATTGCGGCGCCCTGGGCTATCCAGTGTGCCCGTGCGTAAAGATGGCCCTGGGTCTTGGCTTAATTCAAACAGATAGAAGGCGACGTAGTTATGGTCATGTATGTACACCTTCGTCACTCATTAATGCGAACAGTGCATCCGAGAGAGTACCTATAATAATATTTGCCCTATAGCTTGGCCCGAAAAAATCCTCTTCTTCACCATCGGTTTCTAATTCCTTATAGAAAATGGTCTTATTCTCAGATTAGATAGAAAATTGCGTAAATCGATCCCGGAAAAATGTAGCACTAATTAGGTTTTCCGAAAATTCGGTTGATATTAACATTTCCCACAGTGGTGACGAAATGTCTTGATCCAATTCTGCAACGCAATAAATACCGGCTATCAGGAGTCAGAAACGCGACAAACATCAATTTTTGGTTGAATGCCAGCTAGAATTAACCTCGCTAATAAGCCGCTCTACTCTTTTTAACTGATACTGTATCATACTGCGAAGACTCACCATGAACCTTGAAAACGCATATGATAGTTATGTGTCAGCATCAGGATGCCGATAAAACTACAAACGGACATCAACATCCTGATGCCAACACTCTCAACACTAATATCAACACGGTACTCGTGCATCGCCATAAAATACATGACGATGACGGCCGGGTTGAAATTAATAGAAATGATGAAAGAATCAAGTTCTTAGCATCAACAAATCGAAGACCCACAGTGGCTTCGATGTAATAAATATTGTTGAATGTCTCGTGAGAAAAACGAAGACCAACGTGGCTTCGAAGTAATTAATGATTTTCAATGTCTCGTGAGAAAAACGAAGACCAACGTGGCTTCGGAAAAATATCTCATCTAAAAAACGAAGACCAAAGTGGCTTCGATAGTAGCGAGTAAGAAAATAGTGCAGTCTTAATCTAGTGTCCTAAGCGTAAGTTTGTGTTCAATAAAGCAAGAAGTATTTTTCAAAAAAGTAGTTTTTATTCAAACCAAAAGTTATTACTGGCGCAGCCTACGAAACGAACTTTACAATTGGCGAACTAATTGTATAAAGTTGGAAAAATTATTTGGTTTTCAGAACATTAAATTTTTTCCAATTTGCAATAACTAATGTCTACAGCGGATTCAAAACCCGAAGAAGGACAAAGTTCATCCGATTTGGAGCCTTCACCAGCCACAAGAACACAAATGGACCTGGACAGGATTAAGGAGGAAGCAAGGAACTTTCCGGTTTTCGATGCCAATCCAGCCAATATTTCCCTGCACATTTGGATCCAAAGTGCGGAAGAATTACTATTGGATGCAGCGCAGTATGACGATCGTGTATATTTTTCAACGCTAAAAGCGATTACAAGATCCATCAGGGGACGTGCAGCATCAGTACTTTTCAAATTGGAGAATCTAAACAGCTGGGAAAACATCCGAAATCTGTTGTGCAGCCATTTTGGAATACACGAATCTTTTGACACACTTATCGAAAGATTGGAACAAGTAAGCGATCAAAATTTTATTAACGCATATTATAAGATAGAAAAATGTTTAAATAAAATGAACATTAAATATATGTTCGAAAAACAAAATAGTAACGTTCGATTTTCGCACCTAAATTCAACGAAAGTAGAGCTATAAATAAATATTTAAGAATTTTACCAATAAATCTAGCATTAAATGTGGAATCAAAAAATTGTGATAGTTTAAGTAAACTGTTCAATAGTGTTCGCGAAGTGACAAATAGAGTGAATTTTAAGAATAATGTGCGTGAAACTTATCATGTTGATTCGAAACATAATAATCGTGTCTCGCAAGTAAAATATGAAAAACGTGATGATAAATACCAAGGTACGCGAAAAAATAATCGTGAGTTTTCTAAACCTCGTTCGCAAGAACAAAATTTTCAGAAAACATGCCTCCCATTTCACTTCCAATAGCAGTGCTTACAATTTTCAATCAAAAAATTCCTGTTTTGATTGATACGGGTGCTTCTTCATCTAGTTTAGACTATCGTTACTTTCCGCACTTAAAACGCGAAAGTTTGAAAGTTCCCATAACAGTTTATGGACTTGGTGGTTCGATTCAAATAACACAAAAAATAGTTACACCAACTCCAAAAGAATTTAAATTTCCAAACAGTACAATGTCTTGGCAATTACAGTGCTTTGAAAATAAAGAATTTAAAGCAATTCTGGGACAAAACATATTGATTCCTATGAGAGCTCAAATTTTTCCTTATAATGGTACATTTACTATCAATGGTCAAAGTATTCCATTTACATACATAAAAGAAATCACCCCGGTGTTTGAAAAAAAGAAAATTCTTAATAATAGTTCGTTTTGCACAAATGCTCTTACAAACAGCATTCCAATAAACGAAACGAATGATCAGCTATCTAGACAGAAAATTGATTCTAACCCGAGAAATAATTGTTTGATCAAATTAAAGTTGTGTGAAGCTTTTAAAAATGTTCAATTAGATTTTAATCATCTCACTAAAGACCAACAAGATCAAATTCATAAACTTTTGTATGAATTCCGTAACACTTTCTATATTGAAGGAAATCCTATAAATCCCAATATAAATACAAAGCATAAAATTTTTACCAAAAACGATAAACCAATTTTCTCCAAAATCTATAACTACCCTAAAGTGCATGAACAAGAAATTAACCGTCAAATCTTTAATATGCTTGACGATGGCACGATAAGAAAATCGTCAAGTCCATACAACTCTCCATTGTGGATTGTGCCTAAAAAGAAAGACAATTCAAACGAACAAAAATGGCGTGTTGTTATTGATTATAGGAAGCTTAATCAACACACTATTGATGATCGATTCCCTATTCCTAATATTGAAAATATTCTAAGTAAACTAAATGATTCTAAGTTTTTCACCACACTTGATCTAGCTAAAGGCTTTCATCAGATTCCGATAGCAGAATCTGATAAAGCAAAAACGGCTTTTAGCACTCCAACAGGACATTATGAATTCAATAAAATGCCGTTTGGTCTTAAAAATGCTCCTGCCGCTTTTCAAAGACTTATTAATGAAGTTCTCGATGGCTTAATCAATAATGTGTGCATAGTATACCTAGATGATATACTTATTTTCAATGACTCTTTTCAAGATCATTTAAAATCTATCAAAATCATCCTTGAATGACTTACTTTTTTTGGACTTAAATTACAAGGAGATAAATGCAATTTTTTCAAAACAGAAGCAGAGTATTTGGGGCACATTTTGACTCCAACTGGACTAAAACCAAACCCGAAATTAGTGGAAAAGATTAAAAATATTCAACTTCCAAAAACTAGTAAACAAATAAAAAGTTTTCTGGGTATTACTGGTTATTATCGACGTTTCATTCAAAATTATGCTAAATATTCTTTACCTCTTAATAAATATTTAAAAAAAGGTGCTCTAATTGACATTCATGATCCTGATTATATTAATGCATTCAATACACTGAAAAACGCATTAATTGAACCTCCCATTCTTCAATATGCTAAGAATAATTTACCTTTCGAAGTTACAACGGACGCATCCAATTTCGCTATTGGAGCTGTCCTAACACAAAATGGTCACCCAATTTGGTATATCTCACGTGTTCTCAACAAACATGAATGCAATTACGCTACAATTGAAAAGGAACTTCTAGCAATTTACTGGGCAGTAAAAAAGTTCAGATTGTATTTATATGGCCGAAAATTTATATTAAATACCGACCATCAGCCATTAAAGTGGTTAGCCTCAAAATATAAAGGTAAAGATATAAGTCCACGCTTACAGCGTTGGTTGCTGGATCTCGGGGAGTACGAAATGGATGTTAACTACATCAAAGGCAAAGACAATACTGTCGCCGATTTTCTCTCACGATTAAAAAATGACAAAATATCAGATGATGAAAATTTTCAAGTTGAAAGATACAATGTATCAAACAAACCTGTTAATCTGTGCAAACACAGAATAATTTTGACTGAAAATAAAACAGGTAATACATCTTCATATTATAAATATTACAACATATTCATTTCACAAAAAGACATTGAAGAAAATAAGTTGATCGATTTTTTAAAACAAAACATTAACCCTGATTGTAAATATGCCTTTTATAGCGCATTAAAACCACAATTCGGAAATCTTGTTCTTGATACTATTAAAATTCTTTTCCCCAAAGTTAATTTTACTTTACATAATACAAAGCTGCCTGAAGTCACCAACACACAATGTAAAGAAATAATTGAAACACTTCATATATCCGGAAATCATCAGGGAATACAAGAAAATTATATTCAATTGAAAAATAAGATTTTTCACCCAAAATTAAAAACTATTCTAACTTCCTATATCAATAACTGTGAAGTCTGTAATACGTCAAAATATGACCGACATCCTTTAAAACCGAGTATACCCTTAACGGAAACACCAAATAACATCAATCAAATAATTCATGTCGATGTTTATCAAGTTGATAATGTAAATTTTTTTACAACACTTGACCGATTTTCAAAATTTGTCTATGCGGAAGAAATACCAAATCTTGAACATGAAACTTACAAAAAATGTTTCACAAACAATTTAGCCAGATTCGGTAAACCCGTCAAGTACATAATGGAAAATGATTTTAACAGTAAAGTCATCAAATCTTTCCTCGAACATCAAAATATAAATTATCATTTCACCACTCCAGGAAATCATACAGGTAATGCTGATATAAATCGTTGCCACAATTCTATAAACGAACAAATTCGATCTTTGAAAGCATCTCAACACAAAGAACCCATACAAGAATTAGTCCAACTAGCTTGTTTTAAATATAACAACAAAATACATTCTACAACTCATGAAACACCATTTGATATACAATTCGGACATGTTGATAGAACAAAAGTATTCAAACAAACCCTAAAAATTAAAATAAAACGTCTAAAAACGGAAAATAGAAATAAAGAAGAAATAATCGAGTTTCCTGTTAAAGTATTCAAAAACATTACAAACATCAGAACTCCAAAATCTGACCCTAAATATAAACCAGTAGAAATAGAACTAATCGATCAAAATAAAATACTTGAAAGTAAGACAAGGAAAAAAATATCCCCTAAACAAATTAAACGACCGAAGAAATTTCAAGACTTTCCTATATTAAAGTGGGAAAATCCATCAGATCCAAATAACTCATTAGAAAAATGGTTAACGGATGAAGATCTCGATGCATACGGTTCACTAATTGAAGACCCTAAAGTTAAATACTTTTCTCCACAATTCCTCAAATGTCTATCGAGTCCTCGATATCAAAATATTCAAGCATGGACTAAAGACATAAATATTTTTGACAAAGAGCTAATTCTATTACCCTATAATAAAAATAACAACCACTGGGCCCTTTATAGTATAAATCTAAATCAAAAAGAAATTCATTACTATGATTCTTTAAATTTTCAACCCGATAAACTAGTACAACATTTGTTCAAGTTTTTATCAGATAATTCCATGCGTATTTTCAAAAAACCTACTAATATATCGGAATGGAAAGTAATCGCAAAAACCTGTCCAAAACAAGACAACACATACGACTGTGGTATATTTGTTTTGACTAATATTAGGTATATATTAAAAAAACAAACTCCTAATTTCCTTCAAAAACATATTCCAATGTTTAGAAACAAAATTATGCTTGAAATAAAAAATAAAAAACTCATGCCTTTCAAAGAACTCACTTCCCATATTAATACTGTAACTTCATAGTTTCAGATCAAATGTTGGACATATATTTTGATATTTCTAATAATGATATCCAACACATCAGCACTCATATCAATCAAAGATGTTTCATCACACTCTGGCGTAATTTTGATACCAAAAGAATCTACCAGATTAATTCAAGATCACATACGGATTTATCATAAAATTAACATTTCACTCTATGAATCAGCATTAAATGAAATTGTCCAAACAATTATCCCGGATAAATATGTTGAAAATACAATCAAATTAATTCGTACTGAGCTTAAACTTTTAACCAACAAAATAAAAACTGATACTTCCAAATACCCAAGTAACCCTTACTTCAAATGCTTTCAATTCGAAAATAAATGTAATAACTTGAAACCATTTAACATAAAATCATTTCCTTCATGCATTGATAAAGCTTCAAAAAATTTTGTTTTCCGGCAATTGGAAAATACGTCAATATTTAAGTACTTAGTAATTACTTCAGCTCTCGAGCTTATCAAAATTTGCGAAGATTCAAACTTTTCATACAATTTATTATATCTCGAATCTGGTTACATATCATATCTTTATTCTAAAATGCAATTTAATTTACCTCTAAAACTAAGACAAAATATTGATCTTTGCCAAAATAGAAATAAAAGTTCAGAGAACTGTATTACCAATACATTTGACACTTACCTACAATTATGCGAAGAATGTTCGCGTAATCGTAGCAAACGAGGTTTATTTAACTTCATCGGTAGTGGCTACAAATTTCTTTTTGGTACAATGGACAATGATGACCGCGAAGAAATATTGAGTCATTTAAATATCATTGACCAGAATAATCACAAAAATATTAAAACACTAAACAATCAAATTAAAATCAATAGTGTTTTCGAAGAAAATATTAGAAATATCCAAGAATCTATAAACAACAATAACAAGCAACTTGAAGATTTATCAAAATCACTAGTTTCATCAATGAAAGACTTACAAATACAAATCACAAGCATTGAACTTAAACATTCACTCGATTTAATCAAAGACGAAATAGAAAAGGTCCTTGATAATATAAATGCTGCAAAAATAGGAATAATGACTAGATCTATCTTAAGTGAAGATGAAATTTTCGAAAACGATATCGATTTCGATAAACTAAAAGATATCACTATTTGTGCATTGCACAAAGAAAATTTAATTATATTTGTTATTAATGTACCTATTCTGACAGAACTTTTACCTACATATTATATACGTCAAATACCTAACAATAATAATTATACTCTAGAAATCAAAATTAACGAAGTTATCGAATACAACAACAAATATTATGAAAAAACCAAATATTTGAAAAATCTAAATAAACATTTATATTGTAATAATTGTAAAATTCCATTCAATCAAACCTCATCTATTGAAGAACTCGAAAAAGGTCTCATACTATCTATAAATTCAAACAAGATTCTCAAGAGTACCATTTTGTCAAAAAATATTGTACTTACAGGCTTAAAACTAATTCAATTCTCAAATTGTGAAATTATCATCGACAATCAATTATATACAAACTATGTAAAAGAATTTGATTCTACATTAACACTTGATCCTATCCCTAATTTTGGAAACATTTCGACAAAAATTAATTTAGAGAACGTTCATTTAAAAAATATAGCAAACCTAAAGGAAATAGATGAATTAAAATACACAAAAACCAGTCATACTTACGCTATTTCCACAGCAATTGTCTTAATTATTATCATAATTATCATTCTCATTTGCTTTGGTATAAAAATTCAGTTTAATTTTAAACATTCATTACCGACAAATAAATCACCCCCTCGCAAAACATTCGCGGACGAATGTTCATCTAGGGAGGGAGGAGTTATGTGTCAGCATCAGGATGCCGATAAAACTACAAACGGACATCAACATCCTGATGCCAACACTCTCAACACTAATATCAACACGGTACTCGTGCATCGCCATAAAATACATGACGATGACGGCCGGGTTGAAATTAATAGAAATGATGAAAGAATCAAGTTCTTAGCATCAACAAATCGAAGACCCACAGTGGCTTCGATGTAATAAATATTGTTGAATGTCTCGTGAGAAAAACGAAGACCAACGTGGCTTCGAAGTAATTAATGATTTTCAATGTCTCGTGAGAAAAACGAAGACCAACGTGGCTTCGGAAAAATATCTAATCTAAAAAACGAAGACCAAAGTGGCTTCGATAGTAGCGAGTAAGAAAATAGTGCAGTCTTAATCTAGTGTCCTAAGCGTAAGTTTGTGTTCAATAAAGCAAGAAGTATTTTTCAAAAAAGTAGTTTTTATTCAAACCAAAAGTTATTACTTGATACAACAATTCATGTATTCCTGAGAAAGCATCTTAGAAAGCATCTCAGTAACTATAGATTCAACAGACTTAAAAGCACGAAAAATTCAAGGTTGCCAATCCAAGTATAAATTCATCCAGCTAAAACAAGCTCACATATGTAAATGCTGCGAACGTATGACGAAGGCTGAGTCGAAGGCCAGAAAAGGATATTCCAATGGAAAATCAGACACAAATTAGGAAGCCCAAAGTCATACATACTTGATTGGCTCGATCGATACTCTGTACGTCAACGATAGGAGTTACAAAATGGAAGACGTAGTCGACGAAACTAAGTAATTGGAGGTAGTATTAGTAGGAAACTGGGTGAATCATCGCGTCATGGAATAGCATATTTGAGCTTCTCACTAGAAGTTAAAGAATATTCGTCGCGACATTTTTGTTCTCACTTGTACAATAATTGGCGCGTTCCAACCCTACCAACAATATATGTATCTGCCCAGCCGTTCTGTTTTCATCACTGATTAGACTGAGAAATTTGCATAACAGCCGGATTGGAACCGAAAAACTTACATATCATGTACATTAGCCTGGCGACCATGTGGTATCAATATGCGAATGATGTAGAAATGGGAACGATGTCGGCGGAGGTCGAAGTGCTCGCGAAGACATGCACGGTGCACGGCTTTCTGATTAAAGGTAAAACACAGTACGGCGCATTCCGGCCAACCGGTCATACATATGTATATACATGTCGCGCTTAATGCATACTACGCTCCCAAAATGTCTCTGAACCACCTCTGTGATTCGAACGGGTTGTGAACCAAATCGACGGCTGCAGACATTAAGTGCCTCCCCCTCGTACCATATGTGACATTTTGCAATCAAACAAATGACAGAGTACCTCTTTCCATGCATTGTCGCACAAATGGTGGATTGACAGATTGGCAGCCACAACGGATTTCACCCGGGCCACGCGGAGCGAATATAGCTAAAGCAACAGCAGAGCGGAACCTATTTTGCCTACTTTGTTGTGAAACTTATATCTTAACATGTGAGTACTAAACATTCGCTGTATGGTAATTGACTAGCGTAGTTCGATATGTAAATGGGCGAATATAAATGTTATAAATAATGACAGAATACGACACGGTAATCTTTTGAATATTGATTGTTCAGCGATAGTATCGGAAAGTCCGGCGGCCCAATCAGCTCCTTTCCGTAGAAATACTTGCTGTTCGGCGCTAATTGGATACCATTATTCTCCTTGTTGATCAAATATAATTGTTTCATACAACTATATATATGCAGCAAAAACACATTTGTGTAAATGTTTGGAAAAATTATGTTGAAGAGTGGCAGATGCCATTATAAGCTCCGTGGGAAATCAGAAGAACGCATTTTGGTACAAGTTCAATCCATCTAGATTTCAGTAAAAGATTCTCACACATTTTACGAGCTCTATAAAAATACATTATGCTATCAAAATTCACCGACGCTTAGCCTCGATCGACTCTTTGGTTTCACTGAATTTTCGAAAATCATCGCTTAAGATCTTGTGAATACCTTTGAATCAAAACAGACGCAAGTCATAAATTTGACGATTACGTAAATCATGTTGCCGGATCTCTAGCCAAACGCCTATCTGCTAGTCATAATTAAACTGCTTGTTTCGTCGAGTATTCCTGACTGTATTATTTGACGGTGGAGCAGCTGCGAGTTGAATCAAGTGAAACGTCAAGAATAATTTTTCCAAGTTTTTTGAAGAAATGTGACAAATGTGATATTTTTGATTATGTAGTTCTTGAATGAAGCCTAGTTTTTAGAAAAATTGGACAAAGTTTGTGGGAATTCTAGCTATATTTGATCCTTTCCTGGTCATTAAATTAGCTTAACATTATAAAATTATTTCGTAAGGATTTTGAATAATTGACAGTGACATTTAGAGCATGGATAGAATATTAGCTGCGTTTTATTTTCATCCAGAGTGTAGTAGGTATCCTGCATGCATAATAAAATGATCCAGAGTAGCACGCGAGTTTTTTTCTGTCAGACAGTTGTCATTTCAAAATTTGAACTGTCATATAACCAACGCCGTTTTCAAATGTATGACTATTTATCCTGGTTGTCAGGGTGACATGGAAATTTTTGAAAATTCCAAATATTCCAGTTGACATGACCTTTCGAAATACTTTCCACAGAGAGCACGAGTACGAACTCCACTGAATTCACAAGTGTTCGTACTCTGGATGCAGTTGTTGTTTCGTGTGCAAATCGATATCCTGCACTACTCTGGATGTAAAATAAAACGCACCTATTGCTCGTAACGTAGGTCAATGAGACTGATTTTGTGAGCCTTACGTAAATATTTCGAGCGCAAATATGCGTTAACTCCTCGAAAACCAAACGTTATTGCAACAGGTTCTCGTGTCTTTCAATTTTTGTTACCATTCTCATTTTAATGTGTTTTTTATGTGTGGACCAATCGACATATTGCGTCACAACTTTTAATCTATGTTCGCAAGAAGAAAAACTACGTCAAAACAAAGCGTAAAAACAGGACGGACAACCAGGTGTCTAAACTCAAAAGTGCACATCCTGTTCCAATTCACAAACAATAAATGTTCTTGCATAATATGCTGCCACCAGTTGATCAGCCGTAAAAAATGTGTGCATACATTCGAATGTATCTACGTAGTTTCATATTAAACAAATTAAATCGAACGCTCGATTATCGTATTTGGGCTGATGAAACTGGTATTGCATATTTCGATAATTCATCAGCATCACGTCGATATTAACAACTGTATGCGGATTAGCATTGAGCCAAGCTTAATATTAATATAATGTCATCTGTCAACTATCATCATTCTACTACGCCGCCTGTTCACTTTGTGTGTTCGATCTACGACTAATAGCGAGCGTGAGAACGTTAATTTTTCTCATCGAAACACAGTTCCGGCCACCTGACAAAATATAAAAATTTCAAATAAGTTGATGACCTCAGAATCAGATTCGAAGTGACTTCAGGTGATTCTTTCAGTTCAGCCCGATCCGGTCCAGTCCCGTGTCCGCAGTCCAGGTTGAGATGTGTACCCAGTGACAAAGGTATTTAAGACAAGCACGCACCGTTAATACACCGCATCAGTATATGTTATTAAAAGTTCATTCTTGATAAACAGTCAGCTTTTCATGCGGAGTGATGTGAACTTGAATATTGCCAAGACGGAGCTGCCGTTTTTATTTTTTAAATTATTTCATTCATTGGAAATTTTTGATATGCTAGAGGTGTTGAATATTGATCGATTATTATTCAAATAAACATTATTGTGTAGAAACAAAATTATTTAATTTATATTTTTCTTAACAATGTTAATTATCTCGTAGTAGACGCAGTTTCCTATCGTAGACAACGTCGGATTTGGAAGGTAGGAACAGGCAAGGTCTTCATTTAAAATGACGTATGCAATATAACCTCAGAATTTCCGCTGTAACTTCACTGCGGCAGCGATTGTTGTTGTATTCAATGTGCTTACCTAAAGCTCTGTCATAAAGAGCTTAACTTACCTTAACTTGCCCTGCCCAAGAGTGCCAAAAAACAACGCACCCAATGATAGCATTACTTACCATAAACGCCCTATCTACGGTAGATAGGGCGTTTATGCTAACTAATGTAGATGGGTCATTATTGATTTTAACAGACTTTCACAAAAGATAGGGTTTTCATATTTTGTAGTATGATTTAATAGAGTATGTAAAATGCAGTGTTAACAGAAAAATGAAAAAAAAAAGCCGATATTCCTTACTTAGGTACAATATTAGTTCAATGAATCTGAGAAGGATTTGCAGTAGATAATGCTACATTAACACGATTCTTTACATTTCATTTCATCTTACCTTTTATTATTGCAGCTATAACTATAATTCATTTACTATTTTTACATCAAACAGGTTCCAATAACCCCCTGGGTGTAAATTCAAATATTGATAAAATTCCTTTTCACCCCTACTTTACTTATAAAGATATCGTAGGATTTATTATTATATTAACCTGATTAACAACACTTACATTAGTTAATCCCTATCGGTTTTCATATTTTGTAGTATGATTTAATAGAGTATGTAAAATGCAGTGTTAACAGAAAAATGAAAAAAAAAGCCGATAGGGTGTTTATGCTAAGGCCGGCAGAGTACTTCCCCGATAATACCACACTAGAATACTTTTTCAACACGCATGAATGAACGGTTAATGTAGGGTCAACATAAAAATGGAAAGTAAATAAAAGATATAGCGAATTTAACGCAAGCTAAGTAGGCTCTTTTTAGCCAAACCTTCGTGATTTTTGATGTCGACTTTTAAGTGCACCGATGTCTTTCATCTGGCTCTAAGTATGATAAGTATGGTAATTGCATAATGAGTATTTTTCATTTAATATTCATTGAGCCTCTTTTTCCATACCTTTTTTCATCAGGCCCATAATGGAAATGCTGAACTTCACCAGTCAAATAAAGACTAGGACAACATTGAAGAAAAAGTTCAAGGCCGCAATGTTAAAGAAATACAAATGAGAAAATCGTCCACCAACGCTCGAAGATGGATTGTGAAGTGAAAGTAGAGATCGTACGACCCAGGTGCAAAATGTCCTTCTCCCTTGCTAACGAAGCAAGTAGAACTATCCGCTATACTTAAGGCCACGCATATAATAAAGATAAGGAGCATCGGACAGCCAAGCGGTTCTCAATGCTATAAATAGTTATCCAATAAATTCAATTATGCTCTTGAAGCTGAGCCTAAATGAAAAAGAAGCTGAGAATAGTCTGGAGCTGATATGGGTTCCTGGCCTTAAGAAGCACCAAAGAAAGGAGAAAGTTCATACCAAGGTCAAAAAGAGGATTACATTACCTTTCATGGGTCGTATCCTGTGCTAGGATTTTTCGAAGGCTGATACGGAGAGGGAAATCAAAATATGGAGTGAGAAAAAGATTGAAAGCTACTGTCTCAATCTAGAGGGTTTGAAACATTCAAAAGACTATCTCAGGTTTGATACAAAGAGAACAAAAGAGAGCGGAGAGAGCCTCTCAGTAGAATTGATATAAGGGCACTATCATGATACTAAAAACACTAGAGATAGCTACACTAGAGTGACCATTTTAGTCTCTCTCTCTGCGCATGACGTCACCGGGAGAGTTCGTCGCGCGGCATGTTCACAAGCGTTGATGTAAAATGTATGTACTCGTACTGAACGAAAAAGGTACATGCAATTGATGAATATTTTCATCATTACAATGAAAAAATCATTATTTTCCAACCGATGCAGATTTTCATCCGCATAATGAACAGCCGTTCATCAATTTTCTTAGGTTGAGCTAGCACTCATACATTGAAATAATTGAAGAAATCAAATCATTGTCACAAAGAACACGTTCATTGTTACTTTCATAGCATCGATTAAACTGTTCATTACTGCTATGAATCTCTGGCTAGTCTCTTCTAAATCCATATAGACGAAGGGGCTTGTAATATTGATGAACGCATTTGTAATGTTTGGATTTGGATATTATAGCATGATTCGATTCATGAGCTGGTACATTTTACGGATAGCGCTTTATCTTCTGTAAGCGAATTCATAATTTTTTTTAAGAAAACAGACTTTTTTACATGATAAAATTTTTAATATGATAATTAGTTAATTATAATAAATATTATTTCAAAAAATTATCCTAATTGTTGACATCACTTTGACAACTCAAGCTCCAGTTCTGCATCTACTTCTGGATCTGAAAAATTCGAAAAATGTAAATTCTATACTATTAATTTTCCAGAAAAACTTACTGGAATCTGATTGATTTTGCGAAATTTGTTCTTATTCTGTGTTTCGTGTCTGAGGTTTAAATAATTTTAAGTTTGTGTTTGAATAACTGCAGTTCGTACCAACGTTTTCCCTTTTTCCGTATAGAGTTCTGCTTTGTCGTTTCGCAGAAAGTCATCCGATTGCTTTTTTCCTTTTAACAGCTTCCTGATGGCATCCACTAAGATTCCCAGCTCCTTTGGCGATTGCTGAAAATTTTGCTCAGATTAGACTTGGTGGCCCATCATCAAAGTCTTTGATTTCCTTTTTTTTTTTAACACAAAACACTAATCGAGAATGTACACTTTGCATACTTACAGCGATTGCTCACTTCGGCTGCAAGTTCACTTTTCACATGGAGCACAATAACCAATTTACACGATTCGCACTTTGAAAATGTCTAACCGTGATCGCGTCTTGTCAAAGTGTCAAAACAGAGAATATACACCAATTTGATGAATTCGTTCTTCGATTTAATGATTTTTCGCATTGATAGTAAGAAAATAGTTCTTAAATAAATTATTGACCGTGTTCCTCAGCACCATGAAGATGTGTATGACGTGCAACAAAACTTTGAATAAGTATTTGTGCGTTTGAACAAGGTGAACGAATTTGATGAAAGTTGATTCATAGTATTAATGAACTGTCCATAGACTTTCAAAAAATTGTGATGAAAATTTTCATTGGTATTATGAATTGTTCATGGTACCAATGAATTTTCAGTTGAAGATCTACATTCATTATTATTATGAACAGAATTTTTTTCAGTGCGTTTAAACAATCCGTGATTAAAAGATGTTTGCATATATTCTTGTATATGAAATCGTCACTTAAGGGAGGAGTAGGGCTTTTAAATTTATTTCTTTTTCGATTTTATTTTTTATTGTAAAGGAATGACTAATATCTCAAGAATGTTGTGTCTAAATTTCAAGTCGATCAGAGCAAAATTGACGAAGCTATGACTATTTTTATACCTGTCGGATTTTTATACCAATCTGACTCGAGCGCGCTATTGTTACCAGGCAGCTGATTCGATTTTTATAGAAAACCTTAAAAGCTACCCCTATCTTTCTTTATAGAAATTTAAAAAAGAGTACAAACGTGTTAGCTTTAGTCAATAATAACTTTATATTATATTATTTATAGCTTTAGTCAATGTAGAGTATATAATTTAATGTGGCAGTAAACGTTCTATCGAGCAGTACACGCACTTTCCGATTTTCGCATCATTTTATTTAGCTCCATTTTCGTTCAGTTTTGTGCTAAAATATTGCTAAAATGCCGAAAAAAGTTACAAGATCTGATAGAGCAACAACTAGTGCGAGATTATATCGACCTAAAAAATTTGTATTGGTCTTTTCAACAATTGCAACGGTAGTTAAATGCATAAAATGTGATGGAAAAATAAATTTTCATTCGACTAAAAAAGAAGGCCGACTAAAAAAGAAGCAAACAAAAGAAGGCAGGATTCATCGTAGACAGGAGCAACAAGATGCTCTAGATATTGTGGATGATAGCAACATCCTTTATGGACCTGACACAGTGATTCAGTGATTCAGTGTGAAGTAAGCCGATAGATCTGGCTTATGAACGATTCATCCCAAATTTTTTAGTGTTCAAAACTTTAAAGCGTTTTTCCCACAGCTCACGTTTTCAAAGTCGGTGCCCATCATAACTCCAAAACTACTGCACCGATCCGTTTGAAATTTTGAACAATATTTTTCTACATAATTTACGAGGTAACGCTGGAGAGTTTTTTTCGAATTTGTTTATAATTTTAACTTTATAATAACAAATTAACCGATTTTTTTTGTAAAAAATTGCGGATTTTCGTTCAAAGTGCTCCCAAAAAGTGAAAAATTTAAATTTAAAAAAACCCTCCCAGCGTTACCTGGGGAAAGCGATCATCTAACGAAATACGTTTGATTTAGGATTTCAGATGATTCGGCACCGAGTTATGATGGGCACCGCAATTCACCTTTTTTTTCCGAGACGCACCAGAAGAATTGCTGCCATTGTCGTATTTTTTAATATTTTTTCATGAAAATTTCGCAAAATATTCTTCAAATGTTATACTATAATGTGCTATTGGTTTTAATAAATAGATTTTAACTGTTTCATCTAAAAAAATCACCAAAATGTGCCTTTTTTACACGAATTAACCCTACTCACCCCTTAAGGAATCATAATATGTTCAATTAAATTATGCGCTTAGTAGTGCATGTAAAATGTTTGTACAATTTGTGCAAAATATAATTAAAGTATGTTTCGAAAGTAGTAATACGACGACATAACTGAATTTACGATTTAGATTTGGAACCAAACGTAGGTACTCGTACATTTTCTGTGTAAATTTGAGTAAATCAAAGCTCACTCTTCGGGATGTGGCTGTGTAACAATATTATTGTAAATAGCACAATTTTATGATGCACTTGATGATTTCAACTTCGAAAAAATAGGTTTTATTCATTTATACTAATTTTATTTTCAATACAAAAACTCCAATGGCTTGTTTAAGACTTCTCTGGGGGAAATATCAGGGAAATATCTTTCTAAATTTATATAAAATATATGAGCTGAGAAATGGAAGACGTGTAATATGACGAATTGGATAACTAAACGTATCATTGGAGTACTTTACGTGGCACCCATAGTTAAAAAAATGTTGGTCGGTTTATAAAAAGCAATTCATTTTTATACCTATGGCGTTTTTTTGAAGTGCCTTAATTTTAAGTTGGAAAACTGAGATACTTCTTACTCCTTATGGATTGTGGAATTTTCATCTCTTAAATCACTAATAATTGAAAAACCAAGTCACTTTACAACAATTATTAAATTGGCGGTCCCTTATTTTGTGATTCTACTTGAAAGGCATAGTATTTTGGTCGCTTGCAGTTTCCGATTGATGGAGCCATTTTCCATTTCATTGAATGAGAAAGCAGATACTTTCAGAATGCAGCTTAGATCAGACGTCCACATAATTTTTGTCACCGTAATGAGAAACCCTGATTGTATTTGGACTTTCTAACACCATTTTTAAGAGGTATTATTGAAGCTGATTTATTTCCATTTTATAATAGAGTTGTCTTTTCTTATTTCAAATGAAAGCTGAGATGTGCATTTTTCTTCTTTGAATTTTTAGACTGCAGTTTACCCTCAGAATCATCACTGAAACTAGCCTTTCCCTCAAATTTAAAAGATTATCAAACCATCTTTCTTGCAAAAAGTACCTCCACAGGATAGACAATTAGTGAGACGACTGCTGTAGGTACTACGGAAAAATGATAGTTTGTGTAGAGCATCTTCTCGCACACTATCCAGCACTAGTGAAACAAAGATCTCTGCTTGGTTGAGAGAAGATCTGAGCTGTTTGATCTTCCCTCCATCTGAGACATTAGAGAAATGTCGCCGGGGGATATGTCCAAGTTCATAAAGAGTTTGGATATCCTATAGGAGTTATCGCTAAAGAGGCACAATAGGTACAGGGGGTCGAAGTGCTAGGGGTCATGCGGACCCCCTCCATGCAATCATCTATCCATTCAAAAATCTTTGCGTAATGTATGTACAGTGTGTCAAGAATGAGTTTACACATAGGAAAAAAATGCAAATTTTGATCTTTCTAATTATAAATGTAAATGAATTTTTTTTTCTTAATTATAATTATTTACATTATTTCCAACCGATATATACAAAAAAAGTACAACCTCAATGCAAAAAAAGAACGAAAAGAACAACGAAAACTATTATTACAATTCTTGAAGTGTAAAGAAACTTTTTACACAAATTATTATTGTATTTAATATATACATATTTTACAGAATATTTAATATTTATTATTTGGTATATTTAATATTTGGTATGGCCACCTTTGGCAGCCACCACACATTGCAACCGATTTTTCATTGAATGAATCAACTTTTGCAGGCCATACGTGGTTGGTATTTTTTGCCATTCTTCGAGAATCGCAGTTTTTAAGACAATGCGGTTTTTGGGTTGCCTTTTAGCGACTTGTTTCTTTAAGTATGCCCATAAATTCTCGATGGGATTTGAGTCAGGACTCTGGGCTGGCGTATCCATCACTTTTCCGCAGTTGTATAAGAGCCACATTCGCACCATATCCGGCTTATGTTTGGGATCGTTGTCCTGGTAAAACTGAAAATTTGGTTTGTTGTTTTGCATGAACCCGAATTTCTGCGCACTGCTTGTCAAATATGTTTTAAGGATATGCAAATATTGTAGGGCGTCCATGGTTCATCTACTCCTCTGCTTGAGAAGCACCTCCAAATCATAACGGATAACCAAATTTTACAATCTGAAATCGGAATGATATTTCGATTTTCCAACGATGTTGAAGGCTTGCGCCACGCTCTAGTCGGTCCATCATTGTAGTACATCATCATTTTCGTCTCATCGCAGAATACCACGTCGTCCCAAAAGCCAACCGGATGAGAAAGGTGCATCATAGCGAAAGAAAAACGATTTTCGATGTTTAGTGCAGAAAGCAGTGGTTTCTTTCGTGCAGCTCTTGATGAGAACTTATTTCGTAGGATGACCTGTCATACTGTTTCATGGGAAACAGCAGCATCACAGTCTTCCTTGAGCTCCCTAGCAAGTGTTCTGGTCGAAATCCAGGGGTTTTTTTTATCAAGTTTCCTTATCATAAGGCGCTCAATACGTTTAGATAGCAACACACTTTGGCTCCAATCTATCCTCATTTTCAGCACGATTTATAACGTTATAGACTGTCTTTCTTGCTGCACAAAACATTTCCGACAGTTTCTGCGCACTTTTACCTAATTGGTGATTATAGTATATCATCTGAACCAACTCAAAGGATAATCTTTTAAAACACAATATCTCACTTAATTATGCGTAGTAGCCAAAAATCAATCACCAACTAATGATCAAATTCCTAGAACTTTACAATACAGACCAAAGATTACGCTAAATTTACCGCATCGTTGCAGTAATGCAAACAAAAACAGTTGTGTAAAGACTTTCTTGATACTTCAAGAATTGTAATAATTGTTTTCGTTGTTCTTTTCGTTCTTTTTTTACATTGAAGTTGTACTTTTTTTGTATATATCGGTTGGAAATAATGTAAACTATAATTAAGAAAAAAAATCATTTACATAAATAAAAAGTAGTATTTTATAATTAGAAAGATCAAAAATTGATTTTTTTTTCTATGTGTAAACTCATTCTTGACAGACTGTACATATACTTTGTATAAACTCAGACCGATTTATGTAGGTGAATTTTGTTCTTTCGCATTTTAATACATCAAACACATCTTAGCACTACCATATTTATTATGAAGATACTTACCAACATATTTTACATTCATTAGCATTCAACGTTCATGACGGCAACCCATCACATAAATGACAATCGAATCACTTAAAGCCTCAGGTTGTCCATTGAATAGCTGAATTTCCCCCGAAGTCAGAAGTCGAAAAACTGAAGAATCTGTTTTGTTTTGTTATTTGGGTGGCGTGGAATCGAGCGGATGTCCAAGTGGATGAGGAGAGGACACCGCGCCGTCGAAACCGGTTCATAAAGCTCACCTGCGTCAATAGACGCCATCTAAAATTCCACGAAAGTATCGCACATTAGCATATGGACAACAGCTATGCGATACGAAGCGATCTAAACAAATAACTCGAGCAGGCCTTGTAGGCGCCGATTCGCAGCAATTATGTATGCATGTATTTCGCAGAAAAGCTGTTGAGATCTGTTGCTTAAGAATAATTGGGCATTCAATTGTGTGACTGTTGCGCCAAAACTAAGATGCTAGATATGTATGTACTGAGAAATTTGATTCAATGCGACATGTGACATCTAGATACTTGATTGAAATGTGGATGGTTGTTCCATGGCTGGTAGATTGAATTTTAGAGGTAAGTGTAGGCCTATATATTCTTCTACCATGTGTTGTAGTTAATGAGTATGCTCCGCCATCTTACATGCATTTTCAGACGAAATACGTTTAATTTGCATGTTTGGATGCATTTGTGCTGTTTTTGCACGCTTAATCTCAAAGTTAATTTCAAAGTAATGTAAATACTTAAGGGTAGTTTGGCTCCTTGGAATTGAATTTTGAATGAACATCGACATTTAATCAGAGTATCTACCTTCACAAGCAAAATAATCTTTATTCAACCCTTTCATTCCAAACACGTATCGTGCTTAGCGTATTCCGAGCTATGACACCATTTAAGGAGATCTCCATTGTTGCCGCCCGGCTGGCTCCGTGTGAGGTATACACAGTGGCCAACCAGCGGTCGGCCTGGAGCTCTCAATGAACAAGCAAAGAAAATCGACTGCCGGTGGTCTTTGGAATTATTCAAAAGGTAGACCCATTTCGAATCCATTCGAATGTATCTACCAAGCTGATACCGCCGCAGCGAAAATATTGTTGGAGTACTTAAGGCCGCAACTCGAGATTAGTGAAACAATGGGGTAATCAGAAATGCTGAATATTTATTGCCTCGGCGACTGCTCGAGCCCGGTAACAATACTCATTCTGTCGGAAGAAACGTGGAAACATCGGTGGAACCCGGCCCCGGCTTTTAGGCCAGGCCGGGGAAGTTCATAAAGAAGCTCGCAATCTTTTGAGTGGAACGAAACGGGGCAGAGGTGGAATATGAATATGAAATTCGAAGATGTCAGGCGCCAGCAATTTGCCGAATGATGAATACTCTGGCCAAGTATCGTAAATAAAAATATCTTCGAGTACAACGCAAGTAAGCAAGGCCGACCTGAAGCCGCAATGGTTATTTGGTTGCATGCAATTGTTCGTCGTGTTATTGATCTATGGCGGCAATAAAAACCTTTCCGCTTCCATTCAAGACGTTTCGAAGCAGTACGAGACGAGTTCTTACGTGACTGCTGATCGAGCTTGTCTTCGTCTGCTTATTGCGGAATATTTATGGAGCAGTCAATGTCCGTTTACTGAATTTCTAATTTCTCTTGAATTTCTAATTAATGGACCGAACGGTCGAAGAACTTAAAATCATAGGTATATTTATGGCAGTATTTTCAGCGCGGTTATTAGCCTCAGCCAAAGTCTTTGTCCCTGACGTAATTCGAATGTCCAATGGTGAATAATAAGGGAATCTTCCTGCGGCTATTTTCGACTCACTCTGGCCCCGTGCGCCCGAAGGCTATGATTTTGACCGCGGTGATACTTTCGCTAATTTTTGCTAGCTTATTAATGGACCGATTAATTGACACCAAATATCTCATTATCATATCTATGTTATTTTGTAAGTCGTTGTGTTCTACAAACTGGACGTTTTTGTCATAAAAATTATGATTAGTATTAAGCCTGCGGCAGTGAAAGTATGATGCCATTGACTTTTTCGGTTTGATATTCTATTTAGTCGTCTGCTAAATTTGTTTATTTATTTAGCTCAAAACGAAATTTTACAGGAATGCTGACCGGATAATATCGAATTTCAGTTCCCTACCAAAAATTACTTCAAGGCCAAAGACGATTCCACAAATAACGTGAGAAAAGACATCGTTGTAAAGCAAAAAGGGAACGTATCAGGCTAAGCAGTTAGATCTTCCTAAAGAACAGGATTGCTCGAAAGATTTTCAAATCATCAACACAGTGAAAAGAAATAATCGACATTGAGTAGATAAATAAAAAAATTGGTGCTGAAAAATTGGACTGGAAGCACCTCTTATCATTGCTGAACTGAAACTTTTGTGCGGATATAGTAGTCGAATATGTTATTCTAAACAAAAAATTATGAAAAAATGTTTTTTAAACAACTATGTAGCACGATGCATATTATTCAGCGACTTAGAGAAACATAAATTAAATCGAAACATACAAAAATCAATGCAAACAAAATATACAAAATATTTCGATCAATTTTCTGCAAGGCTCTATGCCAGGGGTGGGCAAACCTAATATTGGTATGATCGACTTTAATTTTTTAATTTATGCGCGATCGACTTCGAACAATGGGTTGAATTAAAAACAAACAAAAATTTGTTAAGGTCTTTATTGAAATTAGTATATTAAATACATTGTATTACTACTTTGCGCAATGTACTTTATTAATAAATATTTTGGATTAATTTTTGATGTATATGCGTGACTCTCCATTTCATCAAAAAGTATTGTAGAGTTATGCTTGTAAGCACTGATGCACAATCGAATAGATGCCATTAAGTGGTCATCAGTCAGAGAACTCCTAAGTTGCGATTCGATATTTTTCATTTGAGAAAACGTTGCTTCACACTCATAGATAAATGGAAGTAAAAAAATGCAAATATCCTCATTGCCACCAATCTCAATAATGGACATTTTTTATGGTAATAAGATCCAAAAATAATTTTCATTTGGTGCTATTGTTAAAATTTCTAACTCTAGATCCGATGAATTCAATTGTATGTAAAGTATGAGCTAGATTTGATGAAATATCCTCGTTATCGAAATTAAATTTGCAAATCGGAAATTGCATCGACCGGAAATTAAATAAATTCAAAAATCGGTTGAAGGTTATTGAGATTTGCAAATCGTCTCTCGAATTCTTGATTAAAATTTCCAGTTCAGGACAAAACATTTTAATATTACATTCACCAGTAGGTTACCTATTGGTCCATAGTGATACCAGTTAAATGAGCTAGAAGAAAAAAAAATCAGTTGAAGCGGCCATCGAAGGCCCCGGACTTTTTCGCGAACTGAAGGCTGTCTTTCAGATCTTGCATTTTACATTCACCAGTAAGTTTAATGTGTTTTTCTAAATATGGAAAATATGTAAAAATTTTGCCTATTTAATTGTGAAGCAAAAGGTTTTAATTTTGCTTGAAAAACATTTACCGAACTCAACAAATCAACAATATTTTCCTTTTCCTTGTAATTGTAAACTAAGCAATCTGTAACGGCCCATAAAATCCGTAAGAAATGCTATCTTCCAATTGTTCATGTTTTTCTCCCAATGTGTCCAAAAATGCAATAATTTCGGGCAAAAGATTTAGAAATCTTTGCAAAAAGCTTCCACAGCTAAGCCATCTAAAGCTTAGTGCTGTTTTCGATTTCACGTTCAATTTTCATGCAAATGTTCACGTGAAATTTATTCCGGCGAAAATTTAGCTTGAAAATAAGCAAGAGTTGTACTCACTTTTAAACGTGAAAAATTGCTTGGAAGATGCTTACGCTTTGAGAATGCAGATAGCTTTGGCACATGTCTCCAATCATTTCACGCCAATATAGTATGTGCAGTTCATTCTTTAGGCTAGTACTGAGTTAATCGTGAAGCTAAATTTTGACATGTCTCCATTATCTGGTCATTCTTTCGAGCGAAAATTTTGAAAATGGAGAAAAGTGGAGACACTTATCATTTCTGACGGATAAGATGTCAAGAATTTCAATTTTCGAACGATTTTGTTATTGAAAAGACATTTGCACAATTCAATTTTCAAATTCAAACACCAAATGCCACTTTTTAGCTCGAAAGAATGAACTGCACAAACTAAATTGGCGTGAAAAGATTTTAATTTAAATTTTTATTATATCTAAAATTAAGATTAACCTTTGTTGCGCTGTGTGTGACAATATACTACCTCGGTAGCAGGGAGACGAATGCAAATGCAGACAAGGTGTATTAGCGGGAAGCAAAAATATAAAGTGTGTGCTTTAGAACAGAGAGATTTAAGGAAATGAAACAACCGTATACGTATACGAATTTAGTGAAGCAGTTTTACTACAATGATAAAAATCCATAAATTGCACAAATCGAGAGCATAGCTATCTCGGATTTTCCCTTTGGCTTCTCCGCCACCAAGGCTCTGCGAGCTTTTGTGCGAACTGAAACTGCGTGGACTGTCCGATTGGATATATTAAGCCAAGGCCCATTCCAAAATATACTGAATAAATCGTCTACTAAATTTTTAGTTCACATTTTAAATTAACCTAGTAAATTTTTAAAAATATCTCTGATCGACTGTCGAACTGTTTGCGATCGACCGTTTGCCCACCCCTGCGTTTTAGTTTCGCATCAACTAAGACTATACAGAGTGCCAACGTTTTCTCGTTTAGCTATATATGTCTTATTAAGTGAATTCGAAGTGTAATTTAAAGTTTTTTACAAGAACATTCCAAGTCCTCGGTCTCCCCATGCATAATAAATATATTTCTTTGTAGGTTTTCAATTTTATTGATTGGATGTTGTGGCATTCGATATCGATTGCTGCTCATTTCTTATTTATATTCTTCTAAATTATGTTAGCTATCAAAAGAAACAAAAAAGTAGTTTCCACAAAAAACAACCAAAAAATATGCATGCGAATTCTGTATATGTATACATACTTGCTAGAATGTCCCACAGCAGTACACATATACATGACAGCTAATAAGTTGTTGTTTATTTCAGCATGGGTTTCTGCACAAATATCCACGATTTATTCAGAATCAAGTGTCATTTATTCACGAAGGAATTCTGTTTCCGTCCATTCCGTTTAAAATATATCATTGCCACTTTGTATCCAAGGCTATCAGATCCATCAGCATTTCATAAACTGATCTTCAATACAAACATTAGGTGGTAGTTTCATGAATAAAATTACCAACCTTCCAACGCCCAACCAATTCAGTGAAGTTAATTTAAATTCAACGCACAAAATCTCGTGAAACATATCCGACACGAGCAGGAAGTTATTAGAAATGGTCGATTCGAATCTGGTGATAAATTATAGAAAGGATTTACTGACAAAAGCGTTTCGCTGATAAGATCGATGAATGCTTGAATGGACGCAGTCGGCGTTAAGAAAGTCAAGCCACCGGGTCCAACTGTAGGTAAGCTGTGTAGCTAGTACCTACCCGAGCTATGACAACAACTACAAACGCCAGCAGGCAATTGTGTAGGCCAAAATTCAGAATATACAGAAATGGCGAAGCGAGCACTTAAATCAAAACCAAGTCTTCCACCGGGAGTGGACGGTGGACACGATTGTCGGACTAACTAAAGTATAATGTTACTCGAGACGTCTTATCCAGCCTGGCGATCTAAGATCACGAGAAGTTCATATCGGCCGGAGGACCGGCACAACAATTGCAAATTTACAAACGTTTCATGTTCGCAATTGTTCCTCATTCCTTCATTCACCGGTGTGCGGTTTTCGTGCATGTTGAGTTACGGCGGATGCAGTTTGGGTTGCCAAGTATGCTCGAAATCTCACGTGCTGCTAACAGTGGTGTCATAGATTCCTACCGAATAAAATAACTCATTCCTCTGATAGGTTTCTTAGAAAATTAAAAAATTAATACTAGTTAGCCTGTTTTCCTCGAAATGTTTACCAATGAGGTGTTGGAAGCCTTATCCATTTACTTCTGGAGCTAAATATTAGAATTGTCATATGTTTTTAACGTATTTTTAAAAGCACTTAAAGAAGCACGACCAGTGCATGTATCAGATGAAAAGATCTTATAAAATGTATATCTGTTCTTCTCTGGTCTCACTGAACCACCTTTGCGATTGCTAAAATTATTTCGGAACAATATGCAGCATACCGATACTCATTGGCATCTGTAACACTTTTAGTCCCATTAAGAGTTCATCATCTGCAATCGAGTCACAGTTGGAGTCAAAGAATGGTGTGCACGTGTAATTCAGCAAAACTGTAACGAGGAACGTCCATTGTCTTCCCAGATCGCTTCGACTAACCTGGCTGAGATTTGTGCCTCGGATAAGGTCGAACGCCGTCTACAACCGAGCGACATGATTCAAGTCAGCAACTCTAAGTATGCACGCACGCAATGCACCGTGTAATGCATCCTCGCAACTATACTGCTTGTAATACTGGAATCAAGGAGTTATCATCTCTTTAGGCAGTTGGTTTGAACCTTTTCAATTTTCAGAAGACTCAGAGTTGTGAACTTAATATGGTTTGTTTTTTTTAATTATACTTCATTTCAACACCATCGTGTCAAAGTTATTCTGAAATTAAAAGCCGGCTTTATGCTCCAAATATAGCTATGGTCAAATGGTGGTAATTCAAGATGCTACTTGGCTGTTTAAGTTTGTTGAAGGTCTGATTCAGATAACTTCACTAGCATAAGAGCAAACTATCTTGATCCTGCCTTTGATCCTGCATGCTCATTGTGAAAAAGAAACATTTTCTACGAACTACTCCAAGCGGATTGCATCCCACCAACTTCCGGTTCACAGTCACTGTCTCCCATCATAACAACCATTTTACACTGCTGCTGCACTGTCTCATGCCTTTCTCCAGTGCAACGAGCCAACGAACGAGCATGGCAGCCGATTGAAGATTAGGGCAAGTGTCAAGGAGCTACTATTGCAAATGCCGTGTGACACCGCCGAGATTGCAGCGCGACGATAATGCGCGCGGATGACAATTGACAATCCGAACATTTGCGCCAGATTATAATGGTGTACAAGTATGTTAAGCATGTAGCAAGGAAACTGGGGTGATGTTATCACGGGCAAGTGTTTAATTTATGTCTGTATAGCTTAAATGGACAGACAAGACAACAAAACGGGCCCCATTCAATGGACTCAGTCGCTTTTACAGATAAGGAGCACATTCGAGATAGTCATCCTGTGATTCGGTACACCGTGAAGACATGAGACAGCCATTGTTCGATTGAGGGCGAAAGCTAGTGCCAATGAGGGGATGCATTCGAAATGATAAATGTAGCAGAAGTGTGCCGTTACGCTGGAAATCGTATGGAAAATGTGGTGAATTTTGATGTCTTAATAACACGTGCAGTCGGAGATGTAATTTCGATAAAAATTCTTTTCGAATATGAACAGTTGGTCTCTTGTGGATGTTTTTCACATATCCCTTTATTTTACAAATATCAGTATGCTCATCTGTGAACTCTACACAGTGAAATAGAATCATATATATTTCATGCGTTTTTCTCAGACATTCACCACTTCCTGCGAGCCGCACAAACTAGTACTCGTAGTGGGAATATTCCATTCATTTTCCTGAAAAACTCAACGAAAAGGAGAGCACACACTGCAGCAGGATTTGAGCGCAAGTCAAGTTCCATTGGAGCCCATGTAGGTTTGATGTTCATTTGCTCTGTAAATAACGATCCGCCCATGGACACGAACGTTTCCATGGAAATAAGGATTCTACATAATGAAACTAGGATTTTGCCGCCATTTTGAATCAATTGAGCTCCAAGTACATATTTATTCCGTTATTTCTAGATTATCGATTTATTTTGAGCAAAATGGCGGAATTTTGCTGAAATGGTGGAAGTGATGACGGTACATTTTGTGAATTGTTTTATCAGCGGAAGAATAGATGAGCAGAGTTTTGAACTTTGATATGATAAAAGTTCTTGCAGGACATTAAACGTGAAAAGAATCCGAGTGCAAAATGAAGATAAGAGACGCTTTAGGCTATAATCGAATGGTGGAATCAGCTCCTTGTTGTAAAAATTTCGACGAAATACAAGTGGTGCATGCTCGCATTAGATGATTCAAAATAAAAATTATTGTGAATTACACAGACATAATGCTAGAGGATACGACCATATCAAAATTCCTATTGCAATATTTTGGGTTTTTTGTTTGAGGTCGTAAAAAACCCACACAAAAAAAATCCCAAAAAACGTCACAGCTATCATCGGAAGGTGATTATTAGTTTTCGAATCGTAGGTTTTTGCGAAAATCAACATGTTGGTATAATTGGAAATCCAAAATCATATATTTCATTCAAGATGAATGTAAAAGATTGTATTTCGAATTCAAATTATATAATTGAAAAACAGTTTAAGCCATAATTTCAAAATTGCCTTCGATGACGACAAACATTCATTGCCGAGTATTGCAAGAGATATTGTAAAATATTCATGTTCTAAAGCTTACCATATCCAAAAGGTTTCTTCAGTTGTTTCTTATCTTTAAGAAATAAAAAATTTCAAAAAAAATTCCACTGCAGCTCCACAGTTCCACTGTTTGCTCAACGTTTTTGTTCAAATGTCTGCAGATAGTAGTAAAAAACATTCAGCCACTCAATTCCATGTCGACTAGGAAACCTGTATTTTCTGCATAAGTAAATTTGGGTCTTGAAAAGGTCTAAAAAAACCATCCTAGAGTTAACCCAGCTCCAAGAGCTTAGGACTGCTACAAAGTAAATGAAGGAGGTGGAGAAGGAGATCCAGTCGTTGCGGTACTGCAGACGGTAGATACCGAAATCGGGTTTGAATTCAAGGCCAACATTGGATTTTTGGATGAAGGGATACAGGAGCATGTGTATAGAAAACGAGACAGGCGGTGTGAACAAACGAAAAAGCATCGCAAGTCTCGTCAGTTTCTGCAATATCTCTCCTGCCGAATCCTTTTTTCAGTAGAGTCAAGCGAAAGACAAGGTTTCAAAATAAAGCTTGAATAAGCCAGCGTTAACATCCCATTCCGCAAAAAAAGTGGTCATAGCTGAGTTGATTTGGTTTTATGGAAGTTATTATGAGACAAACATCAAACATCCTGGCAGCAGAATCTGAGCTCTATGACGATACCGTTGGTATCGTGATACTATCCGGATGATACCAGCCACACAATCCCTTACAGTAGAAAAAGTTGATCTCGCCTTGCGTTCACTGAAGAGGAACAAAGCGCCGGGCGCTGACGAGATACTAGCTGAGCTACTCAAGTCTGGTGGGGCGGGTTTATTAAGTGCGCTACATCACTGTTGCTGCGAATATGGGAGACTGAGGTGATCCCAGACGATTGGCGCAGAAACATCATCTGTCCCATACATAAAAAGGGACATAAACTGCGGTGTGAGAATTACAGACGCATCTCCTTAGTCTATACGGCCTACAAAATCCTGTCAAAAATCCTGGAGTATAGGATTAAACTGTTCGCGGAAGAAATCATTGGCGAGTATCAAGGCGGTTTCAGATCTGGTCGCTCCACAATCGACCAGCTCTTCACCGTCAAGCTAATTTTGCAAAAGTGCTGGGAATACGACGTCGACGTATACCAAATCTTTGTCGACTTTAAACAAGCATATGACAGCATCAACCGAGGCGCTCTATATAGCATCATGCTGCAATTTGGTATACCGGCCAAATTAGTGAGACTTGTAAAAATGACGATGACCAACTCCGTCTCGCAAGTCCGGATCCAGAACAGATTGACGGATCCTTTTGAAACTTTGGGTGGCCTGAAGCAGGGCGATGAAA
This sequence comes from Nemotelus nigrinus, assembly GCA_947369275.1. Classification (NCBI taxonomy): domain Eukaryota; kingdom Metazoa; phylum Arthropoda; class Insecta; order Diptera; family Stratiomyidae; genus Nemotelus; species Nemotelus nigrinus. The sequence continues at coordinate 74,378,930 of OX376373.1, read as the reverse complement.
TAGCGCCCACGCTCTTCAACCTGGCACTTGAGTTCGCTATTCGGGCAATGAACCTAAACACCAGCGGCACGCTACTTTTTAAGTCGACACAATTAGCAGCGTACGCGGATGACATTAACATCATGGCTCGAAAACTGACCGATGCAGAAGAGCTTCTGCTTAGACTTGACACCGCAGCAAAGGAAGTTGGACTACGAATCAACGAGGGCAAAACGAAAGTTATGGTGCAATCTAGGACAAGGACGCCAGCGCACACGGCCATCAACGTAGACCTTTGCATCAAATTCGTGGACAACTTCGTTTACCTGTGTAGCAATCTATAGAGTGACGCCAACGAAACTGACGAAATCAAGCGACGGGTACAACTAGCAAATAAGACATTCTTCTCGGTCCTCCCCATTATGAAATCGAAATATGTGCACAGAAAAACTAAGCTCCGCGTTTATAAGACTATCATACGACTTGTGCTGTGCTATGGTTGCGAAACATGGACCTTGACCCAAGCCTCCGAAAATAGGATCGACACCTTCGAACGGAAAGTTCTACGGCGGATTTTTGGGGCTGTTTGCGACCGAGATGGATGGGGCATCCGGTACAACAATGAGTTGTACGAACTTTACGATGAGCTGGAAGTCTCCAAGATCGTCAAATTACAACGGTTACAGTGGGCTGGGCACGTGCAACGCATGAATGACGATCGCATGCCAAAACGGGTCATGAACGCAAGACGAGTCGACGGAGTGGACGTTGGCAAAGATCTGCTTGCATATATAAATTATAAGCAAGAATTGCGGGAGGTAAGCCTACGAGACCCTGTTTAAACTAGGCCTGCAATTTTGTCAGTGGCATCGCAAAAGGAAAACAGTGTGTCAAAAAGGACAAAGATAAAGGAACGAAGGAATCACGCCAGAGAGGTAGTTTTTGGAGAGCAGATGGGATTCACCACGGAAAAACTGAAATAAAACAAAAAAGTTCGGAAAAAATTACAAAACAATCCCACAGGATGTGTGTATAATAGTTTTTATCATTTATTATTAGTTGTTACTTTCAATCATTATTGAAGCACTTGATTACAAACCAAACAAGTCAATGTTTTCTGAGATTTGTTTTTTATTAACTTATATCACCAACAGTCTTATATTGACGAACTTCGGTATGAACGATTCTAACGCTCTGCACACATCTCAGACACCTGGAGCATTGAACACAATTTTTTTTGCATTTCTTATCATTCATTTCTTTTTTCATTGGCATAATTTGCTCACTCTGTCACTAGATAAATAAAAGTGTACAGAACATCTGAGATTCAATTCCGGAAGCAGCGAAACATTATTGCATGGAAATTAAAGATTCATTTCTGCATCACATTACCTTTCCTATCGACACAAATGCTACCTACTGCTTTATGCTTATTGAATGTATGTACATAATTTACGACATTCATCCACGATTGCAGCATTCCAAATCATTTAATTGATAAACTTGTTTATGGCGCATGATATATTAGTGACGATTAACAATCAACAAACTGTACATGAGAAACATCTGGCTTCAAAGTGGCACTGCGACTTGGTCCACCTCGACTCTCTTCCCCTCATCATCACAGTCTCCTCGAATCCTCAATTTGTTCATATGCAGTCTAATTGATTGGCGTCTCGCGCAGACGAAAAAAGTCCATCGAGTGCCGGAGCTAAATGTGCAGGGAAAAAACTGCCAAGCGACCGAGTTACGCCGCCCAGCCACAAGCGGATCATACATGGCATGCGTCTCGTTTAATTAATTAAAACCATCGAATTAACGATGCAGTTTCAAAGTCGCTGACGCAGATTTGGTGCCAGTGAACCAGTGAAAGTGCAAATGAATTGCACGATCGCGAGAAGAAGGGCCACAGGCCCGACGTTGCAATTGTGGCTCTCTGCACGCGACACAGCTCATTAGGAATGATACATTTGAGCTTGAGACGGCCCTGCGGTATTTGCATCAACTATGCACATCCACTTGAAAGCAAAAGGCATAAAAAAGTGAATTTTGGGATGCTGATTGCTTAGAGGCAAACTTGGAACGAAGTGCTGGCGGGGTTCAATTATTTCATGAGACGAAGATTTTCAGTAAGTTTCTTGAACAGTTTTAATAGGATTGAATCGTAGCATTCCACTTCGTTTCATGCCAACGCGTCATTGACTGTGTGGTGTTGCACTTCATAGTCCTTGGGTCGAAGCCTAGACGTAATTACTCGTATTATGACCTGAGAAAAAAGTTTTCCGCCAAAAAAACTCTAAGGCGCGAGAATTCTCAATATATCTTCAGGTTTTCTACAATCATGTCGCTCTATCTCTAGTTTTACATACTCCCCTTGCAATAAAGTGCATACCAAAGTGTAGAATTATACATAAATCATATGAAAGTCGTGTGTCTGCTTGTATTCAGCATTCCATTTCATTAACGTTTCTCCTACTTCTCTTATTTATATTCTTCTCATCACAATTGCCGCATATTGCCTCGCCTGAATTACCGAAACGATTCACTCACTACGCCCGAGCCCGGTCCGTGCACGTGTTCTTCAATATGGACAGTAGGCAAGCCGCCGAACACGACAAAACTATGCACCGCCTGCGTACTAATGAATACCACTTATTTGATTTAATGTCCTTTCTTCGACGTCGTCATGTTCGAGGCTCAATGTCGCCAAACTTCAAGACTATAGACCTTAGCAAGAAATAATTCAGAAGGTTCATTGTGAATTAGTAGAAATTTCGTCCTTCGAGGTGATCACGTGTCACGACCTTGCACTCAGCTTTGCACAGCTGCACTACTTATGCCAATATTCATATGTACTGACACCGAGTCTGTAATTTGGACGCCCTTTGGAAGCCAAGCTGCATGACCCAGAACTCCATAGGACGAATTTAATACATTATTCACCGCGGACACGTGCTCACCGAGCCCCAAATACGGATCAGCACTTGCCCGGGGGTCGGTTCATTAATGTTATTAAATTTTATTTTCTTCCGCCCAGCGGCAATTAGAGTTGCGTCTGTTACGTACAAGTATGAGTGTATTTATGTCACTTCTGAAGTTCCGTGGAAGCAAATTAAATGATGACATGCCGTGACGTTACTCTCAGTCAATGTAGTCTTTTGCAATTAGTTTTATTGCTACATCGTTTCTGGGCTAGTGCGTGGGTGATAGAATTAATTTCGGAAGTGCACTGAGCGTTATCATTGACAGAGCTCAGGAAGAATAGTAGCTTCGAAGGGCGTCATACTATTTTCAATCTTATCGGAAATATCTGTGGCTATTCAATGGGTAAAACTTGATCTTGGATCGTTCAGAAATAATCAAACTGATTTTGGATTGAACGTCTTCGGACGACTATCTGTATCAAGAATATCGATTTTAGTTACCCTGCTCATTCGTGACGGATAAAATGTCAGGAACTTCAATTTTCGATCCATTTTCTTATTGGACAGACATTTGTACAATTCAATTTTCAAATTCAAACATCAAATGTCACTGCACAAACTAAATTGACGCGAAATGATTGGAGACGTGCAACTTCCAAACAACTTTTCATGCTAAGAAAATCTTGCTTATTTTCAAGCTAAATTTTCGACGAAATAAATTTTACGTGAAATTTTGTATGAAAATTTAACGTCAAATCGAAGACAGTATGCGGTTTGAAATTTTGGTATAAAATGTATACGATTTAGCATTCATATGAATTTTTCCGAAAATTCTTATCAGTTTTATACTATCGGAGCGGATAAGTTTGCTTAATATGAATCCATATAAAACCAATAAGAAAATAATATAAATTTATTTTATATGATTTTGGTATACCTTTTTGTTATACCTTTTATACGGAGATAGTTTTATGCATGTATATGATCATCATCATCATCGATGGCGCGACAGCCCAAGTCGGGCCTTCGCCCCCAGTAACGTCCGCCTCCAATCGTCTCGATCCTGCGACCTGGTTCTCCAATTATTGAACCCCAGTATTGACCTCCTGTCTGCGTTTATCGTGTCTTCCCAACGTTTCCTTGGCTTACCAACTGGACGCTTCTCTTGTGCTCTACCTTTCAACGTTCTTTTAGGTAGTCTATTGGCCTCCATCCTCTCGACGGGGCCGGCCCATTGTAATTTTCGTAATTTCATGCATGTGGATACAGTTGTTACCACTGTTTCCAGTTTCTTCATACTGATTGGCAAAGTACCAAAATGTGCTTGGATAAATGCCAAATCTTGAGGAAGTTATCTACTTTGCAACACTTCCTGTGCTGTTTTAATTGACATTGCATCCTTTGCATTTAAAGATTCAATTACCTGTTTTGAACACAGGGATATACAAAAATACTTATTTAATAAAGTCAAATTTTTTATTAATAATACACTGAAAGAAAAACTCTTGGTTGGTTAAACTATTTTTAATAGTATTGCAACGATTCATTCAAAATCGTTAAACGAACTACGGAAAATAGTTATTTTTACTATGTTAATATAGTTAATTTGACGATATAAAAGTAGTTGGCTCTGGTTATACAAAAAATATCGCAACGTTCATGAAGTCAACTGTTTTAATTGTTTCATAACCACGAAAAATATTTGATCAATAGAAAAATATTCATCAATTCACTCAAAACTTTAACGTTTCGAAGTATCCACAGTTTTTATGGTACTTAAACTACTTTGCAATAGTTGATTTCAACAAACGTAACTTAGTGAGCAACGTCTTTGGAATTATTCTACGCAAAGTAGAATGGTTTCAACATTTGGACGTTTTTCATGCTCCGGGTGATATTTTTTTTTGTACATCAACCACGCGTCATGGTGCATAAAAGTAATCAACAATTTTCTTATGGTTGTTTTAACTATAGCCCTAGTTGATGCAAAGACAACTAAGGAAAACTGTTGATTTTTCATACTCCTCATACTCATACTCCTATTCTATCATAGAAGTTTCATATGCTACATGGCAAAATTGTGTTCGGTTTACTGTTCGATATAATTCATATTCATGTTATTCTGTGAAGCCTTTATATTACGTTGTATGACGCTTTTTATGCAGTTAATATATGTATGTACATGACACGCATTGCGATGTAGTGCAGCGCCGTAGCAGTGAGCGCACACTGAAAGAAAAAGTTGTGATGATTTCACTATTATTTTTAGTAACGCAACAATGCATTCAAGTTTCTCGAATGAGCTACGGAAAAAGGTTCTTTCTACTCTGCTAAAATAGAAAAATAAGCATCAATTCATTTCACACTACAAAATATTGAATTATCAACAATTTTCATAATAAGCGAACCATTCTACAATTGTTAAATTCAACAAAAATAATTCCACACTACATACTATAGTCATTTACTATTTCGTACTATGTATATTGTTGGAAAACCATTGTTTGTGGTTGCTTACTTTTTTGTACCACGTACGTTGTTTATCAACCACGCGTCATGGTGCATAAAAGTAATCAACAATTTTTTTATAGTTGTTTTACCTATAGCCCGTAGTTGACGCAAAAACAACTATGGAAAATTGTTGAGTTTACCAAGATTTTTCTTTGTTTTTTTTTTTGTTTTTTCATTCACACACAGTTTCTCAACTGTTAAATTTGCTACACTACGACCGGTGTTATCTGTAGTCTCGTCGACAAATATCCAAGCATAATTATCACCATTTTCATTGCGAATGTTCTGAATGGCCAAATTAGCACAATCTTGTGAATAATTCTTTCGAAATGTCGATTCATCTGGTATGTTCTGCATCGTATATTTTTGAAAAAACTTTCTCCACATTTCATTGTCAAGGCTTCTCCAGGGAATGTTAACAGCGACCATTGCTCGACACATGTCAATATAAAATGAATTCTTCTTTGTTGGATTTATTGCATCTTCTGGATTTATATTTGAAGCATTCGTAGCATTATCTTTGTCTTCAACATTATTCTTTTGCCCAGCTGTATCTAAATGTTGACTCAATTATGATTTTCTTTCACATCGAATCTAATTGTAAGTAACGAAATACACAGTATGTTGAATAAGTATTTTACGTAATTAATAATTATAATCAACTAAAAGGCAGTATTAAAAATATATCAACCTCCTTTTTACAAGCTTGACAATATACGGTTTGTCCATCCTGATCGCCTGTGAAACAGTTTTCCTTCAGTTGGGCAAGCCAACTTTTCACTCTTGCACTTCTCGATTTGGTTGTTTTTGGCATTGTCTTCACTTTGTATTAATAATTATCACTTCAGGAACTACACTCAGAAAAATATGTTTCCGAAAATCAAAGAAAATATTTACTTGTTTACGAGATGTGAAATCTTCTACAAATCAAATAAACTTTTATTTGATATCAGTAATTTGTAGAAATATCATTGAAAAATTTCTTACATTCAACGGAATACAATTTTTACTTTACCCTATTTCAAGTAAGTAATTTTCCTCAAATCTTGTAAATTATGTCTATGAATTTAGTAAATTGTATCTACACCGTGAATATTTTTTTTCTATGTTTCAACAACAACCACGCTTCAATATTCGACGAAAAAATTGATAGTTTTTATAACTTCTATCCACATTTCCTCTACACAAATAAAGGGTCGATAGCTTAGCTCGCTAACGTGTCAATCCAAAGCAGAGATATACCGCTCGTGGGTTCGAATTCCGCCGGGTTCATGGTTGACTTTGTTCGTCTTCAGTTGTCTTAACTCCATTGATTAAGTGTCACATTTTAGCTTAAAGTGGCGAGTAGGTGTAAATAATACTAGCACTTCAGAAAATAAGAAAAAAATGTGGCTCTTTAAAAAAAAGGAAAAAATGCTACTCTTATGATATGAAGGGAGGGAGAGCTTTTGCGTGCCAACAACATGCGATGCTTTCAAAGCGGTCCCCCATCTAAGTAGTAACTGCGCCCAGCACTGCTTAACTTCGGTGACCGTACGTGAACCGATTTATGCCAGATGCCAGATGTTCTTGAAACTATATCAAATTTTACTCAGGGCAAGTGCAATATCAGTCCTTGAAATGAATAAATTTCTTTCTTTCGATTGAGTTAATATTTCTTTGAAACTATGCCAAGTTTTACTCAGGGCAAGTACAATATTTATTCTTTAAAATGAAGAAATTTCTTTCTTTGAATTGAGTAAATATTTCTTTGGCGCAGAATCATTACCAATTTTCTTTGATAATGTGTTCATTTTTCTTCAAAAAATAGAAGTGTTTTTCTCAGTGTACTTGATACACGGTTATGCAACGACTTGCAAATAATTCGAGAGAACTAAAATCTGCACTGATAATGAAATGTCATTCGCTCAAAACTAACCGTGCAATTGAGTTGCTATGGAATTCTCGATAAGTGGACAAATACAGAAATTTGGTTTGTTCCGGGAAACAGCACCGCCAGTTTCATTTACTTGACTTTAAGATCGCTCTACGACAATAAATGTTGTGCAGGGCAATAGAGAGTTTGAGCATATGTAATTTACGCAAAATATATGCAAAATATGCAAAATGTATGCAATATGCAAAATAAATAATACATTTTTAGAATCGTCTAATTATAAAACAAACTCCTATTTCACTCCCACTACTTCGCCTTTCTTTATTAAAAATATGCATATGCATAAACATCCGCAGTCTACACTCAGACAAATATGATTCCGAAAATCAAAGAAAATATTTACTCGTTTACGAGATGTGAAATCTTACACAATTCAAATAAAATTTTATTTGATATCAGTAATTTGTATAAATATCATTGAAAAATTTCTTACATTCAAAGGAATACAATTTTTGCTTTACCTTATTTCAAGTAAGTAATTTTCCTCAAATCTTATAAATTATGTCTATGAATTTAGTAAATTATATCTACACCGCGAATATTTTTTTTCTATGTTTCAACAACAACCATACTTCAATATTCGACGAAAAAATTGATAGCTTTTATGACTTCTATAAACATTTCCTCTACACAAATGAAGGGTCGATAGCTTAGCTCGCTAACGTATCAATCCAAAGCAGCGATCTACCGCTCGAGGGTTCGAATTCCGCCGGGTTCATGTCATGGTTGACTTTGTTCGTCTTCAGTTGTCCTAACTCCTTTGATTAAGTGTCACATTATAGCTTAAAGTGGCGACTAGACATAAATAATACTAGCGCTTCACAAAATAAGAAAAAAATGTGGCACTTTAAAAAAAGGAAAAAATGGAAAAAAAATTTTTCAGAGTTTTTTCGATGCTTTCAAAGCGGTCCCCCATTTAAGTAGTAACCGCACCCAGCACTGCTTAACTTCAGTGATCGTACGTGAACCGATTTATGCCAGATGCCAAATGTTGTTGAAACTATATCAAATTTTACTCAGGGCAAGTGCAATATCAGTGCTTGAAATGAATAAATTCCTTTCTTTCGATTGAGTAAATATTTCTTTGAAACTATACCAAGTTTTACTCAGGGCAAGTACAATATTTGTTCTTTGAAATGAAGAATTTTCTTTCTTTGGATTGAGTAAATATTTCTTTGGCGCAGAATCATTACCAATTTTCTTTGATAATATGTTCATTTTTCTTCAAAAAATAGAAGTATTTGTCTCAGTGTAGTCATCACAATGAACACACGACTAAACCGACTTGGTTTTCCTCTCGGGAAACGCTTCGCTGGAACCGCCGTGTTTGTCATTGGCCTAAAGCAGGGGTGAACAAACCTAATACTGAAATGAAAAAACACATGGCGCCAGACGCCTTAATTTATGGACTTCTGGCGCCATGTACATAGTCGATTTGGGGATTGTAATAAGTTATAGCGCCACACGCCATAGTGCATGGCGAAAAGTACATAGGAGCAGACGCTATGCTTATAGTCCTCCACGCTATGTACTATGGTTTTCCACGCTATGCACTATGGTCCTCCACGCCATGTATTATGGCCCCCCACGCCATCTACTATAGTTCTCCACGCCATGCACTTCATGCAAACTTAAGTACCACAATAAAGGTGTAATAAAAAATTTAACTCTTAAAATATTCGCTCGCATGCTTATTACCATATGTGTACCACCATATCATTTTTTTTACTTTCTTTTTTTTAATTTTTTTTTTTCCTTTTTCACAGTGCTTCCCAGACGAATAGTTTGTTTGGATAAGGGACAGCACAAAGTTTAACGTGCCAACGTCACGTGGCGTTCCCAAGCGGTCCCCCATCTAAGTACTAACTGCGACCAAAACTGCTTAACTTCGGTGATCTGACGAGAATCGGTTATTCCAGTGTAGTATGACCGTATATTCAATTATACTTCAAATAACGAACAACATCTGAAGTCGCTCATCTATAAATGAAGCCATATTACATGGCTCATGTGATATGGCGTGTGGGGCCATAATTTCTGCGCCATGTAATTATGGCGCTGGGAGCCATATTGCATGGCTCAGAGTACTATATACATGGCGTATGGGACCATAAATAATGCGCTATGTTACATGGCTCTGGGCGCCATATGGATTTTTTTAGTGTGGTATGATGGACATTAATTTTTTTAATTCATGCGCGATCGACCTCGCAAAATGGGTTAAATTGAAAACAAATAAAAATTTAAGTAAGGTCTTTATTGATATTAATGTATTAAATACATTGTATTACTACTTTGTGCAATGTCTTTTATTAATAAATATTTTGGATTAATTTTTGATGTGCATGCGTGACTCTCCATTTCATCAAAAAGTGTTTGTCAGGGTGGGCCCGGCCCGCCTGGCCCACCCTGACGAGCCGCTACTGAGTTAAAGTAAAGTAGATATTTCTTGATGGTATCCGCGTATACCTTATAATAGTGTTTTTGTATCCAGGGGGCCCAGTAGCGGCTCGTCAGGGTGGGCCAGGCGGGCCCGCCCCACCCTGACGAGCCGCCACTGGAAACAATCGCCGCGTATACGACTGAACGATGCGAGTACATACTCGGCATCGTTTCGCCAATGAATCGCCAATTATAGTCCGGGAGGCAGCGTTGCATTTTGGATGGTGATTTCACGCCGCTTGATTTTGCATGTAGGCGATAGCTCATATATAGCTAGTAATGAAAATAATCGTCAGCTGTCAAAATCGTGGTGGGCCTGGTTGTGAGAACCTGTCAAACCTGTAAAAAAATGTTAGCAAAAAAGTGATTTCACGCCGCTTGAAAATTCGTCCAAGCAATGCTTATAGGATAAGAATACATATAAAAAAGTCAGCTGAATAAATAGTGGTGGATTGTACGTCAGCCGAGGGCATAAACCTGTAAAAAATGATTCATGTAAAGTGATTTCACGCTCGATGAAACTAATACAGCTGACTCTTTAGATCATAACAATCATGAAAACAATCGTCAGCTGTTTATTTAACGGTGGTAAGACCGTCAGCTGAGCCGTTATAATTGCAGACCTGGTATATTTTGCAATTCAATTATTGGTCTACTTGACGATTTTTCCCCTCAATTTCTGTAGCTGACGTACATTTTTACTTGATATACTGTTTAGGGAATCATTTTGAATAATTTCATATGACTTGAAATCAATGTAGACTAAAATTTATGATTTTAATCTAAATTTTTATTAATAAAAAGTATAATTATGTCGATATAATTATTTTTCTATTTAAAACAGAGGTGAGTGGAAAATAGTTATGAATATTATTTACTACTTGACAAAATATATTGATTATTTATTTGAAACAAACAAACATTCTCAAATTTTATTGCTAATAATCAAACTTTCTATATTTAAATTAATCAAATCAATTAATGATTTTCTATATTTTAATTAAATTTTCTATATTTATTGCCATATTTTTCTAAATATTTTTGGTCTAATCTTCTGAGGTGTCCGATTCCAGCTGGTCACTTTCGCAGCTATCATCAGACGTATCAAAAGCTGATTCTTCTTCTTCCTCTTCTTCTGTAGTTTCGTCACTATGCTATATTTCTTCGTCCCCTTCGGTGTTTTCTGGAAATGAAATAAAATTTGGATATAAGAATTATTATTTATCATTGATTTATTCTAGAGATGGGCAAAAGCGCTCATAGCTCACCACTCACCACTCACTTTTACAGTGCAGCGCCTGAAAAAAGCAAAGCATAGTCTGCGAACGAAAGCTCTCGTTTGACTAAACTTAGTGAAATGTGCAGCGAAAAGTATACTGAGAGTACGGCGCAACACTGTAAAAAAGAGTCATGAGTGGTGAGCTAAGAGCTATTTTGCCCATCTCTAATTTATTCATAAGTTTTTATAGAAATCGACAATTACCTGTAGTGTTGACAACGCTTGTCACGCTGGTGATACTCGGTGGAATTTGTTTCCCGTCGAACCATTTAAAAACATATTTATCTTCATTCTGTTCCGATCCATAGTCCGTTGGTGCAGATTCAATTGGAACTGCTAGATGAGCATAGGTTCAGAGGTGGGCTATATAAGATGCACGCAGAATTTGCTGATATAACTCAGACTTACATGGCGGAAATATCGCACCATCAATTGAATTTTTGAAATTCAACACATCACTTTCCACATTCATTTTATACAGCTTCGTAAATGTAGCAACTCGTGCTACATTTACGTCGCGGATACCTTTAAAGCCATAGATTCTGCAAACGAATTTTTCAATGGTTTTTTTTAAGCTCATACATTTCACTATTGTTTATGTTCGCAATATATGAAAATGCTCTCATGTATGATGCTGAATTTATTAAAATTTTGTAAGGATTTTATTGCCTCGTCTGTAGAATGCCGGATTAAAATCACATCCTGTGAACGCGTGGAACCCTGGTAAAGATGAGCATAAGGTATTTCCGAACATTCCGTACAATCTATTAATATTAAAGTATCGTTTAGCATTACCGGTTCCAAAGAGAATGCTAGTTTTTAAATTTCTGCGAATATGCTGCATGTTGCCCAATAATATAATCAAAATATCAGTGTCCGAGCAACTATAGTCACGTGTGCATCAAAATCGATATGACAAACATGGAAGACCATTTTTGTGTCACTTTCTTCATGAGCCTTGCTGTCTAAATCCGGAGCTATACATTTTATTATTTTCTCATTTTGAGTTACGTACTTATAACATGATTCATAATTGATGTAAATGGTTTTCTCGCCGATGAAAGAAGCCATGTAACTATTTTCCCAGTCCTTACACAGAAACTTTACTAATGCATCCTTGAAGTTAATGTTTTTCATTTCGTTGACGAAATTTGATGGCCGCACTTGATCCGGACTTTTTACATTAAAATATTCACCTGATATCGTTCCTCTCATTGTATTTCAATTGTCTTCTTTTATCGATGGAGAAAAATATCGATCAAATGGTATTATAACAGTACGAGCAGTGGTGTTAGTGAAAATTTTAAGCAGTTTTCGTGAAATGCTCCCAAACGTTAGTGGAATATCCGTCATATAATGTAAAATAAAAAAAATCCAGCATATATCATTATATCACATGCTTCAGGTGCATTGGATTCTATATTTTCTTCTAAGCATTTCAACAATACAGATTTGTCAGTTTTACAAAACATTCCATCTAAATGACACATAGCTAATGGAACTGGTGTTAGCGAATATGTGAAAACTGCATCAATGTTCAGTGTTGTTTGTAATGACAATAATAGTAACTGCCCAAATAGATCGCACTGCATTCGTACTTCAACGATTTTCCCAGCAACACACATTTTTTTCTTTTTTATCATGTTTGCAAAAGTCATCAGTTTGTTTTTTTTAATTGATTTTTCAAATCTTTCTACGTTGATGCAGCATTCATTAATGAAAGTTTCACGTTGTTCATTCCCTAATTCCTCTACGTGAAGTAAGAAATTGGCAATATCAGCTGATGCAGCTTGACCCGTAGATATATTAAATGAAAATCCTTTATCCAAATCTTTTGAAAATGGATTGTTCTGTCTGATGTGTTCAACTAAATTTTGCCTTTGAAAAGAATATTTTTTAATCCTTTTCTTATCAAGGTGAAGAGTAATTTCTTGATATTTTTTCAAACCTGCTTCTTCCATTATATAGCTGACGATTTTCGTACGAATACTATGGCTCTTACACTAACGTTGGCGGGCAGAAATTGAATTAGTTGAATGTTCGGGAAGCAACAAACAAAATATATTTGGTGCCACTGTATGACGTACTTGCCCAAAACATATCCTTTTTTTTCATCAAATCATCAGTATTTCGATAGCTATATAGTCCTTTTTTAAGCAGAAGAATTTTTTAAAATATTAAAAACAGCGACTTTCCTTTAAAAAAAAACTGCCCTCCGTATTAAATTCGTGAAAATTTTGAGCACATTCGCAATGAACCCACATTTTGTCATAATTTTATTTTTTGTGGATGTAATATTAATAGCAATATACAGATGAAAACAAAGAGCGGAAACAATTTGTAATATTTTTTTGGCTCTATATTATTCAATAAATATAATAGCTTCACAGTGAGTTTTTTAATATTATTATTTATCGTTTCAGTACCTCAAACCAAATAAACTTTTGGGAGCTTTTTGGTACATTTTCACCAATATTGATACACTTTTTGAAAAAAATTTATATGGCGGAAAATTTTGATTTCAATCTACGTTTAATGAGGAGGACAAAGAAATTGTGAATGTTAGAGGAGAAAGTGAAGAGGAGAAACTTTTGGGAGCTTTTTGGTACATTTTCACCAATATTGATACACTTTTTGAAAAAAATTTATACGGCGGAAAATTTTGATTTCAATCTACGTTTAATGAGGAGGACAAAGAAATTGTGAATGTTAGAGGAGAAAGTGACGAAACTAAAGAAAAAGAGGGAGAAGAAGAATCAGTTTTTGATACGTCTGATGATAGTTGTGATAGCAACTAACTGGAAACGGACACATTAGAAGATTAGGGCAAAAAAAAACTATTTAGAAAATTTGATAATTTGCAATAGGATTTAATAATTTATGTTTGTTTCAAATAAATAATCAATATATTTTGTCAAGTAGTAAATAATATTCATGATTATTTTCCACTCACCTCTGTCTTAAATAGAAAAATAATTATATCGACATAATTATACTTTTTATTAATAAAAATTTAGATTAAAATCATAAATTTTAGTCTACATTGATTTCAAGTCATATGAAATTGTTCTAAATGATTCCCTAAACAGTATATTAAGTAAAAATGTACGTCAGCTACAGAAATTGAGGGGAAAAATCGTCACTTAGACCTATAATTGAATTGCAAAATATACCAGGTCTGCTATTATAACGGCTCAGCTGACGGTCTTACCACCGTTAAATAAACAGCTGACGATTGTTTTCATGATTGTTATGATCTAAAGAGTCAGCTGTATTAGTTTCATCGAGCGTGAAATCACTTTACATGAATCATTTTTTACAGGTTTATGCCCTCGGCTGACGTACAATCCACCACTATTTATTCAGCTGACTTTTTTTATATGTATTCTTATCCTATAAGCATTGCTTGGACGAATTTTCAAGCGGCGTGAAATCACTTTTTTGCTAACATTTTTTTACAGGTATGACAGGTTCTCACAACCAGGCCCACCACGATTTTGACAGCTGACGATTATTTTCATTACTAGCTATATATGAGCTATCGCCTACATGCAAAATCAAGCGGCGTGAAATCACCATCCAAAATGCAACGCTGCCTCCCGGACTATTATATTTGCTTGATGATTACGAGTAATATTCGCCAGAACTGCATCGTAGCATCGTGCGTCGGCAAGTAGGCATCGTGAATAATTGTCAGGTTTACTCGATAAGTCGTTAGGTCGTTGTTTTTATGTAATAAAGTGAACTTTATGTTTTGCAATTATCTAATGCTGCATTTCTCACCTTCTCATACAATGTTATACATTCCTTAAACATAAGCAAAATCTCAACAATATATAGCATATAAATGGAAGAAGAAAGCAATATAGTGAATGGAGCTATAGATATACGAAAAAGGCTACATCCAATAGGCGAAGAAAAGAAGTCAGCGCGAGAAACCTATAGTAAACTTATGATACTATGGGTTTGATTGTTTGTAAACTTCGAAGCTAAATTCCTATCAAAACCTATTAATTTTTATAAAAGGCTGTTCACAGGTTCCACTAGATTTAACATTTGAATCGTGGAAGGTGAGCTATTGTTTACCTTCATTTTTTTTCGTTATGATCACTACAACTGGGGCAGAAATTGCTCAACAAATGTGGTCACTGGTCCCGATAGCGAGGCCATATCATTCAATTCAGCATCTCTAAACTCTGAATGTCCTGGCCAAGGTCTTCCCTCCAGTGCAAGCTTGGTCACCTCCGCTGCCATCAGCATAAAATATGCCACAAAAGGTTCTCTGGGCCGGCTCGTCTTTGCTCACCGGAGTCTTTCGACCTTTATTTGTACTAAAATATCTGCTTCTAGGTAGATCGCATACAATTGATTGCTCTAGCATTTCGGGAATCACTACAATTTTTATATCCATTATATTTCTTACTACTTTCAATTTAACTATTACATACCCAGTAACCGGTGATTTTTTTCAATCAATTCTTGGCAGTTTCTTCATTCAGTTCCTGTTTCACACGGTTTTTGATTAGCCAACCTTTGGAAATCGGTATTCATATACATGTTATACATACCTACATGCGATTTGCACATTTTTTTTGCGTTTCGTTCCGGTAAGTTTCGCATATTACAAGATAGACCTATCCTTATGAGATCATTAGTTCACTGAAACCCTACACTCTAGGTTTAGCTGGTAGTTCGACGGTACTTATTACTAATTGGGAATTTTTCTCTGCTTGCTTCTAGTTGTTTATTTAGATTTTGGCATAGTGAAATTAATTGCTTTTCAATTTGCTTCTCATTACTTCGTTTGATTTTAAATTTTCCTTAAGCTATTACGTACATTAACATGTATATGACTTCAGGGCCGTATCCTTTAACATCAATGAAACACGAAAGAACATGGTATAAAGCTGACATTGATCCGTTCAATTTCGCCACTAAAATTTCTAATTATTCCAATATCCCCGAAACCAATCAATCCTACTTAAGGCGAGCTAAGAAAGGCTTCGTTCGATTGTTAGAACACGTGCATTCATTACGAAACTCAAATAGAACTCAAGCAGCTCAGTCAATAAAAATACGAACGCCATCACCCCGGGGAGACTAAGATAGAATCCAATAAAATGGTAAGTGCACGTGTTCAGTCGCTATCCTTGTTCAGTCTCCGTTTATGTCGCAATAGTCATCGTCATCGCTAACAGAACTGCACCTCCCTCGAGGCTGCATTCAGGAAACCCTGTAGCATGTAACCGAGAACCGCTGCTGTAAGCCGGAACGAGTCGGCATACGGCGCGATGTTGTGGAATGGATTTTCGTTTAATTCCGGTCACGTGACCGGTCTAATGAATCCCTTGTACGAATACACGATTTATTCATCCGATATCGGATCAAATGAAGGTCCTTTCGGAAGCACTTCCGATACGCAGACCGGAACAAGGTGCGGGCCGGAATCGGATTTGATTGCACGGCGCATGCAAATACCAATGGCCAGACGGAGCGAGTGTAGGTAGAGTGAGTGGGTAGTGGTGTTGGAAAATCGATGACTTTCCCGTTACTTCACAGATGGTTGAAACTTACAACCACTGTGGTCGCTGTAGATAACATCCTATTCGCTTCGTGCCGTTGCCCAGACAACGAAAAGATCAATAAGTTAAATGGGAGGTTCTTTGCGATGATGATGGAATATTGGATGCAAGGATAATTCAGCATGCATGGAAACTTAGAATACAATTAATACTTAAAATATATTTTATGAAGGCAGCAAAAACTATGGATAAATTTAAAGGGATTATGATCTCATTATTTTAGAAATTTAATTAAGCCACATGTCCGTGAACTCTACTCGCGAATCTTTTTGCTTTGAATTAAATTACTAAAACCAATCAGTACGCTCGCTCCCCAATTAAATGCGTAATCGAATCAATTCAAGGCAATTTGTTGCGAAAATTTGTTCAAAACATCGCAGCTTAATGAAATAGGATTTAATCAAATTACTTCAATTTATGCAGTTTTAGGGGAGTTGTCGTCTTCACCCCATGCCTAGCGCGCCAACTTTAAACGCATTGCACATAAAAGCACAACAAATCCACCGCTAAAATAAGACGCGGTCGCTGCAAAGGAAAACCTCAGCACTCCATGTAGTCCCAATTCCACTCCTGCCAAAGGTCCCATTCGATATGATCTCCTTTTTGAAGAGTCCACTTGAAGTTTCACATTCGTGACGATTTATTGACTGGTAGACTTGGCGACGGAGCCAAGTCCTTGCCATTTTATTCGAAGCGACTACAGAAAATCGAACACATGGCAACTATGTTCGAATATATGACAAGTGTTCAAATACACGTCGCTGCGCGTACGGGGACAATGCAGAAAATTTGGCCACGTGTTCAAAATTGAAGCTGTTCGTCGTATGAGAGCTTAATTAAATTCTTCGACATCGCAATCCAATCGAATCCAACAAGCATCGCCGTTGTCGTCGTCGGCAAGCAACGTCCAATCAGCCGATTTTCATCTTGGTATTCAATTCAATGCGACTGCCGTCGATTTTATACCGTGGATTTGTTTGTATCTGAAACTGAGCACGGAACACTTGTTCGTAAGTGAACGTGTCGTTTGTCGAACAAATAAATTCCTTATTTTGGCGGTAAACAATTGAAACATCTGTCGAATTGGTTTGGAATATTTGTCTGAAATTGGTTAATTGTATGATACAGAGTGGATATAATAGAGGCAAGTGTACATTGTTCTATTATATTGAAATTGGTTTGTAAATTTAGATTGATTGATGCAACTGTTGAAATCTCGAAGAATATACTTATGCTAATATTTTAGAATTCGGGAACCACTGGTTAACATTTTTGTTCTTCCGCGGATTCAGACTATTCAGCTTTAAATATATAACTTTATTAAGAGCACCTTATATTTCACTTCAGATTGCTTATTGAATGTTACTTTATACTTTATATTTATTTGATATTGCTTTATATTCGCACGATATCTTTATCGAACCTAAACCGTCGAGTACCCCAATGCAGTCTCACATTGGATAAACAGGGTATTAAGACTTCTCCGTACTCGTATCAATATAACTATCCGCCCGAGTAATTGAATTGCATTTTCTTTTATAGGAATTAATTGCTGATCTATTGTTATGATTAGGTCTTGCTTATTATTGCAATAGAAGAAACGAAAGTTGATGACACCTGTGCAGATGCGCTCCTTAATTTTAAGAATAGAAAATTTGCGCATAACGAAAGTGCAATTTGGTATTTTCTTTAGAAGAAAGTTAATTGGTTGCGAATTGCAATTAAATTGTAAGTAACAAAGAATATGCACGTGTTAGAACGAATTTACAAGTAAGCATTTTAGTGTAGCTCAAATAATGAGACGTGCGTCGGATGTACTGTAACAGTTAACCTGGTCTGTGAGACCATCCCGAATCATTCATTTTCGTTTTTGTGTCACCTGCAAATCTCGCGAGCTATGTCTTTTAGAAAGTATTCGGGGCTTGAAGAGTCCGGGTCTTTGCTATTTAGAGGAATAGTTTTTTTTGGCAAGTGCGAATATCCAGGCCAAGTATGTATCAAAATTAAAATGTATGACTATTATGTGTTTATTGCTGAAACTCATGCGACTAGTTTCGTTTCATAAACTAAAAATTTTTCCTGATAAAGCTGAAAAAGATGATTACCAACAAAAACCTAGTACTAAACTCGAACGAAACAAAATGCCGCGAAAAATACCCTATAAAACGTAGCGAAATAAAATTCCGGCATTGATACTAGATGTCCTTGTTTGGCATTCAAAATTTCTCGCCGACATGAAAAATTGTAATGCCGGAATTACATT
Source organism: Nemotelus nigrinus (assembly GCA_947369275.1). Classification (NCBI taxonomy): domain Eukaryota; kingdom Metazoa; phylum Arthropoda; class Insecta; order Diptera; family Stratiomyidae; genus Nemotelus; species Nemotelus nigrinus. The sequence goes on along the minus strand of OX376373.1, from coordinate 74,360,014 downwards.
CTGGCCGAGGAATGCCAAGTGATGACAAGGTCTGTGTGTAAATGGTCTCCTTGTCTATTCTCGGCTGTTTTTTTCATGGCAAGCACGCGTGTGTAAATGGTTTGCTCGTCGGCTCTTGTTTGTTTTATGAAGGGATAATGATCCTTTTATTGCTGTGCCTGAGTGTTTATGACCGTCTCGTCCGAGCTCGAAGCCGCTGGAAGCGAAGTCGGTTTTATGCATCAAGTCAAAGGGATTCGAGAGGGTAGCATGTGCTCATTTAAATTTTCGAATTTTTCGCCGAGACTTCAAACATGTGTTTGCGTGTCCCAGATTGAAATAACTCAACGCACACCAGGCAGTTGCAATAGCCACAGCCCGTACCTCATAGTATCTACAGACGACGAACATGGTTTGCCAACTTGGTGCGAAAACATGTTTTAAAACTTCGATACAGACGTTCGCACCAAATGCCGCACATCAGTACATTGAACATCAGTTTGCACTGAATTTCAAGGTTCACGCACATGTTGGCGAACCTGAGAAAAGGGTAAGTGTTTACCTGCGTACAACAACAATTGCACGTGTTCGCTTGCCAAGTTGGCGAACCATGTTCGTCGTCTGTAGATACTATCAGTCATCGTTCACTGAACTGAACAAAACAGCTCACAACTGTCGAAAGATGCATGGTGCAATATCCTAAGTAAACAATTCACCCTATGTCTTGTTGAGTCTCGTCCAATGTCTTGTAGAGTCTTGTTTACTCTTGTACACGAGACGCTCGTCCCAGTGTATAAATCCGGCATTAAATGAAAGCGCTTATTCCTTTTCATTCCTTCGTTTCCTACCGTAAAATCAACACTTAGCACTTTGAACCGATTTTCTCACTTTGAAATGAGCAAACGAGTTATTTTGCTGACTGAAAAGGGATCCGATCCATTGAAAAGCATCGAAAAATGTGACTGCTTGTGGTTTACTGAAACGAAGAAAAGGATAACTCACTCGTTGCCCTGGTGTTGATCAGTATAGTACTCCGCCATTGTAATTACGTTTGTTTGAATTAATTTTATGTTACGGAAACGCCGTTGTTTCGGATTTCGGACATTTCGCGTGATTTGTGATGCCCTGAAATTCAATAAACTTCTAAGTGAGCACGACGCAAACATTTTAACACACATTGCCGATATTGTGGAAAATCCATGATTAGTGTTTTTGCGGTTTCAGAGGAAACCGAGATCCGTAAATTACTTAACAATTTAGAACTCGGAGACCAGAAACCATCTCATTTGTAACGTGAATTGAGACTTAAAGCTGGTAATAAAGTGACGGATAATTTTTTAAAAACGTTGTGGCTTCAAAGGCTCCTTGCTTAAGTGCAATCAATTTTAGCGATATCGGGTACGACAGACTTGTCACGATTTGCAGATATGGCGGATAAGATCCTAGAAGTACATCAGCCCCAGCAAGTAAATGCAGTGTCAGGTCCATCCAGGTCTGATTCGCAATCGTTAAATAATGAACTTGCGGAGATCAGATCACGTCTTGATCGTCCTCTATTCCGAAGAAGCGGTGATTGACGCCAGTGAAGCCACTCAAACAAATAGAATAAATCGAAATCGAAGGTATGTTTCTATCATTTAAAATATGGCGCATCCACGCGAAAATGTCGTCAGCCATGTTCTTATCATCCGAAAACTAAAGTCGGAAAACTAATTACGATGCTGTTAAACCAGATGCCCGACAGAGTGCTACAAAGAAGCCGCCTTTCTGTGACTGATAAGAGCACATGATTTAAATATTTAATCGAAACAGGTTCAGATATATCTGTGATGTCACGAATGAATGTCTGAAAACCTTCATAGGAGAAATTTTTCGCCGCGAACGCGTGCCGGTTTTCTCAAAAAATTTGGAATAATCGTAGACATTAGAAATCGCCGATTAATCGATCCACTTACCAAGTTGTCGTCCAAATGCTTATTGGCTGCCACCAATCACTGTACAATTTTTACTTTGTTAAACGACTCTCATTATATGAATATGTTGACAGATTTTCCTGCAATTACCAACATTGCCACGAGCGAAAAGAAAGCAGCGCACCGTGTTCGCCATCATATAATTACTGATAGCCCGCTGATTGCGGAACGTGCTCCCAGACTGATAAATTGAAAAATTAAAAATTGCGCAAGATGAATTGATTGAAGAAAGGGTACTGTCCGCTATCCGATAGCCCTTGCATCTGGTACCGAAAAAAAGAAAGAACCTGGCGCCCATGTGGCGATTACTGCCGCCTTAGTGTCATCACAAGGCCGGATCGTTACCGGATGCGTCACATCCAGGACATTAAGACAGGTTTGGATCGAAAGGCAATATTTTCGAAAATCGATTTACTTCGAGCTTTCAACCAAATACCAGTTGTTGATGCCGGTATTAGTGATGTCAACTTTTTTAAAGCGTTTAAAGCTTTTGTAGCTAGATTTGAGGAAACACATAGCAAAACATGTTCTTTTGTAGCTAAATCTAGCTACAATGTAGCTAAATTGGCATCACTGGCCGGTATACCATAGATGGCAGTCATCGCCTCATTTGGACTTTTTGAATTCTCGAGGATGACCTTCTGTTTAGGAAATGCTGCCCAGTCTTTCCAACGGTTAATGGATGAAGTCTTGCGAGGACTCGATTTTTGCTCATGTTACATCGATGACATTTTAGTAGCGTCTGAAACTCCAAAGCAACATTTGGATCACTTAAAAATCAGCTTTAAACGATTAAAGAGTTATGGTATCGTGATGGCGAAATGTATTTTTGGTGTCGATCAAATTGAGTACCTCCGGACACACTATAAACAACGCTGGTATTTCACCTCCTGCGTCACGCGTCGAAGCAATCTTATACTACAAACGACCTGTAACTGTCAAGGAATCCGTTGTTTTCTTGGAACCTTGAACTATTATCGCTAATTTATCTGAAATGCTGCCAAGTCTCAAGCGCCGCTAAACTATTTTCTACATGATAGCAAAAAAGGGGACAAAACCCCAATCGATCGGACACCGGAAGCCGAACAAACATTCTTCGAATGTAAAAAAGCCTATCTGAAGCTACACTGCTTGTGCACTATCAACCTGGTAAGCCACTTGCGTTATTTACAGACGCATCAGAACCTACGGTAGGTGCTGTATTAGAACAACGAGAGCATGACCACTGGCTCCCACAAGCTTTCTTCCAAAGAAAACTCAAAACGGAAAGATAGGGAACTTTTGGCTATCTACAACAGTATTCGCCACTTTAAACATATCTTTCTATTATAAGCCGTTATTGCTTTCGGTCAAAAGTCCGACAAAGCTTCTTCTCGGCAGCTTCAATTATCTACTGACAATTATCTACTGACATATTTCATGTTTCAGGAGAAGAAAATAAAGTTGTTGATTCTCTTTTACTATTGGATGCTATCGACGATCCTTCATCTATATACGTTCAGCAAATTATAAACGAGCAACAAGAGGATACGCATCTTCAATCGTTGATTAAGTACAATCCAACGTGATTGGATCTACAATCTGTGGACGTCCTTGATTCCGGAACAATCATCTGCGATTTTCCAACTGGCTAAATGCGTCCTTACATACCTGAGGCACTACGAAAATCAATATTCACCACATTCCATAAATGTTCACATCCAGTAGCCCGCGCAACACTTCGAGCTGTAAGCGAGCAAATCGTATAGCCCAACATGCGAAAGAAGATTCTACAATGGAGCTACTTATGTGTCCTCTGCCAAAGGTGGAAAATTGGTTGGCACACAAGAAACGAAATTCAACCATTTTCGATGCCAGATCATAGGTTGTAGCATTTTCATATAGACTTTTTGGACCTATTGTGCCTCGCCGTGGTTACAGATACTGTTTGACCATGGTAGATCGATTTTCCCGATGGCCAAAAGCCATTCCACTGTTTGAACAAACAGCTGAGGCCGCAGTGGAAGCCTTTTCCACAAACTGGGTGTCGCGTTATGGAGCACTAAGTGTCGTTACCAGTGACCAAGGCAAACAGTTCGAGTCGATGTTTTCGAACGCGCTCATAAGTTTAATAGGATATAAGCGCACTCGTACTCACCTTACCACCCTGCTTCAAACGGTCTGGTGGAACGTTGGCACCGTTCGCTGAAAGCAGCCGTTATGTGTCACGAAAACAACGCCAACTGGATAAAGATTTTACCGACTGTCTTATTCGGACTCCAAAATGCGTATAAAGAAGATATAGGAGCATTTTGTGCTGAAATGGTTTTCGGCTCAAAGTTAAGGTTGCCAGGAGAATTTTTTGTGAATGGCAACAAAATTATTGATCTGTATCTGTTTGTCGAAGAATTTCGTCCATCACCGGCAGCATCTCGGAACACTTTCACTTTTAAGGATTTGTCATCATACGATCATGTGTTTCTACGAGTTGATCCTGTAAAAAAGCACTGACGCAACCGTATACGGGCCCGCATCGAGTAGTAAAACGAATTTCAAGCTCAGTTTTTATTATCGATGTCAACGGCAAAGAAATAAACGTCTCCATCGAACGACGCAAGCCTGTATATATTACTGTTGGTGCTCCTGCGGATACCGAAATTCAAATGTCAACACCAACCACTGCAATCAACACAGACATGCTGCCCCAAACTCAATCAAAACGTCCAAAAGAAACAGCCGCATATGTGACAAATCCCCACCCGTCGCACATTAAATTCACGTATTCATCAAAACGTCATCGCGATGCGGAACATCACTGAAGGGGGAGCAGTGAAATAGTAGAAACGGAGTGGACACGGACGATATAACTTTCCACCACTAGCCCCTTCAACCCTCTCACGCACAAAGCATGTTAAAGCTACCTTTCCGCCATTTCTCCCTGAATGTCAAATTGGAGGGGAACTACTTGGATTTGACCAGATTTGACGTTAAGTGGACGAAAAATTACTACCATCCCCTTCAATACGTCTGTTCCTGTACTTTCAGTCACTGAATTTTCCTGAATTTTACTGAATCATGTGGTGGGGGAATTCATGAAAAGTACGGGTACGCTCTCATTACATTTCCTGAAAATCGAGAAACAAAAGTGTCAGTTTTCGGTTTGTGGGATAACCATAGTGATTAGAAAATCATCCTAAGCGGTAATAAATTATCGCCACAAAAATATTCGACCTTCATAGCAACATTACGCACAAAATATGTTGCTTGCCGCGCACATTTGAAAATATTTACTCGCGCCCTCCGTTTGACACTTTTCAGTAGCTCAGACCCTACTGAAATTTCATCGTACTTGAAAGAGAGCGTACCTGAAAGAGGGGAAATTTTCAGTTTTCAGTAACACCGTGCCTCGATTTGCAATTTACTCTGCCATTTCCGATGGCAGCGACTGTCAAATTTATGGTATGCCATCTGTGCGTGGGCAATTTCATGACATGCAATTTCATTTCGAAAATGCCTCTGAGCGGCAAGGACGTGCGCTATATATGAGCGTCAAATGCTCTTAGGGAGTTACTTGAAATGCAAATTCGATTTTTTCGTAATTTCCCACCATTTCATTGATCAACAACATCTAAAAATCCCTTTAAATTCGATATCCGTACATCTTCTTATAAGAAATAAATCATTCCCATGGTTCAGCGCCATTTTAAAACCAAGAACTGTCAAAATATTGCTAGGCAGATAGCCGAGCAAATTGCATACCATATTGCCTACCATTTATGGCAGACCATAAAATACTGCATACCATAGGCTGCCTCCACTGGCAATTTCAAATTGCATGCAATGGGAAATTGCTAGTGGAGGCAGCCTGTAAAACGGAGTACGGGAACGGCTTTATTGCAATTAATTGCGATTGATCGCAATTAATCGTAGTACGGAAACAGACCTAATGTAAATATATGGGCATGTCCACTCCATTTCTACCACCTCACTGAAAGGGAGTACTGTGGCAACGCCGTCAAAGCCATAGTTCGAATGTTTGCCGCTGCGAGATGCTGGTCGTTGTTCACTGAAACGAAGAAAAGGATAGCTCACTCGTTGCCCTGGTGTTGATCGGTATAGTACTCCGCCATTGTAATTACGTTTGTTTGAATAAATTTTATATTACGGAAACGTTGTTTTTATTTTTGTTGGACAAAGTCCGAAAAATATTAATTTGCGACATCTGTTAGCATTTTCGATTTCGTTCATTAAGGCTGGTACTGAGTTAACCGTGAAGCTAAATTTTGACATATCTCCATTATCTGGTCATTCTTTCGAGCGAAAATTTTGGGAATGGAGAAAAGCAGAGACACTACTCATTTCTAACGGATAAAATGTCAAGAATTTCACTTTTCGATCGATTTTCTTATTGGAAAGACATTGCACTGCTCCATTTCTAAATTGAAACACCAAATGTCACTTTTTAGCTCGAAAGAATGAACTGCACAAACTAAATTGGCGTGAAATGATTGGAGACATGTTTCAGTGCCATCTACGTTTTCAACGCGAAAGCAACTTCAAAGCAACCTTTCATGCTAAGAACTGAGTACAACTCTTGCTTATTTTCAAGCTAAATTTTCGTCGAAACAGATTTCACGTGAAATTTTGTATGAAAATTTCACGTGAAATCGAACTCAGTACTATGCTTTAGACTATAGTATTACACGGTAGAAGATCTTTTTTTAAGAGATATTACGTTAATTTCGCTTCGCCAAGAGTGTAATACTAGGCTTTAGTACAAACGCTAGTCATTACTTAATACCCAGGGCCATTTTTGCGCATGGGCACAATGGGCAAGTGCCCAGGGCCCCGCGATCTACGGGGGGCCCCTTATTTCCAAATCATCAGGTAATGAATATATTTATTTTGCGAAAATTACCTGACTATACTTAATAATTATCTATCTTTATAGTAATCTCATGAGCCAGGGGCTAACACTGGCAACCCTATTTGCTTATTAGTAGGTGATTTCCATAAATTATTGCAGGTGTATGCAATGTTAAAAATAAATTAACAGACTATGGATCTGTAATACTACCATACATTACGCGGAAAATTTCGCGAATATATGTTACTTTTCCGTTGGGAACAATCTTATGTGTTATTGCTGTAAAAACTGTTGTTGTTGTGTGGAGTTTGAGCTTCACTGGAATAAAGATGAACAAATCGATCTGTGTACCCCTTCAATTTACGAGGGTGGCATTTTAATTTATGCTGTTCCTATTTAAAAAGCATGGCCGGGACGGTATTTCCGTTCGGGACTAAAAATCAAATCATTTCACTCAAGATTAAAGTTGCAAACGGTGTGTTTTATGTTTGCGATTGTTTTCAGAAGTAATTGATAAATTACCGAAATCAACTTCATATTTTACACCAGGAGCTTCTGTGAGTAGTAACCAAATAATAAACCATCCACATAATGAATCATATCAACAACAGATTGCGAAAACTCAGGGAACCTCACAATCTACTTGTTCTTTGCGTACTCGTATCACTTCAGAAAAACATATTGAACCATATTGCACAGTAGGTGTCCGTCCCTACGCAAAAAATGCAATAACTTCATCAACAACTGTTTTAATTGACCAACAGCAGTCGTCCGACCCAGAAAATATTTCACACGATCCTGCCGATTATTTTCACGAAAATTTTACCAAAAAACCGCGAAATTTTAATTCGTAAAGGGCCCATAAATTTTCAAAATATAGATTGTGACTTTTTCGAAGCGTCCAGAGCCTACAAAGACAAGGAAGATGGCAAATCAGTAACTAGGTATTTCAATAAAGCATTATTTAATCGTAAATTAAAGAACAATTGAAAGAAAATTTTTGCTGTATTTGCCTTCGAAGAAATCTCTATTTTGTTTTTCTTGTTGCTTATCTGGCATGAAGTAAAGCAGTTGGTACAGTAGATACAGACAGCTATGCCAATATCAAAAAGAAGTGGATTACTGGAAAAGTGTAACTAAACGGGTTGTCGTCACAGTTGTAAAATGTTTGGCACTGAGGGGGCTTCTGTAGCGAGGTGACAATGCAATTTTTGGATCTCCCAACAATGGAAATTATTTAGGATGTAGGAAGTTTTTAAGTGAATTTCCTGAATTTCTTGCAGATCACCTAAACAAATTTGGGAATCGTGGAAAGTGATACATTTAATGGGAAATCAGCTAAAAAAATATCTAAATGAAGTTAAATTAGCTAAATATTGTTCGATTAGCGTTGACAGCACGACCGATCTGGAATCTATACATATCAAAGAGCATAAATCAGAATATTTAGCGGAAACCATCCTAATTTTTTTGGAGAATCATGATGTACAAATCAAGGATTCTTAATGGGCAAAGCTACGACAATGCTTCAAATATGTCAGGAAAGTATGCTGGTCTGCAAGCGAAAATCAAGGAGAAATGTGAATTTTCTACCTTTGTACCATGTGCGGGACATTCTCTGAACTTGGTATATCTTCATGCCGCTGGGTGTGTACAAGAGGCAACAAATTTTTTCAAATAGTTCAGAAACTGTACAATTTTTTTCGGATTCTACCCACTGATGGAATACATTGAAGTTGTTAAAAGTCTTTCTGAAGCCAGATAGTCTGCGCGAGCTGATGCAGTAAGCTCCTTACATCAAGGTCACAAACAAATTATAGAAGCCTTGGCGTCTATCGCGGAGGATGCAGAGCAGCGACAAGAAACTAGGTACGAAGCTCTTAGTTTCTCCGAAAAATGGAAAAGCTGGAATTTATTTTACCGACAGAGATTTGGAACACCATATTGGGAAGAATAGACAAAACAAGTAACTAATTTGTTAACTTCACTCTAACACAATTTGATGACTTCGAATCAAGAGAAAAATCCGGAGTGTGACTACAATTGCCTATCTCAAAGAATAAAAGGTAGAAGCTCAGTCAGGCATTATTTGATAGCTCTGTGTCATCAGTCCAACTAAATGGGAAAGAGAAATTCAAAGTAGAAACTTTTATTCCCATAATTGATACCCTGTGAGTTCATCTAAAACAGCGGTTGAATTCGTACAAGAAAATAAGACATCGGTTTGGTTTTTTATCTCGCTTGGGACAAAGTTGGAAAGAATACACTAAAATCTATCCTTGTGGCGTTAGCGAAAATGAGTTGGAAACGGAATGTTTGCATTTAACAAAATACTTGAAAAGTGTATAGACTAGTGAAAATGAAGAAATATGCCTATCATCTTTTGAAACTTTTACAACACTTTTTAATTACTAACCTGCATATAATGGTTGAAGAGTTACTTTTCCGGATAAAAATTTAATGTGACTATGAAAATAAAAATAACAGATAAATATATCTAGAATTTTTTTTAATGCCTGTAGCTAATAACTTTATGTCTTAAGAGCCACATTTATCTCAAAGTGCCCAGGGCCCCAAATTATTCTAAGACGGCTCTGCTAGTATCTTCATTTCATTCCAATCCTTCAATATTTAAGTTGTAAGAAAATTAGAAAATTACTTTTCCCCCTTTTTTGTTTTTGAGCCCAACAGCTTAAACATATACATTTTAAAATAATATAATAGAGTCAATTTTCCGGGGTGGTCCCTAATTATTAATTAAAATATTAAAGGTATCAAATAAATTTAAATTTCAAGATAACGTTTCTGAAGCTACAGACGAATGGCTTTTTCTCAAAACAATGCAAAATATATAACAAAAATAATTACTGGAAAGCAAATAATTACCAATACGAAGAACTTACTGAAAAAAACGGTCAGCTCTTTTTTGGAATGGTCTTGAATAAACTTGCGAATCATGCGGATATGAGGAGATCCTGCAGTTGCAGCTGTAACGTATCAAGAGAAATTTTTGATTCGTTTTTGTTTCGACCCGAAAATAATTTATTAGGTGGATTGAGTTTTCGATTTTGAAATAAGTTTTAAAAATATTCCTGGTAAACAAACCTATCTTGAAAAAAGATTTAATCACATACATACAAAAATATTACTCGTTCAAGCATTAATGTGCTACAGGAAAAAATCATTCCTCAAAATTTTTCACCATTAAATCCGTACTAACGAAACCAAATGTATCCACTCAGAATCTCTGCTTTCGCAATAAACTTACAAGAAAAGTCACTTGCTTAATGTCTTTACAAGAAAGAAAAACATTAAAATCAGAACTAATCAAGATTGATTGGGATCGTGAAATCATGGGGAAGATAACCACCGGCACTTTGAACATTGTCCAACACTAGCCAGATGTACATATGATTGTCACAATATCGGTGTCTATCGTGTCGTACGCGTACAGGACATGCATCGGGAAAATACTATCCATGAAAATGCCACCCCGAATGATTGAAGGCGAGGATTCTTTGCTAAATTTGACGGGATGAAAATATAGAGTTGCCGTATTCGTAGTGAAATCGAAAGCATACTAATATCTTCTGTTGGTAGTATGTTGCTTCCTAAAAATATGATATCGAAATATAAGTGAAAATATTTGAGTGAAATTCTTTAACGTTCCATGATTATTCCTGAATGCACCAAAACAATTGATTCAGGAATAATTCAACAATCATTATTTATTGCGAAATTTCTTTATATGACAAGTTTATTTTTACAAAACAAAATGTTTACAAACCACCATACCTCAAACGTTTATCCGCAAAAAATCAATCAAGCCGACAGCCCTTAGTTTTTGGTTCATACCAAACAAATGAATGTATAAACATGTTTACCGAGCACAAAGGAAAACATTCAACCCTCTTCGGTTTTTCTTCTTCTTCCGCATCATCATCGAGCGAGCGCAAGAAGTGATGGTTTCGTGGGTGAAAATTGAAGGGTGTGTCTGCCTGTTTGATAACGTGGCCGGATCAGTGACTTTTCAACGATTTTATAGGGTGTGGGCTTAGAATGATGACGAAACTATGTCATTACGTCAGTGGCTTTTAGGAAAATTAAACGACATTTGGCCCGTTCGGGGTAGCGTACGCGAAATAGATACGTCCAAGTTACCGCACGGTATAGATGAATACGAATACTCGTGAGCGAATGATATGTATTCACTGGTATTGTCAATTTGCTTTTAATCAGAGATGTTGCATTAAGGACAATAAAAGTCCGCTGGGAAATCACAGGATTTATAAAGAGGGCGTTCGGAAAAATATTGTTGCCATTTGCGTTACAATGACATTTTAATTTGTTGCGCTAATTCCTTGAAAAGGATAAAATGCAAATGCTGTTGAATACAGTAGTTGTGGAAATGATTGGGTCGTTAACATATGACAGAATAAGAAAATCGTGCATTAATGGTAGGAAGATGAAATATTCCCAGCTTCGGGTCAAAATTTCAACCTATGTCATAGACCCTCCAATCCAGTGAAACGAAGCTGAACGCATATTTTATTTGAATTCTCTGGATAATGTTTGGTCAAACTGACAAAATCAGAATTTAAAGTCAAATTTTCCACCAGCAGCTTCATTAGCATAATCCAAACAAAATAATTATAATAATATTGAAAGCAGCTGTATATCTGTCGAGCAGCCGCGATTCAGGGTCGATGGAGCGCTGATAGTCCTTGTCACTACGGTAAAAACACTCAGCTCAGCTAACGCACTCCAGATCCCATATGCGTGCTTTCTACGCCGAAAGTCGACACCAAGATGTAAATCTGAAAAGGCTAGTCGTAAATGTTTCCAATCTAGTATCGCCAACGACGCGCTCAGGAATCTGTGCCAGAAGCATCCTAAAATGCCATAAAAGAATTAATAACATCTGTATTGCAATGCAGTGCTTTAGTGCTTAGCGTTTCAGTTTCCAATGTTTTCGATTAAGGCCGAATTCGAGAGCATACGGCCAACATGTGTGCAAATACTATCGCTAATGTACTTAAGGCTCCTTCGTACTTTCAACAAGGCGTTTTATTCAGCACATCATCACTCCTAGCAGTTAATATCTTTTTGTTTTGTGATTTTGTTGTTTGTGGTCCACCCGATTTAATCGCATTCAGTTCTATTCTCTGCTGGTCTGATGTGGGACGACTTGAAATCAGTGGAGCTATTTTCAGCAGCCACATAATGCGACCAGACGGGGAAGAAGTTCCTTTCAGTGATTGGAATGTGCATTGTTTTCTATCGTAAAATGCTTGATGCGTTTCACTCGCACTTATTTTTATGCATTTGAATAGGTTTGGAATATTTATAAGAATGAAATGGGGAGCATAACTTTGCAATTTATGAATACCTTTGAAAAATTATGTGGGAAGCGAATTCGATATTTATCGATCATTTTGCAAGTAGGTAATGAAATATCTATGTGCCATATTTCTCCGGAAGGTTTTCTGTAGTGGAATTACGGGGACATTGCTTTAGCTTGATTCTGAACGCTACTACCTTCAAAAAGTAAGTGCCACCAACTAAGATACCTGATTGGAGGGTAGCGTGGAAACGAGAAGCCGATTTAACTCAAACATATTTGGGTTTATAAACAAAATACCAAAGATCACGGTTTCATAAATACTGATGGAATTTCTACAAGACAATCATTATTTGCATTATTTCAGCATCCAGCCAAAAAACAATCTCAGACACCGAAATCATCACTCAATCTAAACTCATGCCATTTTTCAATAATCAGTGAAGTCGATATCAAATCTGCCAGGCATATTTTCCCAAGGATTTTGCGCCTCTTTCCTAGCAATAGGCTGCTAGTTGCTGTCTATCAGCATGTGATAAAATTTTTGCAACGCTTAATTCACTTTCTCGATTCGAAACATAATGTTTCGTTGAATAGAGTCCTCAGCAAGTCAAAAGGGTAACATGGGACGTACAGTGTGTTCCACGAAAACGTGTCTTTGAAAATAGCATTAAAAACCTAATAATTAATTGCTTTTCAATTTATATCTTAAAATATACATGATTACAAGTTTCGCAAATTATCTCAATACGGATTCCAATCGTCCTTATTATTTTAGCTAGAAATTTAAGTGATTGTTTATATGAATTTAGGTTGGCAATAAATATACTTATTATTATTATTATTATTATTATTATTATTTGAGACAACTTTGGCTCAATTTTTGAGCATAAACCACCCTAAGATGCCGCTAAATGCTTATAAGTTGCCGCGTACTGAGTATTTTTTTCTCTTATAGTTTAAGCTTTATCAGCGACCACATATTTTCAATGGGATTTATATCTGGACTATGTGAGGGTCAATCCAAAGTTTGTATCCCATTTTTCTCCTTGCCATATGTGCAGAGGCGACTTCGATGCTTGGGATCATTATCCTCTTGTAGAATCCAGTCATCGATTTCAATTCCATATAATCTCTCTGCGGACTTCAGTAGTCCTTTTTGATACAAAGTGAGCGTGAATTGAGCATCCAAGTTTCTAGTCAAAGTAATTTTCTGAAAAACAACCATAAACATGCACGTTTGCTGCTGCAAAAAATTTGACGCTGCAAAAAATATTTCCCATTTTTTGTCCAAGCCTTCCGCCAGTAGTTGTAGACAATAAAAGATAGTTTTTCGGTAAATATTACTTGGCTCCAAAGGTAGGCCGTGGCTTAAAATCTGGCAGGGGCCAGGGACTGAAAGGTTCAAGACATGCGATGATTTACGTACTGTTTATACAACTTATATAATTTACTAATACATTATATATTTGTTGATTTATTCTTTGTTATTTGCTAATGCATAATGCACTATCAAATAAATTTCTTGTCTGTGAATACGTATGAGCTACTACCACATGCATTTAATGTGAATGGTAGGTATGAACTACACATGAATTATCAATGACCGCTAAGAAGGAAAGCTTGTATGAATTATGCGGGAATAGAATGGAAATAATTAGAAATGTAAGAATATTTTTTCGTTTAGAAGCTAAATATATTTCAACTTATACTTGAAGAATAGGATGGCTTAGTTTCAAAATATCTTTGAAAAAATTGGAATATATTAAGCTTAGAAGGAAGAAATTGACCTCTTGCTTCAAACATTTGTTGCCTAGAAAACCTAGAAAAAGCGAAAATAATTTGGCAAGATGAAAAGTGCTGTAACTTACTCTTTTTGAGCCATTTGGTTTGCAGGAATATCTTTGTAGCCCTAACTGCGTGTCTGAGGCTAGATGAAACAGCAAAACCTTTGAAACTAGTGCTTTTTGCTGTTTCCCGTTTTCGCGATCCTCTGGTAAATGTGAGATTCAGACAGTTCTTTTCTGCGAATGATTTAATTTTTTCCCAAACTACATACAAGTCTTCTTGTTCACTTAGTAGTGTTTTAACTGTTCCATTCACAAGATTTATCCCATCCCTAAGAGTTGCATTTTTAGTTTGGAAATATGTGCTTAACATGTTCGTTATAAAAAGAATATAGTGAAAGATGAAAAGATTTACTACAAATTTGGGATTACTGATTGAATGAAAGATCCCCAATGAATAAACTGAGTCGTTGTATTTTTCCTCATTCATTTCTTTCTCTAAAGCCTCTTTCATAGTTCCATAGCTATCGATCACATATTTGCAATTGTGAAATCTCATTGACAAACGAGTCGAGCTTACACTTTTCATTCCACGCCTTGTGTTTAGACCAACTGCCTCTTCAAGCTGCTTCAGCAATTTGTTTTGTGATGGCCTCGAAAAGTGTAGGTACAGTGATTCGATGGCATTGAAAAAGGACGTACACGTTTCGATTGCAAAAAAATGTGTCCATCACAACCTGGATAATTTTATGAGCTAGACAGTGCACAAATGTGGCTGCAGGGTGTTTCATCTTAATTTAGATTTGTACACCACTTTTTTGTCCTGACATGACACTAGCCCCATCATAAGGCTGTCCAACAACAGGCAATTCGCTAAACCCGTAGCTGTCTAACAGGCTCAAAATTATATCTGCTAAATACGAGGCATTTCTAGCTCCTGAGGAGTCTACAAAGCTTGAGAACCTTTCTTCGACTGCTAGCTCTTTAGCAAATCTGACAACCACGGAGAGTTGTTCCTTCTGTGGACCCTTACTGCGTCTGCCATAATGGATATCAGTCCGCACTCTTTTATTTCAGCTATATTGTCTTCGCGAACGATTTCAGTAATTATTTTCTCAATTCATTTTGTGTTTCGCCACTACAGTAGTTCGCAACCTTGTTTTTAAAATTATTTTCAAAATTTGAATCATTGTTCGCGAATAATACACAAAATTCCAAAAAAAAAATCACGGTTATCACTGGAACCACTTTCATCATGTCCTCTCAAAGTACGTCTTTGGCGAATCAGACACGTCGTAAGGTCGATAACCTTTTCCAAATAACTTCGGTTCATCTTGACAATATTCCAAGACTGTTGAAGCACCATATCATTTACTGTCTTCTAAGTACTATTAGAGTTTTCACATTGTGCATGAATTTTACTATCCGGATAATTTATCCTGATCGCGAAGTTTGGTCGAGCTGAAATTTTGGTGTATTTTTGGCGACAATGGAAATTCTATGGAAAATTTCGCATTGTGCTAACTTCACACCGAGTCATCAGATCATCACAAAATTTACAAGACTCATCAATGGGCATAAAAAATAAGTTTCTGTCGTTTTTAAATAATATCTGGGCAACCTTGTAGCTACCATAAGTGCGTAAACACAAATCTTTCACACGGCTATTAGAATAAAATGCAAATGATTGATAAATTTGATACTATATTTATACAGTCAAATCTAAACTTGTAAAATTCCCAATCGCACAAAAAGCGCACCGAATTATTTATATTTTTAGCACCTGGAACTTGCGGTTACGGTATCTCGCGACCGGATAAAATTCATAGGATATACTGGTCTTGAGTACAAGTCTGACAAAAGTTGAATGAATATGATAAGAACCATGTGGCGGCTGTGTCACTATGAAAAAACGCTTGGTGAAATTGAAGTGCTATGCCTTTTCACTTCCGATGCAGTTATCAAATTATAATAAAATTCACACACATTTAACCTGAGTGCAAGCTAAGTAGGTCATAGATAGTATTAAAGTGGCAGGGATGCCATTTTTATTCTCTAAATGACTTCGAAAATTGTATTTTACGTTAATTACCTTATTGCCTACGATTTTAATACTTAGACTATGTTTTGTGAAAAATATAATTGCTTAAAACGCCAGTTTATTAAAGTGTTCTTATCTAAATACCTGTATATTGCCTAGTATGAATGAACAGATAATTTTAATAAAAAAAGGAAGATTGGCGAGGTGCTTTTCATCTTTTTCTTAACGTTTAACTTGTCGAAATTTAATATTGCCGTCCATATCTCGAAATAAGTCCCATAACATCGTAATTAATACCTCAAATAACACAGTCTCTACACGCTAAAAAATCATTGTTCTACCCTTTATATATTTTGCAGCCAATACATTTATATTAAAAACATTTCTTAACATTATTATATTGACCTAGCAATAACATTAAATTGCCAGCACATAGCATTCTTAAGATTTTATATATTGACATGCGTGTGGTGAATTTGTCTGTTACAATATTATATTAGTAGGCCAATATTATATTAGTAGGCCAATATTAAATAGTAAAATGGCAATAAGATATATTAGCATCTTACAATAACATTGGTATACCAATAATTAATATTAACACGCCGTCGATACGATTTTTCCATAGTCCCAAGAGGTCCCCCATCTAAGCACTAACTGCACCCAACACTGCTTAACTTCGATGATCGGACAAGGTTAGGTTATTCCAGTGTGCTATTGCCGTATTTGATATTAAAATCCTAACTAACAATACTAGCAATGTACTTTGTTGTATGATCAACAATTTCAACACCCTTGATTAATACATTTGTATTGGCATAGTAATATATTTATGTTAAGATGTTAAAACATTTATATTTATAGATGTTCCTAACATAAAAAGTTGACAGCTTAATACATAATGTTGAACTGCAAATATATTATTGTAGCTTCCTAACATAAAATATTGAGCTGTTAAAATTATGTATTAGGGACAATGCTGTTACTATAACAATATTAAGATGTTAATATATTGATGTCGATCATTTCTCAGCGTGTATGTTATAAGTAGTGCGTATGCTTTGGTATAGGCTTACACTACTGCACTATTTGACTCTTG
The DNA here is from genome assembly GCA_947369275.1 of Nemotelus nigrinus. Classification (NCBI taxonomy): domain Eukaryota; kingdom Metazoa; phylum Arthropoda; class Insecta; order Diptera; family Stratiomyidae; genus Nemotelus; species Nemotelus nigrinus. The sequence continues at coordinate 74,342,948 of OX376373.1, read as the reverse complement.
CTGTAACAGCAAAAACCTGAGAGGCGAAAACTGAAGTGTCTGCTGTTGGAAATATTTATTTTTCTGGGAGGGGCCAACTTTGGGTCTGGGGGGTTCCCGGCCCCCCTACGGTGCGCCTATGGCTCTAATCACGTTCCAAATTCTCTTTTGCCTAGCTCAGCTTTTTTTCTACTCGTGTTGCTATCGGTAGACGTTAAGGGTTCGTACTTCAGTTTTTTATGCCAGATTCTTGGAGACTCCGTCTAATTGTATTAATTGAGACTCGAACACCTTTTCTTACAAGTTTTGCTCTGGGCTGCATCAGACTGAGCGTAAGGCTTTTTCGAATCATCTGACATATCACTTTATCAACCCTTGTCTAAGTACCTCTAGTACGGCCTCCACCTGGCTCATCATCCACATTCCCATATTCTTTATATTTCGTTATCCACTTCTTTAAAAACGAAACACTTGTTTTCGTATATTTTGCTGCCTCTTCTTTACTTATTTTAGGACCTTTTAGGATGAGTAAATAAAAGTATAATTTGAAAACGCTTCTTGTACTCGCTTCATGTTTTAAATATGTTTGTTTTCTTCACGAAAGTTTAAACTATATTGACAAAATTAATGAAATGCGAAGTTAGTAAAAGTGTATTAAAAGTAATTTACTAGTACACGTATATGTGCAAACACGAAGCAAAAAATAACATGAGTCTCGCTTTTGTGGAACACACTGTAGCTCCATCCAGCTGGAACAAGATATCATTCGAAAGCATCGCTATCGATCATTTTCGGGTATCCTTCGCGAGTAACTTTTGTGCCAGCTCTGGATTCATTTTTGGATGTATCAAGACCATGATTCTTTCATAAATTTTGGATATATGTCTGCATAAATCTATAAATTCTCATAAAAACCCGTTCAAAATCCTCACATTAACATCAGTAAGCTGTGTGTTCCCGATTTGATTCGCGTACTACGACTTATAGGGTAAGTGCACTAGTAGTCGGCCACTTAAGCATTTTTTCCACTTTGGCTATATATAACTACCCAGGGAAAACAGTTACGGAATAAATTTTTTAGCTAAAACTAAACCTGTGCTGTTCCTCGGGGAATTGATATTTAATATTCTTTGTAACGAATCAACTTTTTTCTTAATAATTAATTCTATGACAACTACGCTTTTGCATCAGTAGTCGGCCCCTGAAATTAAGTTATCGGCCTCTTTTGTATCAGTGTCCGGCCAAGTTGCATATTTCATTATTTTGCAAAGAAATATCCATGAAACATAAATAAAACATATTATACTTGAGACATTTTGTATTTATTCTTCAATCAAATTATATATTATGGAAAATAGTAAATAAAAACAATTAATTTAACATAAATCAAGCATCTTTCTTTCAAAATATTGTTAATTCTAATATTGACTTGGATGATTCTATTTTTCGACTTTTCATAAGTTGCTACAGACAACCTTCACTTCTTTTCCTGTTGGGTATCACATATCTTGCAAATAAAATTCTCATCAGGTGCTTTCTCATAGCTTAGAGGATATAGCACGATCTACTAAATAAAGGTGAACAGGATCTGCTCGTGGATAGAGAGTATCTTGTGGATGTAGATTCGAACCGATTTGAAGTACTTAAAAGGCGTAACAACGAAAATTTCAACTAAATTGATAGTGATGTGAGAAATGACTTGGTGTGATTAGTCCAAAAGAAGTGCTGGGAATCTCTAAATTAACAGACGCTGGTTCTGCATTTAAATTTTCCTTATTAGCTTCTGCAACATAAGTTTTTTCTATGGCTGCACCATAATTAGAAAAAAAACAGCCTCTTGATTCGCAATTCAAAGTTCAGTTTTTGATCATCTTTGCAACTTGACTTTGGAGTTTAGCTTAAGCAGGTCATGTTTTCGGTGAGAGGTTTGTACATATTGTTAGATGAATCAGCATTATTAAAATTGACACTCGCAGGTGAATTTGTTATTTAATTGATAGGTTCTATATCATCTTCGTTTGGTACATTATTCGCTATTCGCAACGTTCCGTCGTCGTTAATATCGAATAGCACTCCGCAAAGAAGTGACGAAACATTCATACTGACTGTTGACTTATTAGTGTCCTCTTCGCTCTGAGATTTCGATGACTTCTCTAAAACCTTCAAAACTATATCAACATTGATTCCTTGTTTGGCAAGATCTTCTGACACTTCTTTGATTACAGATGAAACAATCACAAATCTTTCATTAGATAAATTCGAAAGATATATTTTGTCAGTTGCCTCTTCATTTGAATTCTCCAATACATTTTGCACACATTTTGAATAGTCCACTGCCTCAGAGTTAAACGGAAAAATTCCGCATTTTCTAAAACCATTTTTTATAGTTTCAGGAAGATTCATATATTTTGTCAATACGCTCTCTAATAATGGACACAATTCCTTTCTGGTAAGTGTTTTTCCCAGATTACTCAGGTTCCATCCGCGAACTGTCTTCTTCCAATCCTGCTTGAGAGGCTTGAATATGCTGACATCAGCAGGCTGCAGAATATGTGCTGTATTTGGTGGCTGCGCATGTAGCAAAATGCCTGCTTTATCACAATATTCACTAAACTGCATAGACAAATGGGATTTATGGCCATCAACCAGCAGCAAAACAGGCTTTGGTACTAGCTGTTGTACTTGTACTGACACAGTTTGCCACATATTCATAGAATGTTTCGCTCCGCATCCACCCAGAGTCCGTATTACCAAGGCTCCAACCATTTGGTACGCTGTCCACACTATCTTTAGGAAGGCGTTTGTATGGAAATACTACTAAGGGTGGTAGTATTTTGCCATCAGCCGAAAAGGTTAACAATGTTGTGATTGTATCCTTTTCTTTACCTGCTTCCACTTGATAAACGTTTTTGTAGCCCTTAGGAGCAATAACTTTGCCAGTTTTGGGACAAAGGCAGAAGCTAGTTTCGTCGCCATTAATAATTCGCCTAGGATCGAGCAGTGAATCTTCTTGGTTGATTGATCGAAGAAATTCTTTGAGCTCATTGAACCAGTTCTTAATATACTCCGAAGTAACAGCTGTTCTGCCTTTATATAGTGTTTCTGCTTCTCTTAAACTTAAAGATGGATTTCTTCTAATGAATGATTTTAACCAGGTTCTTCCAGGACGATTATTTGTAAACGGATTCACCCTGGCATCATCCTTCAAAAAATTTTGAACAGTGTTCAATAAATTATCGTGCTTTAGACGAAAGCCACATTTAGATAACCTAATGCACCCTTCAGTAATGGCTGTTTCCTCCTCAGTAGATAATATGGAACTTGGACCTTTTGTGTCGCACTCATCAGGTATTCTTCCATGCAAACGATCTTACAATGTTGCTCTTGGGGTGCAATATTTAGCTGCAGCTTTACGTATACTTAGCTTACTATTGCAGATATCATTAAGTACCATTATAATTCTACCCTTTCTGTAAGATTCTAGAGTTGGTAATATACGGCCAGTCCCGTCTTTCTCCGTTTCGTTATTCAGTTCCTTGGAAATAAAGAACAACTATAGAAAAACGTTAGATGAGGCCGATTACTAAAATTTTCTACGTCAGTTTTCGGCCATGGTAAATTTTCATGATTTATATGGGGCCGAATACTGAATACTTTTGAGCTATGCTGTATTTTTTTAATAATTCTCCCTTATAGTCAACATATGACGTCATTTTGTAGGACATATTACCAAAAGAACATTTCTAGTGAAGTCTCAATACTCGACCACCGGGGCCGGCAACTGAACATACCGCAAAATATATGATTCAGTATCGGACCTCCTCATATTTTTCAATTTAACAGTATTAAATCAATTAATTTCAATAAAGTTAAGATTCTAGCGTGATCAACTTCATCAGTTGATTTTCAACACCGATCACACACAAAAACAGTAAATATAAAAACAACTGAATGAATAATTGCGTTGATCGGACTTGACACACAGCGCTAAATTTTACGCCACTTCGAGACTACCTTTCTACCGATCCGTTAGAGTATTTTTTTCCTTTTTTTAGACGTTTGCTCTCTTATTTTCAATATGTATAGACAAAATGGCCGACTTCTGACGCATGGCCGACTTCTAGTGCACTTACCCTAACAACCAAACTATAGCATGAATATGGACAAAGAATTTAGTGGCCCGTTGACTCGACGTAAAAGATTAAGCGTCTAAACTAAACGATTGTTGAATCAATTGAATTTTTCTAGATCAAATCACATCTTCAAATATATGCCCTTAAAATTGAAAGCCAACATGCTACAATATTTAAGCGCTGTTACTTTCAGCCAATAATACTTCAGCATCACCTTTTCCGACAAACTTCATGCGAAAAAAAACATCTATTCAATATTTTTAATGAGCTTTTCAAAATATTTTTCAACTTTTACTACTCTTTTTTCTTGTCTGCAATCAGGAGTGTGAAAACAAGCAAAACTCTGTTCGTTCCAAATCTTCGAAAGCAGAGTCAACACAATACCCACATCCTTACGCAATATTTACAACATCATTTCGGGGCATCTGTTAATATGAAATATTGTGGATCAACTTCCCGACACATGTGATCGGCCTCCACAACATTTCCCGGGAAAACTACACTCTTTCCGATCATTATCATAAGAAACAGATACTCGCTCGACCTCAAAGCAGACTTGTTTGCAAACAGTTTCGTTTCGGGCGAAAGATGGAACACACCCTCCAACAATAAATCTCGATGAACCATTACCGCCGCCGTAGTGCCATCTGCATCCTAGCTTTTAATTAATTCCGCTTGCTTCGGATCGCAACCGCCGAATCTGCTCGTGGGGAAACACGTAAAAGTGTCGGCACGTAGCTACTTCCCGTGAAAAATGTTTTTCGAACTTCCTTTTCACGATCGACGCCTGCCGGGGGATGGCTAGTGTTTCGTCGAACCAAGAGCCCGATTTCCACAAATATGTGTGGGAAATCGCTGAACAAATTTGCCGGTAATCATGCGGGACTTTGGACTAGTCTGCAAATCATTAGTGCCATCGCAATGTGGCATCTGCTGCAATGTCCGTTTGACGTGGCCAACGGCAACGGGGGAGCGGTTCCATTTATTAGTGGAAACAAGCTTTGATGTCGGCCCCAGACGCACATTAAACCTGCTGTGCTGACGGACAAATTGGGTCGTTAAAAGATTTTCCGGAACTGGGTTGGCAGTTGTCTAAATGCGGCCAGTTGTTGCCTTTATGTTGCAGCCGCTGCCTTATAAGATCGATATTTTTCTAAAGAGGGCAGTAGTGGCGCTGGACCTGATTGATGAAAGACAGGAAACTATGTTTGCAGCTTGATTTTGTAGCCTGCATTTGTTGCAAAATATTATAAACTTAGCATTTTCACCACATTGAATTACCATGATGAATTTTCAAAACTAAATCACGCTAGCGCTGATCTCACCGATCTCTGATCAGTCGCATTCAATGTGACCGCAGCACACGTGTTGAGATATCACTCACCTCTCAACACGACACCAATGTCTTCCTTTGGGGTGCCGAGTCGTTTCGAAAGCATTTCCTCCACTCTGTCGTGAAACGATATTGTCACTAGCGCTAAGGACGCCCGGTGATATTTTTATTTTCCAATTTTTGTTTGACATCACGATACATTTGGTGTTTCTTTCGCTACGGGAAAGTTCCGATCTGTTATGTCGTTACGTGAAAATATTGACATTGTTCCGAAAAAATGCTTTTGATGTCTAGGAGACAGAACCCGAAGGGGCTATTTGTACGAGCGAAGCAATGAGCTATATTTGGGATAAATTTAGAATGGTAGGATGTTAGGTATTGATTTGAAGTAAATACATTTGCCCCAACTGTTATTTCCCCAAGATACTAATTGAATTGAATAAAGTCATCAATGGCGCCCAGTGTGAGTCAAGCAAATTGTCACGAGCTCGTTTCGAAACGAAATGCAGCCTCAAAATTTTATGTCACCCTAACTCTAAACATATTGAATTAATTATTTTTTCCGACACCTGTGCTTATTGCAGTTGTAAATCGACAACACTCATTTGGCCGTGCCATATGTCCGATTTCGAAGCCGCCGATGAAACATTTGTTCGGTGCAGATATCTTTCCATCCGAAATTAACTTAATTAAGAAAGGATAACAAGTGTTTTATGAGCAAACGTCGATTAGCACACAAACTCAACGACCCTCGCGAATAAAAGCGGTGTGCCGGCCCGGGCAAACTGTTTAAACAAATATCCGTGACCAAATAAAAGTGTAATCTGAGCTTTTATGCCGGATTAATGCCTCCTGTTCATTCGTTGCCAGTTAGTTCCATAAAATGCAATCATCATAATAATCATAACTGATGAGGAGTTGAAAGCAGAACCGAGGCCGAGTCCTAGTCGCCCTGGCCGAGTTCGAGTGCTGAATCAACCCTGCCGGTGCGTCGGGTCGCGCTATTGTTGTCTCGCAAGATGAATCTGTCCATGTGCAAACACGCTCGATGATTTTCACCCCTCGGACTATTTGTTTGGATTATTTGTCATGTGTTCCATTGTCAGTTCAGTGTTGTATAACAACGGTGCGCCAATATGCTGCCATACGGCCAACTAATCCGCTCTTTAGCTGCTTCAGCACTGCTGGCGACAGCTTCGAAAGCGCCCAGTACAAGGAACAGCGACGGAGTGTTTTCCTTTCGGGGTGCAATAGTGCGGCCAAGATATTGCAACAAATGTTTTGGGATTTGACAGGGATTGCCTTCTGTTCGAAATCTGGTATGGTTATGAATTTTAAAATGCGCTTTTCGTAGTGCATTATCTCTCAATTAGACGTTTAATGGCATTGGGCCTTGTTACACTTGTACTCTTGATACAGTCCTATAACCGGTTATCTGGGCAAGAGGCAGAAGAATCGAGGGGAAATCTCTACAAAAAGTGATGCACTTGGAGAGAATTTTTCCTCACGTTTGAAACTGATTGAAACTGCTGCAAATCACTAACACAACTATAAACATAGTTCACGGTTCAGGAATTTTTCATGAAACACTCAAGTCGAAATGAGAAAACAACAACACGCACACATTCATATGCATAATCGGTATATGAACGCTTCCGTTGCTGATACACACCAAGTGTGGAAATGTTGATTGTGTAAAACCAGTTTCAGGAGTGCGTCAAGAATGCAAGTGTAAAAAGGCCCATTGAGTTTGATTTATTGGGTGCAGGATGAGATGTGACTTGAAGCTGCGTTATCCCCGAATGTGATTGCATGGTTGTAATTATTTTCATCGCAGTAAAATCATGTTGATGGTTGAAGCACTATAACAATATGTGGGATTATATGTGAGGATGATTTGAAAATATCTAAACGAGTGTTTATTATTTACAAAGAAAATTAGTGTTGTAATCACTTATCTCAAAATTTTTTATTTCTATCTATACACCTAGTGCTATTTTTGGGAGCAAAAAGGGTTTTCAAAACGAAAAAACATTGTTGAATAATATCAGTAAAATTTATTCTGCATTATTTAAGAATAAAGAAAACAAATAGTTCACTCGAAGTGCCCACCTTTTGTTTTCACACAGGCAATTCGTCGATTATGATTAAATTCAATGTTTAGGGCGGTCAATATGCGCTAAAGATTTTTAGAGATAGAAACCAAAATGATAAATAAAATGAAATAGTGGAGTGAAATGAATGAAGCTGGAAAAACTCGAGGAAAAAAAATTCATAAAAATCAAACTTGCAAAACAATAATATTTGCGACTGAAACGCTCGAAAATACTTGCGTATAGGCAGTTGGTATAGTTGAAGCAAAACATTAGCTTAACGTATGGTAGTATTAAGGGAGGCAATTATTGTACGGAAATATACTGAATTTCTAAACGCTAACCAATTGGGCTTAAGACCCTAAGACTCCCCTTCTCCGGTACGTTTCGGCCTGGCTGGCTTGCTGATTGCTAGGGAGGGACTTCCGCCAATATTTGTTTTTAGACTGGAGCCATAAAGTGGCGCAGGCCCCCACAACCTTCTGACATGGAATCACTTACTCCTTATGTTTTTGTGACTGGTTTTTTAGGACCCTCATCCTCTAAAATCGTATACGTAAACAAGTTCGTTCGATCTCTCGCCGGTTTTCACGGTGCACCGTGGTACGTTCTCGGTGTAAAAAGGCATTTGCACCGAGGACTTTATTGAGGCAGATTAAACCACCGAACTGATTGTCTAAACAGAAACACCAATGAACGGTCTGACTGAGTCTGCGAGGAATCGAACCTCGAATCGTGTTGTCAAAAAAGAGCATAGCATTTAAGCTGCTTTCACAATATACGGTTTCCACCGTTCACACTATACGGCTTAGTTTTGTTACAAGCTCAGTTTGTGAATAAGGCACTTCTTTTCCTCTTTTGTTGATAGCATGCATCCAAACATGGCGTTTGCATTGTCGTCTTTTTTGGTGACAATTATATAGCCATAAGCATAATGCAACGTTTTTTTTGCGATTAATTTTCCCTAAACCGCACAGTATTTAATCACAAACTGAGCTTGTGACAAAAAAACCGTATAGTGTGAACATGTTGCTCATTCGGATTTTCACCGTACGGTTTTTTCGCCATACGTTGGAAACCGTATAATGTGAAAGGACCCCTACACCTTACTACTTTATCGTTGATTGGGAAAATTCACCACATTGGTCAACTGACATCAAAACTGGACAAATATAGGCAATTTTAGCACCATTTCATATGCAGACCAACCAAACAGGTATGCATCGAAATACATACTTATGCCTCGAAGAACCCATTTAGTAGTTTTCACACATGTTTATCGTCACCTCTAATTAGATGGTGATTTTGCATTTTCGTGATAATTTTCGCACCACAGTTAGCTCGGCAGGTAGGAGCGTAAGAATCTCGTGCATGTGTCGTTCGATATTTCTGCCGAATTACAATTTCTTGAGTTTCCAATGAAACACGAAAAACTGACGCTGAAAACTCGTTTTGTCATGCCACATATGTATGTATGTATGGATTTTCTCTGCACAATATGTTGTTTTGCCAATTTATGATTTGTTGCCGCGTTCGTGCTCCACCTTCACAAGTAAATTGAACAACGGCGATGCCAAGGTGCTGTGCCCACTGCATCGCTTCTAGCCAGCGCGGCCTACAGAATGCATCGTCTGGCTATGCCCCATATGTGCTCGAACTTACATACAGTGGCTCACAGCTTATTTGATACATTGACTTTTTAAAAACGCAAATCACTGTAACTTTGAAATAAAGAACCCTATTCAAAAAATTTAAACGTATTTGACTATGCACATAGGCGCGCCGTAGGGGGGGCCAGGGGGGGCCGGGACCCCCCCAGACCCTAGGTTGGCCCCTCCCAGGAAAATACATATTTCTAACAATAAATACTTAAGTTTTCGCCTCTTTGGTTTTTGTTGTTACTGCAAGAGCTGTATAGTGCAGTAGTGTAAGCCTATACCAAAGCAAGCACGCTACTTATAACATAGAGACTAATTAATTAATATTAGTTACGATGCTGTGAGACTTATCTCAAGAAATGGACGGCAATATTTAATTTCGACAAGTTATACGTCAAGAAAAAGATGAAAAGCGCCACGCCAATTATCCGTTTTTTATTAAAATTATCTGTTCATTCCTACTAGGCAATATACAGGTATTTAGATAAGAACACTTTTGTAAACTGGCGTTTTATGCAATTATGTTTTTTCATATAACATAATCTGAGTTTTAAAATGGTAGGCATTAAGATTGATTATCGTAGAATACAATTTTCGAAGTCTTTTGAGAATAAAAATGGCATCTCTGCCACTTTTATGCTATCTATTCAAAACAATGTTGTTTATTACGAGCAATTTTTGCTGCAATTACTCTTTCTTGATGGGATCATATACAATTAGCACATTCATACCTAACATTAAGCAAAACAAACACAGTTTCATTCCATATTTATGATCAGTTTTCTTTGACTTTTGCGTATGATAAAGTGGCTTGAGTAAAAAAGTCCATACTGAATAGCTCGGAAAGTTCAATATTGCTGCTGACACCACCACCAACCTTTTGACATCACCACAACAAAAACTATACCGATTTTGCATCCCGTTAAAATAACTTACAATATAACTTTTGATTCATTGAAAGCATTGGAAGTTATACGAAAAAAGGGTGTTTAGAGTTACTCTCCGCGAGTATGTTAAATTTTTTGAAATTGAAATATTTTCGGCTTATTTTCACTACGAAATCAATATTATTTGAAAATTTAATAGTACCGATATCCAGGACAGAAACGTTGACGCTGGCATCGCGGATCCAACATTATAACCAAAACTCTGACCTACTTGGTTTACACTCACGTTAAATGTGTGTGAATTTGATTATAATTTGATAACTGCATTGGAAGGTAAAAGGCTTAGCACTTCAATTTCATCGATCGTTTTTTCATGGTGACACGACCGCCACATGGTTCCTCTCATTTTCATTAAACTTTTGTTAGACCTTTATTTACTCAAGACATATATTCAGTGATATTTTATCCGATCGCGAGATAAATATATAAATAATTTGGTGCAGGGCTACGATTTTTTGCTTTTGGGAATTTCAGAAGTTTGACTAGTAGATTTGACTGTATAAATATAGTATCGAATACATCAATCATTTGCATTTTATTCTAAATACCGATAAAAATACCAGAGAGTCAATGGTTTGCAAGATTTGAGTTTACGTACTTATGGTAGCTACAAGGTTGCTCAGATATTTCAAAACGACAGAAACTTATTTATTATACCCCTTGATGAGTCCTGTAAATTTCGTGATGATCTGATGACTCGGTGTGAAGTTATCACAATGCGAAATTTTCCATAGAATTTCCATTGTCGCCAAAAATACACCAAAGTTTCAGCTCGACCAAACTTCGCAATCCGGATAAATTATCCGGATAGTAAAATGCATGCACATATTGCATATAATAATAAAAACTCTACAATAATAAATCTCTAAAAGTGCTTGGAAGACAGTAAGTGATATGGTGCTTGAACAGTCTTGGAATATTGTCAAGATGAACCGAATTTTTTCGGAAAAGGTTATCGACCCTACCACGTGCCTCAGTCGCAAAGGACTTGCTTTCAGAGGACATGATGAAAGTGGTCCCAGTGATAGCTGTGCATTTTTTTTAATTTTGTGAATTATTCGCGAAGAATTATTTAACTTTTGAAAAACATTTTAAAAGCGAGGTTGCGAACTACTTTATTGGCAAAACACAAAATGAATTAATAAAAACAATTGCTGAAATCGTTCGAGAGGACATGACATTATGGCAGACGAAGCAAGGGTCCACAAAAAGGAACAACTCTCCGTGGTTTTCAGATTTGCTAGACATTTCAGGAGCTAGAAATGCCTCGTATTTAGCCGATATAATTTTGAGCCTGTTAGACAGCTACGGACTTAGCTAATTGCCTGTTGATGGTGCTAGTGTCATGTTAGGACAAAAAGGTGGTTTACAAACCTAAATTAAGATAAAACACCCTGCAGCCACATTTGTACACTGTCAAGCTCATAAAATTATCCTTGTTGTGATGGACACATTTTTCACAATCGAAACGTGTATATCCTTCTTCAATGCCATCGAATCCCTTTACCTACACTTTTCGAAGCCATCACAATACGAATTGTTGAAGTAGCTTGAAGAGGCAGTTGGTCTAAATACAAGGCGTGGAATGAGAAGTTTAAGCTCGACTCGTTAGTCAATGAGATTTCACAACTGCAAATATGTGATTGATAGCTATGGGACTATGAAAGAGGCTTTAGAAAAAGAAATGAATGAGGGATAATATAACGACTCAGTTTATTCATTGAGGATCTTTCATTCAATCAGTAATCTTAAATTTGTAGTAAATCTTTTCATCTTTCACTATGTTCTTTTTATAACGAACATGTTAAGCACATATTTCCAAACTAAAAATGCAACTCTTGGGGATGGGATAAATCTTATGAATGGAACAGTTAAAACACTACTAAGTGAGCGAGAAGACTTGTATGTAGTTTGGGAAAAAAATAAATCATTCGCAGAAAAGAACTGTCTGGATCTCACATTTACCAGAGGATCGCGAAAACGGAAAACAGCAAAAAGCACTAGTTTCAAAGGTTTTGATGTTTCATCTAGCCTTGGACACGCAGTTAGGGCTACAAAGATATTCCTGCAAACCAAATAGCTCGAAAAGAGTAAGTTACAGCACTTTTCATCTTGCCGAATTATTTTCGCTTTTTCTTGGTTTTCTAGGTAACAAATGTTTAAAGCAAGAGATCAATTTCTTCCTTCTAAGCTTAATTTGTTCCAATTTCTTCAAAGATATTTTGAAACTTAGCTATCCTCTTTTTCAAGTATAAGTTGAAATATATTTAGCTTCTAAACGAAAAAATATTCTTAAATTTTTAATTATTGCCATTCTATTCCCGTATAATTCATACAAGCTTTCTTTCTTAGCGCTCATTGATAATTCATGTGCTGTTCATACCTACCATTTACATTAAATGCATGTGTTAGTAGCTCATACGTATTCACAGACAAAAAGTTTATTTGATAATGCATTATGCATTAGCAATTAACAAAGAATAAATCAACAAATAAATATATAATGTATTAGTAAATTATATAAATTGTATGAACAGTACGTGTACAATCAAAAACAAAATCATCGCATGTCTTGAACCTTTCAGTCCCTGGCCCCTGCCAGATTTTCGGCCACGGCCCGCCTATGACTATGCATGTTCAACGAATACAATGTAAACCAAAAATGTTCCAGCAATATTCCTCGGCGTCCCTTAAAAGAGAAATACCACTGGCGCAGAAAAATTGCAGCTCACAGCTTATTTGATACAGACACTTCAATGCGAATAAACTTCTATTTCTCGCGGAGTTAATCTGTGTTGTTTTTGTTTCTTGAATTTTTGATAGTGTTTAGACATTGGCTTAAGTAAGTTTTAGCAAGATCTTGTAAGCTGAAGTGCCAAAATGACCCAAATTTGTAAAATGAGTCATCGCACCACAATTGAACAGCGCGAATTGGTATTAAACCACTTTAAAAAAGGACAAAGTGTTCGAAAAATTGCTGAAAGTGTGAATTTGAGTGTCTCTACAGTGCAGCACATAATTGAGCGCTTCCTACACGAAAATCGGGTAGAAAATAAGAGGAAAAATGCGCCAAACAATATTTTCACCGTATCCGACGAACGATACATTGTAAGGAAAGTGAAACCAAACACAAAGATTTCCGCTCCAAAATTGGTTACTGAGGTTCATCGTGAATTAAGGAAGTAATGTAGTGCTGAATCCGTCCGACGAGTGCTTTGCGACCATGATTTCAGGGTCCGAGTAGCTCGTAGGAAGCCTTTCATTTCCAAAAAAAATTCAATAAGCCGATTTGCCTTTGCCAAAGAGCATGTGGGAAAGCCATCCGCGTTCTGGAATGTGGTTATTTTTGCGGACGAGTCCAAGTTTAACATTTTTGGCTCCGACGGAATGTCATATGTCTGGCGCAAGGCAACCACTGAGCAAAACAAGGAGAACCTCAAAGCTACTGTGAAGCATGGTGGTGGTAATGTGATAGTTTGGGCCTGCATGTCTGCAGCCGGAGTCAGAAATTTAAAGTTTATTGAGGAAACAATGGACCAAACAAAGTACCTTGATGTACTCAAAAACAATTTGCTGCAAAGCACTGAAAAACTGGGTGTTAGCAACCAATTTCGGTTGTACCAAGACAATGATCCAAGGCACAAGTCGGGAATTGTGCAATCCTGGCCAATTTGGGATTACCCTCATTTGATGTCTCCGCCGGCACAGTCACCAGATATGAACGTCATTGAGAATCTGTGGACTTTGTTGGATAACAACATTAGAAAACACAAGATTTCTAATAAACAAGACCTGAAGAAAACACTGCTAGAGGTATGGCAAAAAATTACTCCTGACATCACAAAAAAACTCGTTGATTCAATGCCGAATAGGCTCCAGGCTCTGCTTAAGTCTAAGGACTATCATACAAAGTATTGAAATCAACTGGAAACCTCATAATTCACAACAATTTTAATGTTTAATCAAACTGTATCAAATAAGCTGTGACATGAAATTTGTTATTATTTTTAGTTTTTTTGTTTTTTAAGATGTAAAACAGCAACTTTGTAACAAATATAAACTTGTTTAATAAAAAACAAACAATTGCCTTCAAAATGGTGTTCAAATTTTTTTGATATTGTTATTATTTTTTGAGTTATTGCAACTTAATTTTTTAAAGAAGCACTGTATCAAATAAGCTGTGAGCCACTGTATGTATCTAGCTCTAGACTTGCAGCGCGTCGAACGAACAATATTTTGTCGTTGTTAGACACAGACGTTATTATTGCTATTATTGCGGTTTTATTAAGTTATTATTTATTGGAAACAAATTGTTAGTCATTTTCACGTGCAAACTTCGCATTGTATAGGGTGCGAATAGATGCCATAGGCCTGCGGGCGAGTGTGGTGTTTTGTGGTGTTCATCGAAGGATCGTGCCATACATACATACACTCCATGTAGCCTGGCTGCGACCGCGACTTTTTCATAATTGCAATTCGTCTGGCGTAGGAACAAAATCACATACTCGTATGCGTCGGCTGGCTGTCGTAAAAATCTAATGCAATTATGAAACACTGCCTGAGGAGACGCAAATTCCCTAAGAGCCCGAAAAGACGAGCCGTAGGTGAGTCGTCTAGGCACATTTTAGTGCCTATCGAGCGACCAATGTGGGCAACTGTTGCGTGCAGACATCGCGGGCGCTAAGGTGCCTGCCAGCCGACGCACTCCTTCCTCGGCTGCTCCATAAGCTGGGACGTAGGTAGGCTTCCCATAGCTTGCACCCGGCTGGCAAACAACACAACCACAAGTCGTTTATCAATTTCGCAGTTCTCCAGAGATGAATTCATTTGCATTCGCCGAGATATGCATTTAGCTGTTTTATGGCATCGTTAGGTCGTTAGACGTTTTCAATATGCGCGCGCTACTGGCGAATTAATAGCTTGCCAAAGTGTAATTTACAGCCACCTGCAAGCGTTCATTTTACAAATCATTAGAAATTACTTTGTAAGTTTGCCATTTCGCGGGTTATTTATTCCGAGGAAAATTGTATTTGTGTTTAATTTATTTCGATTCGGACGTATATTGTTTGGAATGCCTAGGCAATAGTTTTGCTTGCAATCGGCTTTGGATGCATTCTTGTTACGGGGACTGTAGATACTTTCTTCTACGCTAGTTAATTAAAAACCTGTGTAGCTCTGCCAATGGCTTCAGACATGAAGAAATCGGCTCATGAATATGCAAGCGAGACACATTTCACGCGGTTCACGACTGGTAGTGCCTATCATCTTTTGTTTAGTTGAGAATTGCTTCATCACGATTTATTCTTAATCAGTATAAAAATTTTTTATTAATGTTCGAAGAACATAATATTAAAAACTATTTGGACAAAAATGCATATTTCCATATATATAAATATATATATATATATATATATATATATATATATATATATATATATATATATATATATATATATATATATATACATATATATATATATATATATATATATATATATATATATATATATATATATACATATATATATATATATATATATATATATATATATATATATATATATATATATATATATATATATATATATATATATATATATATACTATATATATATCATCAAAAAAAAAAAAATTCAGGGACTATTTCTCAGAAACGCACCATCCGCTTCAGCTGAAACTTTCAGGACACATTGGTGTATATGCAGAATAGGTCCAGGTTTCTTTAAATGTCAATTATCTTTAGTCCTATGGCACCGGCGGCCATTTTAGTAATATTTTTAATATACCTATTGTTCCGTCCACAAATAATGTTTGCAAACATTAAGGTAACGGAATGAATTTCAAACGTGTTTTAAATGTGAATCAGATAGTGTGTTGGAATTTTTTAACCCCGTGTGTGCGCTAGGTGCCTAAAAAGAGAAAGGGAAAATTTAAAAATGTTTAAATTGTGATAACTTTTGACAGAGCTCTTCAATCATTATGACTCTTTCAGATCATATTGGTATTGTTTAGTTGTAAATTTGTGTAGCTTTTAATGAGCATGTTGGCAACCTTGTAGCTAGGGTAGGCGCTGAAAGTGAAAACCTTCAAATCATCGACTCTCCGGGCAAAAACAAAAGCCAATCATATATAAATGTTATGCTTTGTTTACATAGCCATAGTAAAAAATTTGCCTATTAACCCTTTCCCAATCAACCTATATTTTTAGCATCAAAAACTTATGTTCACGGAAACTCGCGATCCGATAATCAGAATTAGTTGAAATTTACAGAATGTATTGGTCTTAAGTAGGACCAAGTCTGATAGAAGTGATTTTGAAATGCGGGCAATTTTGTGCCAGTGGTGCCATTTTGAAAAATCGCTAAGAAAAATAACTGCTTTTGGCCCTATAAATTCTGATTCAGTCATTCGATTTTGACGAAATTCACACAGTAGCTGAAATTTGGTTGAAAAAATTTGGTTGGAGCTGCCAGCTATGGTCATTTTGGTGTCTCAAATTTGGAAAGTTCCTGAGGAAAATAAAGCTCGTTGCCCTATAGCTTCCAGTACAGTCATTGAATCATAACGAAATTCAAATGGCAAATAAAACTTATTGTAGGCAATATTCAGTAGAAATTTAATTTCAAAACAATGATAGGGTTGGCAGCTATGGTCGTTTTTGTATTTTTTCGGCATACCTTTAGTAAGCGATTTTATCATAGAATTTGCAAATCGTAGTGATCTGATAGTGAAAATAAACACCAAATATTAAGATCTAGAAAATTTGAAAACTTTTGCGAATGGTCACCCGTAATTTCTTTGCATCCCTACATGGGTCAATACGAAACTCGTACAGCAGGTTGACTTCAACGTAAAGCAGATGCGACATATTTTTTACTTCGGTGCAAGCAAAGGGCTGCCAGCACTAAGCCTTTTTGTCATTTTCGTTCCAATAAATGCTTGCATTAAGGGGTTAGTCCACTGTTAAACTGCTCAAAATGAACTTTTTTTTAAAAAACTACCAAAAAAAACTATCCAAGATATCTTTATTGAAGTTAAAAGTTAACATTTTCATTGGAACAAATTATTAGAAAACAAAATGGCGACCGCCCCAATGGATCGCCGCAGCACCGCCGAAAAAAAAAGCAAATTGCGCCTCGTAAATTCCTGGACAAAATAAGCACCTGTGAACAAACTATCACAAATATTTCATTAGTTTCGAATATAAAAGACTGCACGGGTTTAAATTTAGAGCCCTAAAGCGGTTAAAAAAAATTGGTACACTTTTGAGCATTGGTTATCCAGTTTTTCGCGTTTTTTTTTTCAATCAAAAAAATGTTTCCCTAATTTAGGCCTGTGCAGTCTTTTATACTCATAACTAATGAAATATTTTTGGTAATTTGTTCACAGATGCTTATTTTGTCCAGGAATTTACGAGGCGCAATTTGCTTTTTTTTTCGGCGGTTCTGCGGCGATCCATTCGCCATTTTGCTTTCTAATAATTTTTTTCAATGAAAATTTTAACTTAAAGCTTCAATAAAGATGTACATATGTAAAATTTCAAATCGATATCTTGAATAGTGTTTTTTGGTAGCTGTTTAAAAAAAAGTTCATTTGGAGCAATTTAACATTGGACTAACCCTTTAAGTATTTTCATCTCAAACATTTGCAATGAAAATAAGTAAACAATGTTTAAATTTTCTACGATTTGCTCATTTCTTGGATGACAACCCCAAACACCTTTCTATCGCTGTAAATTACGATGAAGTCACCGAAATTAAAATAAGCTTAGATTCTATTATTACTAAGGATGTATTAGTTTTAAGTAGGAAAAGTAAGTAGTGGTAGAATACACACTCAAAATCTGCACAAATCCTCTACTGTTCTTCGAACATTAGTGTTTCTATCGGTTCTGATGCACTAGGGTTTTTAAAAATTGAAATCGTTCAGAGTGCTATTCATTTGAAATGCCAAGTCCAATACGAATCAATCGAAAATCGTTTACGGAACCAAACCACAAATAGCATTCGCACTTACGAGGTAGGTACATTACAAAACTCAACATTCAGGCTGCGGGAAACAACTATTGAATTACATTACATTCATCCAACACCCTCCGTCGCCCATTGGAGCATGAGCTCATTCACTCTTACTCCACAAGCCACATAGTCAGCCCGTCTTCGGCTTCCATCATTCGTCGCCGAAATGAATTGATCACCCTTAACAGAATCGGTGAATTTACTTCAACCCCCAGAGCAATATCCGGCAGCGTAAGTGCATAAATATAGCGTGCTGGGGTGAAACCAAAGTCATAGCGACTACATAACATCTAAAGCCCCAGAAATGCTGTGCGAATTAGGGAGAAGTATTCTGGGGCGCTTACGACCCCCATGCGACCATAAACTTGCCTTCATGAATATATTTGAGCTCGTTAACTTCGACACACCCCAAGTTTAGTGTTGGGGATGTTTTGCAGGGTCGAATTCGGGCTAATGGCGTCAGGAGGATCTATCAGGGAAAGTGGTGGATACGGCGCGGGTTGTCTTGTTGTCCGACTCTGTCGATAGCCTGCACGTGTTCAAATTGTCTAGAAGGAATGCTTTATTGAAATATTTCGAAGGCTTCTTTGTCGTATGTTGCTGAGTGCTGGGCTTTAATGAATACTTTAAGGCAATGAATCGGAATACTGCAAATAATTTTTGAAGGAAATGGAAAATACGAAAGAAAATTATCCAATCCAGCTATCTATATGCTTGCGCCAGGGTATAACGCTCTTTAATGAATACGATGACTTTAGAATATGGCAAGTAGAAGAACTTAAATGTATTAATATCGTAGCTACCTTCAGTCATGATAAATGGAAATACGAGAAAACTATGGAAATTATATTCTGAATGAATAAATAAAGAAGAGAATGGATTTTTAAAGGAGCAAAAAGTGATAGTTTTGTTTGAGCTCAAATTTTGACCAGAATTGCTCAATTTTAAAATACCTTGAGTGCCAGCGCGAGTAGCAGAGAAAGGCATAAGCACAACATTTAATAATTTCCAAACTGTTTGTCTGTTATTGTTAAAATAATATATATATATATATATATATATATATATATATATATATATATATATATATATATATATATATATATATATATATATATATATATATATATATGTACATATATATATATATATATATATATATATATATACATATATATATATATATATATATATATATATATATATATATATATATATATATATATATACATACATATATGCAGATAGAAGAAGAAGTAGCACAGCAGTTAAACAACTTCTTCGCTACCATTGGAACACTAGTCACCGAGCAACTGCAACTTTCATCACGCTCGAGTTCTTATATTGAGCCTAATATGTTCATTTCAATTCACTTGCGTCCCACTGATCGTGTTGAAATATCTGAATTAATCGATAACCTTAAATCAAAGGTTTCTCCTGGTCTGGATAGTATAACATCGGAGGATATTAAATTGCTGAAAAATCATATTTTGGAGCTTCTAACTACAAAAAAACATAAACACCTAGCAGCTAGCACATTCCCCGATTGCTTTAAACTAGCGAAAATCACTCCAATTTTCAAAGGTGGTGATCCAGCAGAGCCATCAAATTATCGCCCAATAGCTGTCATAAGTGTCCTAAGTAAAATATTCGATAGAGCCATTCAAAAAAAAAATTGCTGCAATTTATTAAGACTAACTTAATACTGACACCAGTTCAGTATGGATTTCAAGAAAACAGTAGTACACTAGCAGCAACGTTAGATGCAGTACATTTTATCAACAGTGGATTGGATAGGGGCGACTATGTAGTGGCAATTTTCGTGGATCTGAAAAAAGCCTTTGACACCATTAACCATGACATCCTCCTTCAGAAGCTCAAATTATACGGAATCCATCACAACCTCAAGCTGCTAATAAAGAATTATCTCTTGAACAGGCGTATTATTACAGCCAACAATATGCATAAAATTCATGTCACTATAAACATCGGCGTTTCTCAAGGATCAATCCTTGGGCCATTACTGTTTCTACTGTACATTAACAGCGTACAGGACATTTATCTGATGGGAAAAATAGTTTTGTTTGCTGATGACACACTACTTCAGTATTCCGGTAAAAATGAATCAATATAAATGATGACCTAGAAAAATATTGGAATTGGCTAGAGCAAAGTAAATTAATTATAAACATCCAGAAAACTAAATATTTAATATTCCAACAAAAAAACAAGCAGCAAATTAATCCGTCGGTACAAATAAATGGAAAACAATTGGAAAAGGCCAACTCAATTAGATACTTAGGATTAACTTTAGACGAGAAAATGTCTTGGCTACAACATATCAATAATATCAGATATAAAGTAGCGCCTATGATAGGAATCCTAAAAAAATATGATTTTTTATCTCTCAACATCAAACTTGACATATTCAATGCTTTCATTTTGTCGAACATCTCTTATGGATAAGTTTTGTGGAAGCAAACATCGAAACAAAATATTGATCTGATCGGAAGACTAATCACTTAGGCTATCAAGACTATATACAAAATGCTAACTTTGACTCCAAGCTTACATGTGTATCGTGAAACAGGACTACTAAGCATACAACAAATAATGTGTCTTGAACAAGGAAAGCGAATATTCAAGATACTTAACAAAAAACTCAAATGGCCATATGTTGTAAGAAATGTTGGAGAAATAACTCAGACAGCCACAAGATCGGCGAATAACCTTGCGATTAAAAAAGCTAGGACAGATCGTTTGAAAATGGATCTAGTGCAACAGTCTTTGGCTTATTATAATACCTTACCAGAGGATATAAGAAAATCAGCAAATTTGGTTAAATTTAAGGAAAATCTAAGATCATTCCTTACACAAAGATAACGTAGACGCCGACCAGAGTTTTTTCTAAACTTTTCTCTGGGCATAAGTCTTGACGACAAGAAATAGGCGATATCATCTGAAGACGATAGTGTATAATGAAGTGCTTTCCCTTATACCAATATTTTATTGCCTATGAAGTACAAGAGTAATAATATTGAGGAGATTTGATGCACACGGATCGTGCACTTTGATTGAGTGATGGAGAGAGTGGAAGGAAGGAGGAAAAAAAACAAATATATATATATATATATATATATATATATATATATATATATATATATATATATATATATATATATATATATATATATCTATATATATATATATATATATATATATATATATATATATATATATATCTATATATGTATATATATATATATATAGATATGTATATATTTATATATATTTTTAACTTTTGGCAATTCTTGAGTGTCGTACTGCTCACAAATAATAAGATAAATTCTACGTCCTTATCTGTAACACTTTGCATTCTGCGCCGTGATTTTACGCAGTTTATTCTACCGTAATAAACGCTCCCTATTTTCCGTGTCGCGTTCAAAGTGCTAATCGGTAAAAAGAATCAGTCTTACACGCTTGAAAACACGAAGTCTCCAATCTTTTCCAATATCTGACAATATTTTCAGAAAGACCGTCATCAGCTGCCCCACGCAAGCTAAATTTCATTTTCATTTTCGATAATAGAGTCGTAGGTACTATTTTCCACAAATAAAAACTCGGTTTTCCTATGCTTAGGTCCAGAATCTACTGCTTCGGGGTTAGGCAACCTCTTAAATCAAGTGCATTTCGAGGTCAATCCAATCTTTATCTGGAATCCACACTCCAAATATTGAGTTTGAATCACTCACAGCTGATAGATTGATTGTCAGTTTTGATTTTGTAGTCTCAACATCGTTGTCTTTTCGCCCCATTGGTCAAAAAAGATATCCCCTTCTAAATACGTCGTATCCTTTCAAATGAACCTATTCTTGAAGGTATGAAAATAGCACCTAACTGAATCATATAATTTCCTCCGAATCAGAGTGTGGCGTCAATCTCCTCAAGCATTTAAAGCTAAATTAAACCCCAAAATTAATCAAAGCATATTGTTCGATTTATCTACACTTTGTATGTTTGTGAATAAATAAATATCTAGCCGTGTTTTGAAATAATCATTCACCTGCTATCAATCAACAATCTACGCCCTAATCAAATTTTACATCCAATCAAACAGCAATTATTTATCATGTTGTAAATTTTTCACAATTCTCGCAATTTTCCGTGAAATTTATGTTTTTGTTTCTGTTTCATGTTTAACAGAGTATTATGTTTGTGATGGATTCTACTCGTAACTGCGAGTGGTCTTACATATGCGAACAGGTGTGACATTTCTTCGATGCTCAAACCGAACTAATAGCAATTTACGCTACTGCGACATGATGGCTAAACACAAGTGCGTTCTAGCTGAATCGCGCCCCGCATTTTCAAGGAGCCTCCAACCGATTGCCTGGCCGAGCCAAATGTTTAGTAGACAGCGAATCAAAAATAATCCCGTGACAAATTAAAAAGCTGACAACTCATATAACTGATGTAATCGGCACTTAAGTAGCGGCATAGCTAATGGGGATGGGAAGAACGATTCGAGACGTTCTAGGTGTCCCGTGATGAATGGTCCCGTGGATCGTATCCAGGAATTCGCACGAAAATTACCAGTCCGCTAGTGAATGTCGCAGGCATTGCATATTTTTCGGAAAGGTACACCTGCTGCGAGAGCTTAACCTGAATGGATCATATGGATTTTTTTTTTAGAATTGAAAGAAACGATTTGAGTATTCTGAGCAGCTATTTAGAAAATATTTTTGGATTGAACCGAATGTATGGGTCATGGGATGTTAGCAATCGTAGAAGTGCTTGTATCCAATATCCTGAATACCTAATACAAAGAAGTTCAGTGCGACTAAGAAAAATGTAGCAACGACCAGAGGCACTTCCAATCGTCAATATTGTTGAATTAGAGGTGTATCACTGTTCCGTAGACCAAATTTTACAATGTATCAGTGAAAAAGTGTCGGATGTTCAACTCCACACACCCTGCCTCTGACCTCATTCTAAGCTGGCCGGCGTCTATGTTGAGAGTTTGTTTCATAACATTTTATGCCATCGCTCATTGCTTCAATTAAAGTCGTTCACGTAGCGTTCGCATTTTATGTTTACCGAGCACTTGTCTAATTGCTCCATTTCCTTGAAGAATTCACGTACAAACAGATCGCTGATAAGCAAGCCGCACTTGAAGAAACGTACCTACCTACGAGCAAGTGATAACTGATAAGCTCAAGTACATAACAGGTGGACGTACCGAGAGTTCAGGTGTCCGCAGTCGCTTTGGGTGCAAACAAATAAAAAACCTGAAATCTGGATTACACTGTCTTGTGTCTTTTGGATTCCAACGATCATCTTATCGCGCAATCGCTATTCTACTAAGCTCCTGTACGTCGTCGTGACAAAGCCTATGAGCCTCAAAGCCTGCTCGATTCGATTGGAATCGCGAATAGCTGTCAGATATCTTAGGCGTTTCTGCTGATAAGGCTGCTGAAAATGTCACCGGCGATCAGGTGCGCTGATAGAGGCTGATAGGCAATGCACTAAGCTTGGCAATAATTGCTGTTATAGCAGTGAAATCACTTCCGCAATCAGGCGAGGCACAATTGGTTGAGGTGACGCACTGATACGGGTGTTTGTTCACAATATTTCTGTGATTTCTTAAGTACTTTGACCGCGATACGGTGCAGGTGTACTCCACTTAACTTCGGTATCTGTATTGATGTTTTTTCGGTATCTGTATTATATTTGATCACATTATTAAATTTAAGACTTATTTTTTGGGGTTTTCAAAAATATGATTCAAGCGACAAAAATGGCATGTGCAAAAAGTGGGACTTGAAAATGTTCAATACTCAAGAGAAAAAATTACACACATTACCAAAGCTAACAGCCCTATCCTAAATTTCTACTAAATTTAAGCTATACTTAGGCACATCTACCGTTACACTTTCGTTGCAATTTGATTACTGCACCGAAAGTTATAGGGCTCAAAGCTTTCACTTTGTTGAGCGATATTTCAAGATAGTACTACTATTACTTCTATCAGACTGAAGGCCAATATATTCTGGCAATTTCAGTTGAATTTGATTATCCATGAGTTTTTGTGAAGAGAAATTTCGGGTGCTAAAAAATAGGTATTTTGGTGAAAGCTTACCGATCTTGTGCGGTGAGGAATTTTCAAAATTTTAATTTTGCTGTGTAGACAAAACACAAAATTTATCAATCGTAGTTATATTTTCCTAAAAACAAAAAACTCTGAAGAGGCTCGTTGATTTGATGCTTTTCTATTTATATGCATACTGTAGCTACAGGGTTGCCCGCATGCTAACCAAAAACCTGACATTCCTATTTCTTATGCATTTTGATATACTTTGATTTGACAAGTCTGTGGAAAGCTATCGCAATTCGAAATTTTACAAATGCTCTTTGTCTACATTGAAAAACTTAGAGAGTACTTGCAAAACAGAAGAACCTCCAAAGCCATATCATATTTAAGGGGGAAAATACATGTAACTGCAAAAAAAAATCGATTTTTTTTATTACATCGTGATGTTCGAAATGCTCTTAAAATCCGCCAAAAAAAGTTTTGAACCGATGTTCGTATTAGTTCTCGAGTTATAGTCAGTTATAGGCAGCGCGGCGTTCCCCAGCAGGTCGAGCATACCTGTCGGGCGTCTACTTTCTTTTCGGTGCTATGGGCGGCTTTCTAATTATGTATACCTTTCACATTCTAATAAATCTGAAATTCTAAGGAAATATAGATATGTACAGATGTACATTTACACTTGTATACTTTTATAATATACAAAGGGGCCTGTATTCATGAACGTTGTAGTAAAAACCGTTAGATTGCCGGCTTGAAAATAGTTGAAATATCAGCTTACATAGCCACTAGGAAGCTCATCAAAGGCCATACATTCGTCTTGCATCCAATGAATGATTTAGGTATCGAAATAAGCCCCAGCTTATTTAATTATGCCAAGAGAGCCGCCAACGACAGGATAGAACGATAGAACCGGCGAAGTCTTTTCAGCTCAAAAGAAGCACGAAATGCTTGCCGTGACCTTCTAATGCACCAAAATGATATGCATGAGGAGGCTGAAGATCTGTTGTATGGACCTGGAATCGCTGATTAACGAGTAAATTATAGTAAAAAATTAAAATCAATGATTTTTATCTAACGCAAACTTTAAACGGGTTTTTCTCAAAGTAGTACTTTTTCAACTTCCGTATAAAATATCTCAAAAAACATTGAACCGATCCGGCTCAAATTTATACCACATCTACAAAACAGTATTATCTAATCGTTGAACCTACATGTTATTGTAATTTCGAAAAAATAATTTGTTTATTAATGTTTAAACGTGATTTTTTTGAAAAACAATCGATTTTTTTTTTAATCTAAAATTAATGTAAAAATTTAATTTTTTTGTAATAAATTTTATTGGTTCACCTATTATGTCTCATTAGCATATTTTTTTTCTCTGAACGTTGCAAGTTCCCCGGAAAGGGCGTTAAGTTATACGAGGCAGTTTTTGATGTTTTTTTTATCATTTACTCGCATCACCGACATTTTGTGTTAAAAAATTATGAAAAAAATATTTTCGTTTACTGTAAGACATGTACTATAAGGATTTAATTTTGAAAATTTTCTGAATAAACAATATATATATTTTAAGTCAATCTGAAGTTAGCAACTTTTTTTCGATTTCACATGTATTTTGCCCGTTAAGCTAAACACGCAATTAATTTTACTTTTTTGTAGCTTTAAATTGATTTTGTTGGAAAATCAGTAAACGAAAATACGAATAGAACTGAAACTCAAGAACTTATCTTCTTGATTCAGTTCAGAATGTGCTAATACCATTCGTAAAATTCCAATCAGGGCCAAGATTTATACAAAATATCTCATTCGTTAATATCTTCACTACCCGGAAGCACAAAGCATCATAATTAGCCCTTTGAATTCATTAAATTATTCATAAACTTGTTTCTGTCATCGTTCTCTCAGTTACCGAACAGCCATTAATTGATTGTTAACATCGTATTAGGTAAATTGATACCAATCAGATTGTCACAAATTCAGTAACGAGCTCTGGGAGATTAACTTTTTGTAATTTATTCAAATCCTCGCATGAATGTTCCGGTGTTACGATGCAGCGCGCAGCTTTACTAAGCAATGCAAATCACCGCACTTGGTCGACTCTGCTTCAAGCTATGCAATTTTGCCAGCCAAAACTCTTCTTGTCTTCGTCCCTGATGAAGTAAAAGATTTTTGTGACAATTATCATTGGCTAAGCAACTCGATTCCATTTCCAGCTTCTGATGAAAGCAAGCGAAAAAGTGAAAACTAATTTTGCTATGCATTGCATGCGGGCTGCTCTGGTAGCTAATGAAATCCAAGAAGCTTGCACAAATCGATGATGGTGGCAGAGGCCTGGTTGATATGCAGCACTTGGCCTGTTCGCCTTTATTTGGATCGATGTAAGTGCTATGCTGGCAGCAACAGGTGCAGAAAAACCGTAATAGCAATATTAGCTTTCTACGTAACGTATACCGTACTTGGTGGCTGGCACCTGAGTTGTACTGAAGAGCGCAGAAAAAAAGCGAGCGATTGGCACAACAAATCGGCGAACTGAACCGCAATCAGGTGTTAAGCTCGCGACCTACTTCCCGTTTCATTCAGGTGATCATATTGTTCATACGGTTGTCTGTTCGTTGGTCTGTCGATCAGCTGCATGTTGGTTACCATGTAAGAGCAATACATCGCTTTACGAACAGTGCTGAGTGGAATTGATATACAGGTATTATATGATAGTGGTAGATAAAAGTATTTTTCCTGTTTTAAATTTATTAAGATATAGATGAAACTTAATTTTTGAAAAATGAAAATGCCTCTAGAATATGAAATCTTCGAAAAGATTCAACGCCACATTCGTTGTTTTGGACAATGCTGTGTACCTTTTAACTTTTTTTTTTGCTCCTTTCCACTCTCTCCATCGCTCTGTCAGCATACACAGTCCGTGCGCATCATTTTACCCCTCGGGTAAATGTTTCATAGTGCTTCCCAGACAACTAGTTTGTTGGTATAAGGAACAGCGCAGTTCTTATCAATATGATAGACTCTCTTTTATTGTCTTCATTGACATTCGCATCAAAAATAAAAAATACAAATTTTTACTTCCCCATAGACCCACTAAGTTAGCATAAAAAACATATAAATAGGCCATGATTCCAGGGAGGTATATTCACAATACACAATATAATACATTCGGCATTTTGAACGCGACTAGAGTTAACGTTTGGCAAAAATCCAAGTGAAAATATTAAAAGGGAAGGATATTCCTAGTAAGTTCAAGAGCACCAAAGTACACACGCTTAAAAGCGACAACCCCATCGATTGGCAAACAACGAGTAAACAGAAAAACTGGAGAGAAATAGTGAATTAATTAGCATAATTTTAATAGTATTAAACATTTGCATGTAAATATAAAATAAATAAGGGTGCATTAAAATAAAATCAAAAATAAGAAAAAACACTTGCAAGATATCTGAAGTGGTTACAGAGAATGTCGTCTCTGTCAACGCAGGGCGACAGATTAAACAAACCCCAACTGCGACAATGACGGACAAAATAAAGACTGACTGATCGCTTGTCTGACCCAACAACTGGACTTTTTCCGTCAAAATAAAGAGTGTCAGGGAAAAACTAACAAGAAGTTGAACGAAATCGTACAAAATCTTAAAGACACTCAAAATGAGTTAACAGAACAAAAACGCTACAATCGTGAGCTTCTAGAACATTATGACGAGCTGCTCAAAAAATTGACTGAACCAGAGAAAAGGACAAAGAAATCAACAGCAATACGCAACAAAAGGAAAAGAATAAAAATCCAATGACAACTAACTCCTTATCCAGCGACACAGACGAGACAATACCAGACAGTATCAGCAGCGTGGAGGGCGTAGATATGACGACAGAAAATGAATCCATTCCAAAAAATCACAAACCAAACAGAACAAGTAGACCCGGAGTCGCAAACTGATAAACCCGAAGACCTGGAATACCCTCTCCTCCCTTCCCCCCTCCACCTACAGAAATCACCAAATAAGAACAAAAAATCCAACATAACGCCAAAAACAACAAAGCCAAACAGCCCCACACAGGCACCAACAACCCCGACAACAACACAAAACCGTAATACGACATCGACTTTACAAGCAAACCCCGAAAAAGAAGACTCGTGCAAGCAGAGTCCCAAACCGATTCCAACAATACTCCGCCAACCAGAGCAGTGAGTAGCCATGGTCCGGCTCCTCAAGGAGTGGAGTGTTAAGATTGATGCTGCAAAACGTGTCTACCTGAGGATTTAAATCATCCCAACCGCAACTTCATACCACCGAAAGATCGCCAAGATCTTCACCGACCTCAAGGTACAGTAGCACACATACTACCTTCCCGATCAAAAGAATCTGAATGTCATCATCAGAGGGCTCTACGGTCTAACCCTGGAGGAGGTGAAAAAATATCTAGAAAGACAGGGTTTCCGCCCAATAGATGTCTTTTACCTCAAATTGAGGTCACGTCCGTCAAAACCCATGAAAGTAATCCTTCCTAGAAGCGAGAAGGACATATATACCGTCCAGGCAATATGCCACTTAATGTGCAAAGTGGAAGCGCAAAATCCACGAAGTGGCCAAGCACAGTATCATAATTGTCAAGAGTTTGGATACTCCGCCAACAACTTCCACGCCCAGACGCGCTGTGTCAAATGCGTCGGACTCCACCATATCTCAAACTGAAGAAGCCCAAGTGCGTAAACTGTGGAGGTGAACACCCTGCGAGCTATGGGGGCTGTCCTCAGGATCCTAAGAAAATCAGAAAATCGTTTGCGCAAGTGGTGAGTGCGAACCCATCCCAACTAGTCCCGAATATATGGGCCAGTTCTTCGCCATCGTGCAAGAATAACTACACACAATGATGAAAGGCATGATGGCGAGGATGGTCCAAGGCATTTTTGCTGCCCAAACTTTACCTGCCACCACTTCAAGCCAGCAAAAATGAACTCCACTAACCAAGGTTCCATTTTTACGTGGAATGCGAATTCCTAAATACCCAAAAAGGGAGAGCTTATGCAACTTTTGATAGACTTAAAAATGTATAACGTGCTCATTCAAGAAACGTTCCCCGAATCCGGTGACCATTTCCGGATCTCCAACTATATACAGGAATGGTAGAATGACTGGTAGAGGAGGAGGCACCGCAATCCTCGTAAGAAGAAACACTACCCATCACTATGTCCCAATCACCACATTCAGTGGTATGGAAGCCTCCGCCATAAAGGTTCAAACAAGCTTTCTGGAGCTCACACTGGTTTCGGCGTACCGGCCTTCTGGGTTACAGGAGTTTATTGAAGACGTCCGTGCACTCTTCGATCACGAAGGCACAATCTTCCTCGCAGGAGACATAAATACCTACCAATGCCATTGGGGAGGTGTGAGAAGTAACAAAGCCGAGATCGAGCTAGAAAAGCTCATCACAGTCAATAGAGAACGCATAAGCCGAAAGGCCACAAAGCTTCTTAATTCAGAGCCAAGTGATGAAGAACAGTTGGAATTAGCTACTCTGGAGGAGGTGAAGAACTTGGTAAACGGATTAAATTGTCGAAAATCACCAGAGATAGATAATATCAACAACCTATGCCTCAAATTTCTACCAGATAACACACTACAGACACTAACGGTCAAAATCAACGGTCAAAATCAACAGAGTGAGAATCGACGGTCTTCTCTCAACAGAACGTCATATTGCAGCTGGAGTGCCTCTATCACCCACTTTTGCATAGCATATACACAGCAGATATCTCCAAACTGCCCGTAGCAAAAATATCACTTTTCGCCGATGATACGTGCATCTTGCACACGTCCAGGCAAGCACAAGCCATTACTTCAACTCTGCAGTCCTCCATAAACACGCTTTTATAATATTTCCAAAGATGGAAAATCAAAATCAACTCGGCTAAATCCAGGCGATTTTCATCACTTGGAGGAGGTGACAGACACCACGGAAACTGACTGTAAACGACCAACAGATACAATGGCAACGGACCGCAAAATGCCTGGGACTTACATTCGGCGACAAGTTAACATGGACGGAACACATGCAGAACAAACGAAAAGCCTGCAACAATCTCCTACAAACCTTGCCCCCACTCATAAAAACCAAATAACTAAATAGTATATTGATTTGAATACGAATAGTCGAAGAGAGACCATCAAAATGGAGAAAAACGAAATTAGAGTTGTCATTAAGTACTTGTGTTTGAAAAAAATATCATAAAACTACTAGGGGACTTTGTTCTTCCATATTCCACCGTTGCACGCTGGACCAAGTAGTTTAAGCTGGGAAAAACATCCACCGAATACGAATACGGCGAAGGACGTCCATCAACGTCCCTCACTGAAGCCAACGTGAAAAAAGTCAAAGATGTGCTGGCAGATTGAAGAGTGACCATCAGGCATATAGCTGAAGTCAAAAGGATCTCGTATGGTAGTGTTCAAAGAATCGTTGCCAACGAATCACATATGAAGAAGGTCTTTGCGCGTTGGGTGCCGAGCATGTTAACCGACCACCAAACGAAGAAACGAGTTGACATTTCGAAGGTGAATCTCGAAAAGTTCCAGTCAAATCAGGAGAATTTCTTGTCACGTTTCCTGATCATGAACAAGACTTGGATCCACCATTTTGATCCAGAAACCAAACACCAATCGAAGACGTGGAAGCAACCCTGTTCTCCGACGCCGAACAAATTCAAAGTGTCAAGCTCGGTGGGGGAAGGTTATGGCATCAGTTTGTGGGACGCTGAAGGTATTATTGTGGTGAAATATTTGGAAAAAGAAGCCACTATATCAGTCTCTTACTACGCTGACCAAATAAGAAGATTGCCGGAAGCTTTTAAGGAAAAAACGCAGCAAACTGCGGGCCGGAGTGCTGTTTCATCAAGATAACGCACCGGCTCACAAGGCTGCAGTTGCGATGGCAGGAATTCAAGAAACATTCGGGCTGCTTGAACATCCGCCCTATTCGCGAGATTTAGCTCCCAGTGACTTCTACGTCTTTCATCGGCTCAAGGAACACCATCGGGATAAGAAATTTGAAGATGATAGCGAAGTGATCAGCCCTCGTACAACTTTATGTCTACTTAAATGGATATGAACCTTTGACCTCAAAGTTTGAGGGTCAGCAAACGCAAAGTTGAACGCTAATATAATTCGAAAGACTTAAACGGTATAGTCAAAAGATGCATTGTGGACGACTCCTGATATTTACGCAACACCAACCAACCAAATTCTTACCTAAAAATTGTTATTAATCCTGGCCAAATTGAGGGCATTGCATGACGCTCAAGTTGAAGTCTTCCTCTTGATGTTTTGAAGATAAGCTGATAGTGAATTCTTTATATTAGTTATATTTTTATTTCCTGGGTGAAATAAATATGTACTATCAGTGTAAAACCGGCGCCCAACGTGAGTTAATAATAACAAGAAGTAAAAAAAGTATGTATCATTCTTTTGTGACAACGCACTTGATCCGAAGTTTTCAGAATTAGATACAGAAAAGATTCGATATGAATTCAGTGAAACTACTTGGATGATAAACTCTTATTTGCTGACATCGCTATGATTTATAGTTCCGGCAGTAGACTGAAGTGGTGAATACTATGAAAGTCTGTAAAAATGTAAGGCCAGTAAAGATGTACTGATGCGCAAGATTTAAATAAACATTTCTCATGACACAAAATTGATTCCACCTGGGCATAAACAAAACACTTAATAAAATAAGATAACGATTTTATTGGGTACATGCGCTAGAAGATGTGGAGGACTGGTGTAGGAAATGTGCAGCCTGTGCATCTTTGAATGGTCGAAAGGTTCAACAAAACCCTGATTGAGCACTTGGCTAAAGTGTTAGAGGACCATCAGCACGATTGGGATCGTCATGTCCCATTCTTCCTAATGGCTTATCGAACAGCGACGCATACTACAACCGGAGAATCTCCTTCACGTATCGTATTTGGACGAAATATTCGACTCCCGGCTAATGTTAAAATCGGAATACCACCAGAAGATCCAGTTCGTTTCGGAGCTGAGGCAACGGCTAGACTCCATTCACGAGGCTGTTAGGAGCCACATAAACCTAAACACGGACCAGATGAAAACGCGATCTGACCCGAAGGCAAACTCGGCTGGATTTCAAGAAAATGACTTAGTCTGGCTCTACAACCGCCGCCGGCGGAAAGGCCTGATCCCGAAACTGCAGCCAAAATGGGGAGGACCATACCGCATTATTAAACGGCTCAATGATGTTGTCTACCGACTACAGCAGCATCGAAAACACTGGTCAAAAATGAAGGCTGTGCACCTAGACCGACTTGCCCCGTACCATGGAAACAACTCAGGTTCTTTACGATGAGTTCAGTTATAGTATATGTACATATATGTTAGTGATAGTATAGAAGGTGTTATTCATTCTGTCTTATCAAATAGTTTTTTGAAAAGAACTGAACAACTTCCTGATTTTACTTTGTAAATTGAAGTTCTCCATTTGATAGAGTAGACTAAAAATGAAGAATAAAAATCCATACCATTAAAATAATGAGTGTTTGATATTGACCCTTTTTTTAAGAACAGACACAACGACCAATGAATCCCAAATATATTTTTCTTACCGTTGGGCTAATTTAGCTTATCAGTTTTGAGAATTGTTTGAAGTTTCTGTCAATTATGAGAAGAAAGTCAATAAAAATTTCGAGCGAACGCTACTACCGCACTCTCCTCCGTCACATTTCCATTGATGAGCGAGACTGAGCCCGCTATGAATCAGGAAGTTGCATGAATCGAAAATATTAGGTTACTCGCCGATAGATCGCTAACATGTATTTATAATTTCAAGGACTTAATGCATCGAGCTACATCATACTAAGTTGAGCACAGCAGGCTATTTGACAAGGTTGACTACTTCAAATATCAAACCTGCTTCCAAAAAAGTTGCACCAACTATCAAGTTACTATTCACTACCAGTGTACTTGAATCCATCAAGTTGAGCAATGATGGTTCACTTTTCGCTTGAAATACAGTTTCTCGATGAAATACGAGTACCAGAATTGCGGTAGCCATCAAAACTAACTACTCCAACTCCGGCAAGACTCCGATAGATTATTGGTTACTGCTCTTGAAAACGCTAATTACTGGAACACCGTTTCAAGTGAAGCTTGAAGAACGTCGTGCCATGCCGTGCTGTGCTGTCTATACTGTTAGCAACATAGATACCTAGCTAGATTTAGCTGGTGTGGTATGAAATGACCATGCAGTGCTGCGCATTCTCGTACAGCTTTTCATGCAACTGTATCGTTGCCAGCTAGACCATCATACGAGTGCGAATGATTTAAAGTAACGCCGAGGGAAGCAACGCGGAGTAGAGCGGAGAGGTACACTTTCACATGATTTCGATCGTGGAGCTTGTAAATTGGCGTAGCAGGTGGTAGAATTTATTTCTTCATTAAGTTCATTATGCGAAAATCGCAATCGCACCTGAAACTCATTCACTCGGCTCACATCACAGGCGGGCTTTCATAAACATACCGCACTGCGTTGGCTGGCTGGTTTGGTTGATTTGGATTGTGCATGAGATGTAGTTTTTCGCGGTGATCTTGCTTCGAAGTCGCAGTCAACTTAGAATAAAAAGTAACCAAGTGCGATATCGGAGAAGTTATGCGGAAATAATGGATCTGAGATTTAAGATGTGTTGCAAAAAGCAAAGTTTGTAAGCAGTATGATGTTCTAGTATGCATCTGTTTGGAATCCGGTGGCTAGTATGGAATGGGCTTGAACTGGAGTGAACAGGTATCTGATTTTGAGCTGGAATCTCACTATGCAAAATAGCACGCATTCTTGAAAGGCCGAAACACCCAAACGAATTTCAAAATACGCCGATAAAATAACATGTTTAAAACTTTTCTAGAAATGCTTTTCTGCCGGGAAACAAAGTGATAAAGAAAACCTAAACAAAAATAATCGTAGCTTATCTATGTTTACTGTAATATGGCTGGATTGAACCAAATTTTCAATATTTTGTAGTGCGACTTTTGGCTGTTTTGATGGCTGCAACTATGTGGAATTATTCTTGATAAACGAATCGTAATTTATTGTAATTTGCCCGTGAACAGCCCATTGACAATTTTTCTTCTTAAGATTTGCTAAAGCCTGCAACAAAATTGTTTGCTCTGCGATAGCGACGGAATGTCTGCGCGGTCATTTCTTTTCAATTGCTGAAATTAACGATGGACTACGATTCTTTTGGCCACTTGGTTAGGATGACGAAAAGGAGTTTTAATACATTTTGCACTGGTGTTTTCTTTCTCCTGGCTTTTTCTCGATTTGCAGGCGTCTGTAGAGGCTAGCCTTACGAAGTTACTACTGTTTTCATTTTTGATATTTATAATACTAATATTCGAAGAACATTAGTACTAAAATTTATATATATATATATATATATATATATATATATATATATATATATATATATATATATATATATATATATATATACAGTGACTTGCAAATCTGTTACTAAAAATGAAAATTTCCACGTTTTTTATGAACAAGCAGAACAACTGGATTTTCTAAGAAACTGTACCCGCACATATTCTTGGAAATCATGTAACGCGATATTTCATGGTAATTTAGTGCGAATAGTTTTGAAAAGAGTTTATTTTTTTACAGTTGTTTTGTTGCAGTGACGTGAACAGTTTAGCGTGCTTGACGGAATATTTTAAATAAAAGAAAAAAATAGTAGTTTTTAGTTGATATTACGGTGAGTTAGTAAATTATTATGTTTTAACAAGCGGAAATAATTTAAATTAATCTAATAGAAACGAAAACTAACCTTAAGGAAAAATACCAAAAGCTATCCAAGAGAACGTGAAGGCAGCAATTGTTGGTGATCTTCAAAAGAAGTACTCAGTTCGAAAAATTGCTGAAAAGTACTCTGTGTCAATAGGATTCGTAAGCAAAATAAGGAAAACGGTAGAAGATTTTCTCGAAACGAACGCTAGTGGGGGACCAAGTAAGCTATCTCCGGAGACAAAGCGTTGTATCAAAAGATTGATTAGGACTGAAGCAGTAGATACAGCTGTACAAGCCAACAAGGTAATCCGAACCAATTTAAATGTTACAGTTTCCAATGATACTGTTCGAAGATGCCTTAAATCAAATTTTAAAACAAAAGCAAAGGTAAAAAAAACCACTTTTAACCGACCGCCATAAAAAGGCGAGGCTTCAATTTGCCAGAAAATACAAAGAGTGGACGCCAGAACAATGGAAGTTGGTTACATGGTCTGACGAGTCAAAAATAAACAGGTTATGTTCAGATGGGCGACACTGGACGTGGGTCAACAAGTCCGTTGGCTTACAAGAACATAATGGGCAAAAAATCCTCAAATTTGGAGGTGGCTCATTAATGGTTTGGGGATGTTTCAAAGGTAACCAAGTTGGTATTTTGTGACGTATAAGCAGAACTATGCACGCAACTAACTATATAAATATCTTAGAGGACTCATATCTACCAAGTTTTGATAGATTTGGCTGCGAACCTGGAGACAGCTTATTTATGCCAGACAACGATCCAAAACACACTGCTCGCATAACGGCCAAATGGCTTCAAGATCATAATATTGAGACTCTGAAATGGCCGCCACAATCGCCACATCTCAATCTTATAGAGAATGTGTGGGGCTATTTGCAAAGAAGAGTAATAGAAAGCAACACTGTTCCAAAAGACTGCGAAGAACTTTGGGTACGCGCTCAAGAAGCGTGGAATGAGATTGATCCACAATATTTGGAGAACTTGTTAGGAAGTGTGCCTAAAAGAGTGTAGGCTGTAATTCGTGCCAAAGGCGGGTACACTAAATATTAAATAAATAAAATAAGAACGGGACTATTTAGTTAGTCACAGGATAGATGCAAAAGTGTTCACAGAACAATTTTTTTAATTTTAATTTTAGTTTTAGAAAACAGGATTGCTGTTATTTTTAAGTTTTGGTGCTCTAAAATGTAATCTATTTTCTGAAGTAATTTTATTTTGTAAAAACTTTTAATTTATTATGAATAAATATTTAGATTTTCCCAGAAATCAATTTCAATAACTTTAATGAACAGTTTTCCGAGTCACTGTATATATATATATATATATATATATATATATATATATATATATATATATATATATATATATATATATATGTATATATATATATATATATATATATATATATATATATATATATATATATATATATATATATATATATATATATATATATATATATATATACCATCAAATTTCAGTGAAAAAAACCTCAGGAACGCGCCATCCAATTGAACTGAAATTTTCATGATACATTGGTGTATATGCAGAATAGTGCCAGGTCTCACAAAAAGTTAAAAATCTTTAACCATTTTATTATTCTGTCAACAAATAACTTTTGCGAAAACAAAGCTTACGTGTTATTAATGTGAATATGGTAATATTTTTGAGATTTTTAACCCTCTGTGTGCGCTAGGCGTCTAAAAGGAGATTGGGAAAATTTGAAAATTTTTGAATGCGATAACTTTTATGAAGCATACTTTTATGAAGCATACTTGCAGACTCGTGTATGTTTTTTATGAAAATGCTGGCAACCCTGCAGCTACGGCAGGTGTTGAGAGTGAAAGCCTTGAAACCATCGACTCTAATGAAAAATTTTCGTCTTTTACAGTGAAAATCAGCTCATATAAAAATCTTATGCTTCGTCTATACAATCAAAGCAAAACATTTGAAATTACAGATCAGACAAGAACGGTAACCCTCCTCCAATTTACCTATATTTCAAGCATCAAAAACTTCTGTTCACGAGAACTCACGGCCCTGTTATCACATACAGTTGAAATTCCCAGAATATATTGGTATTAATAAGGACTAAGTCTGATAGAAGCGATTTGTGAATACAGGCAACTTTCAGCCATTGGTGCCATCTTGAAAAATTGTAAAGAAAAAAGCTACTTTTTTTCCTATGAATTCTGATTCAGCTACCAGATTTGAACCTTACTCTAAGCCGTGTTTGGTAGAAATTTGGTTGGAAAATTCGGTTGGTGCTGCCAGCTATGGTAATTTTGGTGCCTTGGGTTTTGAGAATTCGCTCAGGAAAATAAAGCTTTTTGCCCTATAGCTTCCAGTGCAGTCATGAAATCCAAAGGAATTTCATATGATAAATGAAACTTATTATAGGCATTATTCAAAATAAATCTGGTTAAAAAACAGTGATAAGGTTGTCAGCTATTGTTGGTTTTGCATTTATTTGCAATACATTTATGAAGCGATTTTCTCGTAAAATTTTTAAACGGTAATTATCTTGTAGTGACAATAAACAACAAATATTAAGTTTTCGACTTTTGCAACTGGTAGCCCTAAATTTCTTTGTACCTCCTATAACTTCCAATGCAGCCATCGGATCAAAACGAAATTCGCACAGTAGGTTGATTGATATATTTTTGGTTTTGATGCTAGCGAAGGGCTGTCAGCGCGAGGTATTTTTTGCAATTTTCGTATCAATAAATGCTTGCATTATGTATTCATATCGCGACCATTTACAGTGAAAATAAGTTACCAATGTTTAAATTTTCTAAGTTCTAGAAATTTTTGGTCCCAAACATCTTTCCTTTTTTTGGTCCCAAAAATCTTTCTATTCCTGTAACTTTCGACGAAATCATCGGATAAAATCGAGATCGATAGATTTATTTGATTTTGGCGTGAGGCAACTGTGGGAGACTTTTAGTTGTAGTGCTGGTAAAGTGTTGCAAGCACTAAGCATTTTGTTTCTTTATGCTATGTTATGCTACTTTCAAAGTTTCGTAGTGTTTGGCTTTCTTAAAACTTGAAATCCATGCAATTGGTAGTCCTGAAATCTTTTCCTCCCTATGAGTTATAATGCATTGTTAACATCAAAGTGGTTTTGCACTCGAAACAGGTTGGAGCACGAGTGGTAGAATATGCACTCAAAATCTGCACGATTCTTCTATTGTTCATCGAACATTAGTATTTCTAGCGGTTCAGGTGCGCTAGAGTTTTTTTTTGTTATGCTCATATGCTTATCCCGGCATGTCTGGTCAAAGCATGGATAAGATTTTCAGATCAAATCCTGGTGCCAGACTTAATCGACGGTGATTAATTGTGAATGGAGTCTGTATTCAACTTTAAGACCCAAAAAGGATTGTAGTGGGATTGCTTTACTATTCTTCGCTGACTAACATTCAAACCAACTGCTGCAATTCGATAATTCTTCTAGTACCTATGTTTTTCGCTTAAACCCAATTTGTATTCAATAATCTGACTCGCATTTTGTTTCTCAGATTTCTTTTAAACATTGAAATGCACCATCCAGTACACAATTCTGGAATGTCTCGAGTTTGTCTTCTCTCATCTGATTTTACTGAATCCTCAAATTTTCACTTTGCTTGGGTTAAACTTGATTTTTCATAGCTATTTCTTTGTTTCGTAACAATTTTTGGGACTGTTTCACAAAAACAATAATTCTACATCATAACTAACTAATATTTTCCTCAAACAATTCTAGTTCGCATATGTTAACAATTCATTCTGAAAACCGCAACAATTTCAAATAAATTAGCTGTTTAGCACTTGTCCACCCATTGGGTCACCGCCACAATCCACAGCTTTCGCTGCCGCCGATATAGTGGACTTTTGAACGCGTTGATTTGTCATCGCCTGGCGTAACTCAACATAAAAACAAACATCGCCAGCAGTAACAATAAAAATAGCAACAAATATCTCGGCAAAATAATAAACCGCAAACATAATAAATAAAAGGCGCGTCGCTAGAGTCGTTTTGTGCTTTGCCGTGGCTTTTTTTTCAAGACCAGGGGCCACAGCGACGATCGAACAAAGTCGGTTACGTTGTGAACACTTGCGTCCAGTTCCGTTCCGTTCCGATACTGTAAGATGTAAAGTCATTGCTATTGCGAGTACCAATTCTGAATTATGAATTGGCAATTGTGTGAGCCTGGCCCCGGTCTGGAGCCAACTTTATCTGCTCGGCGCAAACACTACTCATGCACTCGCATCGTTCCATTTGATAAATTGTCGCGAGGTTATCGCTAGCCTTGATGATTTTATTATTGCTATTATTGTCGACGCTGTTGTTGTTATTGTTACAATTGTTGTTTCAAATTAAAGCTGTGAAAATTTGGAAGCAAGAGAAAATTACGGTGTTATGATAAATAAAGCTAAAAAATTTTGTATTTTGAAGAACTTTCAAAGGGCTCTGAATTTTTCTCAATACTTGGCGTTTCATTCGTTCGTTCATTTCAATAAAAATACAGATTGTAATACATATTTGGGATCGTAACAGGATAACTAAAAAATTGTGTTATTTTCATGCTTGTGGAAAATTTTCAAAAATATATACATAAATTCACCCTTCCCAAACAGCCTCCGCGTGCACTTATCTCTGTATTAAAATCAGCATTAATAATTCAATACAAATTTCCTCTGTCGTCAATATTTATTCATTCCACGAATGCATATTCGATCAGCTTAAATGTTTAAGCCATTTAACAATCGACTCACCGAAGCATAAAACAACTTGTTTCAATGTCCATCTAAATTTCGGAGTCGAGCGTGCATTTTTCATTAGTGGCACGTTCCGTATGTGTCGTTTATTATTCATAAGTTTGAATCGTTTTCGTATCAAATTTACCTCTCTCCGTACGTGATCTAATGCGAAGAAGCAATTTCCTCTTTCGAAAACCGAAACCAAGTAAATCCTATGGGAAATATTGTGTCGATACTGGGGGCGTTTCCGAATTGTCGTCTTCACCTTGGTCTTGAGCTTGTTATAACAGAATGTGACGTCACATCAAGTTTAGCTTGTCCGAATAGTTTATCTTCGGCTTGATATTTCTCCCCTGTATAACAGTTCATGATACTCTCATCTCGTTGTTTAGACGTCATGATACCATATTTGATTTATATATTTACAAATTACAATTATGCAAGAAAATCTAAACTTACAATCAAAACGGTTATTGTGCATGTGAGCCCAGACTTGTCATTCGACGAGCGCTTCGCGTGGTAAAGCAGGAACGATAATGCAATCGATTATTGCATTTGTCGTACAACGTTCCCATTGCCGACGAGCTTCGGTAATTTAATTCTTATGTGCTGTGAAGCAAATTAGTAGCTGACCGTTGGCATTCATTCTTTTCGTTATGCGTGCAATATGTCTCAAAGCTAATTTTCATTGGGGTAGTCTTCCACCCTCAATCAGTTTCATGCTGCCAGGGACAAGAGCACAGTCTTTCATTCGCCATCTTTGCTTAAATGTCATAACAAGGCAAGACAGAGAATCCGGACAGTCTATCTTGATCTCCTATAACTGTTATAATAGGTCAGCTAAAACGCAGACGTCATAATCTGTTATACGGAGATCAAGACCAAGTCGGAGACACGAATTCGGAAAGGCCCTGGAGAGTTTCGAGGCAGATGGTGAGATTGCGTTTTCATTCTCCCCAAGTTTCTCATTAAGTTGTGAGATGAGTGCAAGAGTAGAGAGCAACATTGCACAAGAGATTC
This sequence comes from Nemotelus nigrinus, assembly GCA_947369275.1. Lineage (NCBI taxonomy): Eukaryota > Metazoa > Arthropoda > Insecta > Diptera > Stratiomyidae > Nemotelus > Nemotelus nigrinus. The sequence goes on along the minus strand of OX376373.1, from coordinate 74,302,114 downwards.
ATACGTTATGTTATGAGGAAATATGATTTGAAAGTAGTCTTGGAAACATGGAAAGGAGTCGTCGGTGATATCATCGAAAAAAGTGTAGTCTCTCTTACGACGTGTCTTTTATGCCATTGCATGCAATACGAGAATAGACATGGTTTATTTAACACCTTTAATAAAAAGTGTCCGCTTAATTTTAGGATTTTCCAAAAAAAAAAACATTTACAAAGCAGGGCACGTTGTTAGCGAAAAGATTAAATAATGTTTACTCCTCTTATTTGAACTATTTGCATTGTTTATGAGTCACTGCTCAGGCTCTACAGCGTTGCTGGTATTTCCATCAGATTTTTATAACGTTCAAAATTATTAAATAGCCCAGTGAAATCCGACATAAAAACAGGCGAAACTTCGGAAAAATTAGGGGAAAGCTGAATTTTAGTCCGAACCTTAGTACTTAGTGTTGAACTAAATGTCAAAAGTCCTCATCGATCCGGGTGCTGCGTCACTTTTTATACGGGGTTAAAGGTCACCATAAGTAAACTTTCCTAAATATCTCAGAAACGGTCAGGTTTTCAGAAAAATAATGTATGACGAATTTGTAGCTTAGAAAATTTTCAACAAAAAAAATTATACAGCTTTTTCCTGTGACCATAACCGTTTTTGAGATATATTGATGTAAACAGTTGTTACTAACAGCACCCTCATCCTCATCGGGATGTTGATATTATCCGATTTTGATCACGACTTGGCATGTTTACGAGTTTGTTTTTCTACATTTAAGAGACGCATAAAAAAAACCTGTGCACAAACTTATCTACCAGACTCCAGGGTAGATGGAAAAGTGTACTCCGAAAAGTTACCCCCTTTTGCCATAAAACTTGTAGGGACATATGTTCGCTACTCTCTTCTCCGAAAAAAAACTGTATTGCGGCATCATTTATGGGATATTCCACGAAAGAGCAGGACAAAACAACAAAATTGCAGGTGAAAATATGTTTTGTAACATATCATGGGCCTTGGAGCATGAAAAAGCAAGATAATATCATGGCATAATTCTGTAAACGCTCATTCTTGACATTATAGGAGCTCAATCCGATGCAGATTATCCTGAATAATCAGTTTTTTTACCAATCCTGTGATGACTGCATAGCGCCAAAGAGACATGACACGTCTCGAAACTAATTTGCACCTGAAATTTCGTGACCTTGCCCTGATCGTTCATGGGATAAGACGGTATGGAAAAAAAAACTAAAAACCGGGTATTTCGGGGTGGTTCGTTTGCGGGGATGGGTAGGGTGTGGGAAGGGTGTGGATGTAGGGCTGGTCCTGCGATGTCAAGAATAGGCAATTAACAGGATAAAAAGTGATCCTATCTTGTTTAACAGTGCGCAAAGAGTAGGCAACGAGCTCATTTCTGAAGATTTGGGATGGATGTTCAGGGATACCATTTTATGGCAGAGGGGGAGGGGGGAACTTTTCGGAGCACACTTTTCCACCTACCCTGGAGTCTGGTAGATAAGTTTATTTATATGTTTTTTTATGCGCCTCTTAAATATAGAAAAACAAACTCACAAACATGCCAAGCCGTAATCAAAATCAGATAATATTAACTTGTCGTGAGAAAGAGGATGCTGTTAGTAACAAATGTTTAGATCAATATATCTCAAAAACCGTCATGGTTACAGGTAAAAGCTGTAAAATCTTTTTTGTTGAAAATTTTTTAAGCTACAAATTCGTCATACATTGTTTTTCTAAAGACGTAACCGGTACTGAGATATTCAGGAAAGGTCACTTTTGGTGACCTTTGACCCCGTATAAAAAGCGACGCAGCACTCGGATCGATGGGGACTTTTGACATTTTGTTCAACACGCCAGTACCAAGGTTCACACCAAAATTCAGATTTCCCCTAATTTTTCCGAAGCACCATGTTAGATTTCCCCGGACTAAAAGCTCAAACTACGGTTCGAAGGTGATCTATAAGGTTTGCGAAGACGGGAATGATAAGAAAATGGGAACAGGAGGGAATGAAGAAAAATGTGTGATCCCCTGCAAGTGCGCACTAATATGCATATACATATGGTAACCTCTTGTTCAAATTCTATTGTCATCAACGACTCCTATTGCATTCAAGTGGGCGAGACTGTGTCATTGATGTAAAAATAAGAATATAAGCGTTATTTTTCAACTTTTGATATTTGTTTTCTGTTTAAAGTGGCTCCTGCTTTTGCCACTGGGCTGTGTCCTTATTACGAGCCGAAGTCACAAAGTAGTTACTCCATAGATTCACTTAATTGTAATTTTATCGAATATGAGGAGAGTACAATAAAAGATTGAAAATTCAAAATACTTAGTACAGTATTTTGTAAGTGAAGATGACATTGAAGCCGTCGTTGTGATTTTTGTTCCGTCCCTTGCCTATATGTATTTTCAAGTGACTAGGTGAGACCGTTACGCTACACTTGACTGGCGTCTTTTCACTTACATACACTTTAAAATACCAGAATCTGAACTGAATTATTCAAAATAAGTCTAAAATTTCGTTAAATGAATATCAGAAAATAACTTTCGCCATTTGGCTCCGAACATCACGCAATTGGATCCGCAGATGCATTCTATTCCAATGATTGCAAATGAACACCTGAGCACGCTTCCATACTATTTTGCATTCATCGTAATCATATAGATTTCTGCATAGAAACCCGGCAAAGCAATGGAGACGGTTACGCTTTTCTAGGCCTTTAATTAGCAATGTTTGCATGGCTAAGCACTGTACTTGCACTCCACATATGCTGCTACTGGCTTCAGAAGGCCTCATCTGAGCACCAACCAACAGCCTCTGGTTCGACTTCAGATGGACTTGTACAGGTCGCGCTCACTCACACGCAGGACCCCGTTTCTTGAAATCAGAATCAAAGTTGCACCTGACTAGTTACAAATGGACAATTACATGGTGCAGCGATGGTGGGTTTTTAGTTCGGATTGCACTATGTACTGTAATACGATGATTGATCGACGAACACCTGTGTCAATTTCTGCAAGTGACTTAGTGTGCTGTGGAGAAATTATTGTACACAAAATTAGGGTGCTTGAGATGTTTAGTAATGGTTTGCCGAGACGAAAGAAGTGACGATAGCCGCGATATTGATCCCGATATAACATCTGATCTTATATCTTTACCAAACTTCCCGCGAAAAATAAGAGAAGTTGAGTTCACACACTTAAGCAACATGCGAAATAAAAATCCTATGTTTCTTCACTCCAATTTCATCTTAATTAATTCAGCTTTAATTGGAATGTTTAAATTTAGCTGAAGATTTATTTTGATAAAACAAGACAATGCTAATTTGAAATATATTTACCGTATGTCGAATATCAGTTAAAAAATCATAAGGGCTTAAGAAGGTTAAATCAAGAGCACTAAAAAATTCTCATTACTTTCCAAACAGCTTTCAGGTAACATTGGGAGCTATTGGGACATTGGAAGTTATTAGTTACTGAAGATTATTCAAATGCAATATAAATGAATACAGTTTCAATCATTAATCAAATTTATATTACATAGCTTCCAAGTTTTCTTTCAAATAGTGATAAGCACATAAAAAAGTGAACTGAAATTTCAAAAATAGCCTTCAATCAAAGAATATATTGCCTAATAAAACTTACAAATTTTCTGATAAATAATTTCAAAAGGATGCAATACTAAACAAAAAGAAAATATTGAAAAGAATAAAATGATAGAGAACCAGAGTTCAGAAAATTTATAATCAATTAAATGTTTGTTAGGAAGGCTGCTTAAGCATCTTTTCAAATAGAGAATTTTTATACAAACAATTCTCTGAAACAATTGGGCTTCCTGAAATTACACTCTTTCTAATCGACGCCAGCTGAAAAATCTAAGCACATTTCAATTTTCATTAAAGTTTTTTTAATCTAAAGATTAATTTTTACCTTTAAATTTCTGAACAGATGTCGATATTTTGAGGGTGATATCCCCTCTTCTTCAGTGTCTATCAGTATGAATATTAGCATTATCATATGTATGAATATTAGCATTACCACAATTTGAAATTTTCACAAAACTTTTTCTCCTACTTTTAAGCATTTAGTACGCGAGTTAAAATTCACTTTTCGGAACTTTGTAAAAATATAAAGCTGTTGAGTTCCTCCAAGGAAAATTGTTTAAGTTTTCCTTAAACAATCTAACACTTAGATATTATTCACTGCCTACTCAAATACTGTTACACAACAACCGGAACTATCAACTGTATGAACAACACGAGCTGTATAAAAACTATTCCCCCTCTGAATGTCTCTTCTTATATAGAAAAATGTTGTTTAAGTTAAGCATTTGCGAATTGGATTGATATTTGTCCATTATGCTTAATGGCCAAATTCGGAATTGATTTCTTCCAATCTAAAGTGAATGTTTACTTTACGATTTGCAATTTTGCTTATTTGATTTCTAACTTATGATCAGCTTGATTTGATATATATTTGTTTATGTTATTGTTGCGATCTTATGTGCTTTGATGATGATTGAATTATTGCTGAGCTTAGTGCTCTGCGTTAATGTGATATTAGTCATAAGTAGTTTTGCAAATATTGCGAAATAGTTTACAATGTTGCAAGTTAGATAGTTTTACAATGTTACAAGTTAGATAGTTTTACAATGCTGCAAGTTAAGTATTATAAGTTATAATGTTTATTCAGGTGTCTTACTAAATCTGGTTGTAATTATCCTTGGTGCTAGTTGCGTAACTCGCGCATGGAGTTTCAAATTTCCACAAATTTACCGAATTAACCGAGCTAAAACATGATCGATTCGAATTCATCATCATCGTGGCATTACAGCCCGAATCGAGCTTTAGCCTCCTTACTGCTCCGCCTGGGTTCGTCTCGATTCAGCCACTGCGTCCTCCAGTTCGGTGCTCGCAAAAGTGACCTGCTGTCAGCATCTATCGAATCCTCCCAGCGCTTGCGTGGCTTACCGACTGGCTTGGCTCCGCTCGCTCGCCCCTTGACGTGGCCAGACTATTGCAGTTTTTTTTAGCCGTATTACATTATATATGGTATACAGCTCGCTGTTATATCGGATTCGCCATTTATGTTCTTCCTGTATTGGACTGAAGATTCTTTGCAATGCCCGTCTTTCCAACGTATATCAGGCTTTTTCAGACACCTGAGTCAGTGTCCAGGTTTTGCTTCCGTAGCACAGTACAGGTCTGATAATTGTTTTGTAGATGCAAAGCTTCGTATTCCTGTGTACGCATCGAGATTTCAAAGTAGGAACCACTGAAAAGAATGCCTTATTGGCTAATTGAATCCGTCGTTTGATTTCGTCATGCTCAAGCCCATTCTTCGAGAGGTTCGACCCTAGGTACACGAAGTTGTCTACGTTTTCAAGGTTATATTCCCTTATCATTATGTTTTGTCTTACAAGGGTCCTTTTCTTTGATTGGTTCATAATTTTTGTTTTTTTCCCCTAATTTCTGAAGACCAACTTCTTTGGCGGTTTCGTCTAGAGTTACAAATACTTCCTTTGCATCTTTGAACGCTACTAGCTGTGTCGACTTAAATAAAAGAGTTCCTCTCGTATCAACGGGGATTTTTCTAATGGCATACTCAAGCGCTAATTTAAAGAGTACGGGAGCTAATCTATCCCCTTGTTTTAGCCCTGTATTTGTCGAAAACGAGTTGGTCATATTTGTTCTAATCAGCACTTGTGATGTAGAGTCGGACTTGGTCATTTTCGCCAATCGCACCAGCTTTGCCGGGATTCCGAACTGCAGCATGATGTTATATAATACAGTTCGGTTGATGCTGTCGTACGCTTGTTTAAAGTCGACTAATATTTGATTGATGTTAATGTTAAATTCCCTGTATTTTTCCAAAATTTGTTTGACCGTAAATATTTGGTCAGTTGTCGATGATTCACGTTTGAAACCGCCTGGATATTCAACAAGAATTTTTTCAGCGTATTGGGAAATCCTAAACTCTAAAGTCTCTGTCAAAAGCTTGTACAAAGTAGTGATATACCCTAGTCGTTTTCGCACAGTAATTTATCTCCTTTCTTGTGAATGGGGCATATGACAATTTTTCGCCACTCATCCGGCATCGTTTCTTGTTGCCAGATGCCTGTCACCAATTTATGGATTGTGCTTAAACCGGGAATCCCGCCTGTCTTCAGGAGCTCCGCGGTGATCCCATCGATGCGCGGTGCTTTGTTGCATTTCAAACGTTCCATGGCATGTCGGAATTCATCTAATGTCGGAGGGTGAGATGAGGCACTGTCCAGGTATATGCCAATTAGTGATGGCGATTTGTCGGGTGCGAGGACATTTCCTTTCAACATTTGCTGGAAATAGGACGTCCATCTCTTCTTCACCTGTTCTGAGCCGCTTATGATGCTTCCACCGGCAGCCCTACATAGGCTAGTGCGTGGTTCAAAGCCTTGTTTTAAGTGCCTCACTACTTTGTACGCTTGTCGAGTTTTGTTAGCCGTAAAGTTGTCACTCATGTTATTCATCATGTTGTCCAAAGGCTGCCGTTTCGCACGTCTAATTATTCTATTAGCTGCTCTCCGAATATCGTCATATTTTTCTTTCATGCTCTTGCCCGTGGTTCAATGTGGATTCTGTAGACCGCATTCTTTTCGTTCAACGCGGCTTGACACTCCTCGTGGAACCATTCATTTCTGCGTTACCGGGCTCTATATCCCACTACTTTTTCGGCTGCTGCATTCCCTGCACTTTTAGGCCAGACTTCGTTGACAGACGTGGTGTGAGGCGGGGAAGCTAGTTCAATTTCCAGACCAGATCTATACTGGGCTTCCATCGTCTTGTTCCGACGCTTGTCGACATCAAAATTGCTCTATCTTCATACGACAGCGATGTTCGACACCGATATCGAATCTTGACTTAAGTAGTGGTTGGAGCCTCAGTTGGCCCCACGGAAGGCTCGCACATCTAAAATACTAGAGGTTCACCTATTCTGAATTAGCATATGATCGATCTGAATAAAAGTGCAGCCGTCCGGGGATGACCATGTATTTTTGTGAATGTCGCGATACGGGAAACACGTGGAACTTACGATGAGGTTTCTACTGCTCGCAAAGTCGACAAGTCGTTGTCCATTGTCGTTGCAGAGATCGTAAAGACTAAATTGGCCGGTGGTTCCGCGATGTGTTTCCTCCTGTGCAATCTTTGCGTTGAATTCCCCCAGCAGGATTTTCACATAATTTGATGGCTGATAGAAATTATCTTTCACTGCCTCATCCTTACCTTCAGTGGGGGCATGAACGTTAATGAACTAAACGTTAAAAATCTTTGCTCGAATGCGGATCGCACACAATCTTCGAATTATCTTTTTCTTATTTTTTCCAAATATCTTGTTTTGAGCGAAATGTAAGGATACATATAAATTCACCAAAAATGCTCGCTGCCGAGAAGTTAAATATATTTTATTACTATTTTAAAAAACCTTACAGCTCATGTACCTACATCAATATTTCCCGAAAATTTCAGTTCGATCGGATAATGCAATCCGGAGCAAACCAACTGAGTTTTTGTGTTGTGTCTATGTACATATGTAAAAGACTATGAATCTTAGTGTGATTTTGCTACTAATACTCTACGAAAATCAGTAAAAATTATATAAATGAATAAGTCATTCTGATTTAAAAACTAATCACGTAGGTACAGCCACTTCCGCAATAGCTACCCGAAACTGATATAAATTGCTGCATAAAGTGTATATTAAATATTTACCTAGAATAACTTTACAACTTCCTGAAAGAACTCTGCATTACACGATGATTTACGGCCAATTTCAAATGGTGCGTGCGAAAAGTTACTACTATATTATTCACACAATCTCGATTTATTTTTGATAAAGTAAATAGGGTGAAATTGGAATTGTTTTTGCGGGATGATTAAAATTGAAAATTTTTTATTTATCTTGAAAATTTTTATTTGACATAGTGGTTTCGAAAGCATGCACTGATTCTCATCAGACACCAGCACACAGTGCATACTTGACTGGTGTGACCACTGGCAGTTGGAAATCATTAATTGTTATTTACGCTGGTTGTGACCAATTTTAACATCTCCGACTTACATCCATGGAAATAATTTACTCATAAAGGTTATTGATTTGTGAAACCACTTTGTCAAATAAAACCACTTTGTCAAATAAAAATTTTCAAGATAAATAAAAATTTTTCAATTTTAATCATCCCGCAAAAACAATTCCAATTTGATTCTGCTTTCGGAGGCTTATTCCGCAAAACGATCGAGTTTCCCGTATCAATTATTCTTTGCTTTGATAAGCTTTAGAGACGATATACGTTGTCTATGCGATTATAGACAAGTAGGGAACCGTGATCACAAATCAATAAATAGGGTGATTTAATATCGTGCCGATTGAAATGTCGTGTCTGACACTGTTGCACTTTAAAATTAACACATTTGCTCATACGCTCGAAGTCATATCAATTTGCATCAAGTACATATTTAATGTTTGGCTAATTTTTGGCCTTCATAGTGCAACGAAATCGTCACCCACCTATACAGTTTGTCTGCTTAGCCGGGGTCTCTCATGAGATCATCGTATGCCTGAATGGATTATTTGGAAACATTGATGTTTTCAATTTTATGTGAATATTTATCGTTTCGTTGATCATCTGCTCGTATTTGCTAAGGAAACAAAAAAAATAATTTAATTCAACAAAAAGCGATTGCATTTTTCATAAGCACTTATCAAAGAATCAAATATTTTTATTATCTCTGCCAATTATATTTCTTTCATAAAGATTAGAAAGCTATGCAACGTAGTTCTCGACAAGGAAAAAATAGTTGGACAGCTCTTTGCTTAGCCTACTACGTCACATATTTACCAATAACACATGCAAGCTAAAATTAAATTGATTGGACTGGATGAAGGAATAATTCCATGAAAAAAAAACGTTCCTCGCTGTCACATTAATTAGCCCAAGAAGTTTATTTCCCTGAAACGATAACCATCTCAAGCTCAGGTGTTTGCACTCGCGCAACGATCACCTGCAAATAAAGCTCGAAACTCGTACGATAAGTGCGCAATAACTTGCACTAACGTGCCCAGATTTGAGGACACCAGTTTCGCGACGCATAGATAAGTGGATACCAAGGCTACGCAATAGAATAGCAACTCTTCGGAATTCGGCAGGTGGTCGCCGCACCTGCTTTCAGTACTATCAATTGCGAGCAATAGCTCGGGAATGCAATCTAGGTACAAGTAAGTGGCTCAGGTGCAAACAGTTGCGTAGATTTTGCGTACGTTCCAAGTACATTCTACGTGCTGAGTTCAGATATTCACGCATACACTCATAAGACGGCAGATAAGAAACCCAGAAAGCTCAAACGGGTGAGCACGTCTTGCCTTGCCTTCGCAAGCCGTTTTGATAAGACAACGCCGAGTCGACAAGTGTCTTGCAAGCATTATGTGTGCCGTCATTAGATCAAGTTGTTTACCGAGAGATACCGATAATGGCCACAATCTGATTAGTCAGGTGTAAACAAATAAAACGATGGAAAACATTCCCGGGCTGCGGAGTGATACAGCTGGGTCGCGAGCTCGCGATAACGGAACGGAATGTGGTCCCGAATGTAAACACGAACGTAATTTAGATTAGGTTACTTACTTCGCTGGACGTATCCAATGGTGCGTTCGAACTTAGCAAGCGATCTTCATCTTTTTTGTACGGAAGATTAGAAATTGTTTCCCCGAAAACATCAGATAGTTGTGGTTGTTTATAAACTTAAATAAATTATTTCATTGCTCAAACAGCAAACTAGTCAAATCGATAGAAATAACCTCTTAATCAAACCAAAACAACTCAAGGTTACTCAGAAACTGTGGGATCAAAGCTAAATCCTGCAAAAACGAAAACTCCTATTATACCAAATTAAGTTAAAGGAGGGAACCTATTAATAAAGTAAAACAATGAGAAAAATGTAAGCTCTTAAGGGGGCAAGATGGTTTCCGAGGCCGAAGAAAAGCCGATTTTTGCGATTTTTTTTCTCAGCTTTGAGTGAAAATAATTACTAATTTTTTATAACACATTAGAAAACTATATTTTGAGAGTATGTAGGAATTATTGTAGAAAAAAATATTAATTATTTATCCCGTGGTGGCAGTAGATCAAAGGCACTTCGAAAAAAAGGCGTCGTGCGGTGCGTAAAACCTGGCCTGACAGTGTTATCTGAAATCCAAAAATCGAAGTGATTTACTTAATATATTAGTTTTTTTCGCGGATGAACGAAATTATATTGAAAAATATGCGATTTCCGATTTTTGGTGCGGTTTTCAATTTGGAGGTACCATTTTCACATAAAAAATCAGCCTATGATTGCCCGTAAAAAATAGTAAAATTTTTAAAAACAAAAAACGATCGTTCATCCGCGAGTATTTATCATATTAAAGATGTCCGGCAAAGTTCATTAAGATCGGTGCATTAATTTTTGAGTTATGTTACGCACCGACTTCAAAAATGTAGTTCGGAGTTTCGAGCTAGACTATTTCGGTTTCTCGTTGAAATATACCTGGCAACACGATCATAAAATAACCGGTATCTCTGCGAGTTTTAGTCCGATTGACTTGAAATTTTCAGAGGATATTCCAGAGATATTGTACTTTCATATAAAAAAATAATTGAAAAATTTTTTTTGTTTAAGTTGGAAACCATCCTGCCCCCTTAAATAGCTGAAATAAGAACCTTAATCAGAAATAAACTATATAATATACTTACGAATTCGGGGGCGTCGTTTAACTTAAGGCAGTATTCTGGTCTAGAGGCTCGATTTTGAGGTGATTTTACGGACGCAATAAAAAAACCATAAACATTTTTAGTATCCATTTTATTATTAACATTTTAAAAGTATAAAAATGTATTGAAAAAGTTTGTTGTAGATACAGGCCGGCGAAGTGAAGACTAAAAAAAACTTGTCTCATGGTTGACATGATTCCAACCTTCCTGGTGGTCTGAAACAGAAATTTTTGGCGAATTCTGTAAAAAAGAGAAAGTAGAATTAGTCTGACGTAGGCGTTTTGAAAAAACTATTTTTTCGCAAAATGGTGTCCATGTAAAAAAAAAAGTGTTTTTTTGCGTAATTTTTTCAACTTTGGGAATTTTTTATCCCTACGTCAGACTAATTCTAATAGTGTTAAGAAGGCTTGTGCAAAATTTCACGTAAATCAGTCCATTACAACTAGAGATATCATGTCAACCGTATCGAAAAAAGTAGTTTCGAGAAAAACGCGTTTATAACTTGGAGTCTCGTTTCAGGCAGTCTAAATCGTTTACTGGTATGCTATCGTTTAATTTCTGACGCAATGTTCCTTCTTCAACTTAGTTGGCGAGTCACAAAAGTAACTGTAACTTCAAAAATAATTCGAATTTCCGAAAATCTTATTAAACGCTTATTCTTAAAGGTCTAAACTTTGAAAATATGCGAACGAAAAAAATCGATTTGATCAAATTTCTAGACCAGAATACCCTCTTAAGAAAGTGCCCTGCAATGAGTAATTAAATAATCTAACAACCTTCTGTGATCAGATACAGAATGTGGAGAGCAGCAAATTTATGGCTTTTGCAGAAACAGTAGATATTATATATTTATTATATATATAAAATTTAGAAAACAAATATTTCAATATCGAATTTGGAAGTCATCATTGCACATAATCATTTCAGTTCAGGAGGTTCTGTTAGTCTGGTCCTCCACTTGCAACCTATTCACCCAATGTAAATTTAAACTGTAAATATTTTATAGTTAAAAGTTAATTAGGAGTACATAATTAAGTAAAAAAACAATAATGAAAAATTAATTCGTGTTTAAAATTTCATTTAAGATATAAATGCAGTACAAATAGAATTTAAGGGCTAAGCCAAGTACGCAGTTTGGGTACAATGTCAATTTGCATACAAATTTACCTAAAGGTAAAAGCCAACGGTTTGCTTATGATTTTACCACATCCGTACGGAGTTACGAGGTAAAACTTACTACCAATACTGAACTGTAATAGATGGCGTTATATAAACTCTCGATTATTTTACCAGGTTTTTAAGTGTCCGATGCAGTAAAATCGGAGTAACGTTTTGAAATTTGGCTGGAATTGAGCAGTGATCATTAGTTTTTGTGTAAATTTCATAGTTTCAAGCACTATTTTTTCTAGTATCGTGAAAATATACTATATAGAATTTTTTTTTGTAAAAAACAAACACATTTGATAAGATATTTATTGAATGCCGTCACATTGATTTTAGCACATAGATTTACCGTTGTAATTTCTCTATACCGATGATTTTACTGCTATCATTGGGAGAGTTCGATCCATTCTTTTTACAGAATCTCCATAATTGGCTTTAGATTAGGATTCAGATCAAAAATATCGATATCTGTCAAGAAATTGAAATAATCTAGCTTCCATAAGAAAAATTGATTTTCCAAATAAAATCTTTTTGTATTGAAGCTAGGAAACTCAAATTACATAGTTCGATTAAAAATAAAATATTTACTGCCCTGTCTCGTTGCGAAAAATATGCCTGTTTCGGAATGTTGTTTGTGCCTCTTGGACATATTACTAATAGGAAGAAGACTCATGTTTGCACGCTCAGAAGGTGGTCGAGAACTATGTGTAGGTTCCGTATTGATTTCTGGTTTCGAAGGTAAAATATCCCTGTAAAATTATTAGTGGTTGATTGTGTGCTTTTTAATTAACCTTTTGTTAAAGTAAGACCACATCGCGGCAGCCTCAAGAGGCGAAGTCACTTCTTCCAAACTTCTCTTAATTCATACCATTTCTTTTTACACCAGTGCAAATTAATCAAATGAAGTTATAAATAACAAAACTCGATACAGCAATGAAGGAATCATTACGTGTATAGGATTTTTCACTAAGGAAATGGCAATTTTGTATTTAAATCACTCTTTTTCGCAAACGCGTTATACAATTAAGCTGCAGCACCCTGGACAACGATTACTTCCTGGACACATGCAAAGTAGCAAAGATTATCCCCATCCATAAGAAGGGCAAAACTAAAGAGGCCAGCAATTTCCGACCAATCTCCTAACTTGGGGAAGATTTTTGACAGAATATGGATGGAAATGATAAAAAAAAACTATTGTGAGCTCACAAAGGTACTTCCTGTCCACCAATTAGGTTTTCGGCGCAAGCACGGCACGCAGCACGCCATCTTATAATTGCATGATAAAATTGTGCTCACTTGAATGAGCGAAACATTCCGACAGTAGTGTGTGCTTTATATATCGAGAAGGCTTTCGATTCCGTCTGGCACGAAGACATTCTATTTAAGGTAATCAAGTTTGGATTCCTGCAAGAAGTAATAAGACTCGCCGCAAACTTTCTTACCAACAGACATCACTATGTCAGTGTTAATCGAGCAGATTCTCTTATAGAGCCCGTGACATCAGGAGTGCCACAGGGTTCTGTTTCTGGACCAATTCTTGGTCCCTGAACAGAACCTTTAAACCGCTGACCTTCCGATTCCAAAGGGCCAACACCAAGTTCAAATCCTCCAATATGCCGATGACACAATCTTATTTGATGTACTCAAAGCAGCGAAGAGCCTGGAATACTACTTGGTAGAACTAAGTCTTTACTTTGACGAATGGAGTATGAAATCAAGCAGTAGTAAGACTCAGCTATGCATTTTTTGCAATCCTTCCAAGTATCGGGGATATGAAACTGTCCGCTACAATACCCAAAAAACTCGCTGTCTCGTTTGGAATATCTAAGATTACTCCTGGCCCATCATTAAAGTATCTCGGAATCGATTTCCAGGAATTATTAAAGTTTAATCCCTTTGTGCGGCGAAAAATCAAAGCTGCCAAATCTGCATTCCAAAGCATCCAACATATTTTCGGCATAACCACCAAAGCTAACCCTACTTTGAAAAAAAATGACATGGCGCCCAGAGCTATGTAACATAGCGCATTATTTATGGCCCCAAACGCTATGTACATAGTACTCTGAGCTATGCAATATGGCTCCCAGCGCCATAATGTCAGAATCTACATAGCGCGTGGTCCTATGTAACATGGCGCAGCATTTATGGCCCCACACGCTATATTACATAGTACCATGAGCCATTTAATATGGCTTCAGTTGTCATACCGATTCGTTATTTCTGTCATAATGTAAGTAACACCAATTATAACTCACAGCCATACTGTGTGAGGGGACGTATAAATTTCAGCAAGTGACTAAAAGCACTGTGGTCAGATTAGGCTAATTGCCGCCAATTGGATTGTCTAAAATTTGAATTGGGGGGTTGGCGGCATTTGGGCCTTATATTTTTGAAAAACTATATTTGGGCTATACAGGAAAACCTTTTAATCGGGACACATCGAACCACCTGAACAATCGAACTATGAAATTACCACACATACAATTTCTTGAAGAAAATTGACTCGGCACTGAAAAAACACATAGCGCCAGACGCCATAGTTTATAGACTTCTGGCGCCATGGTACATAGTCGATTTCGGGACTGTAATAAAATATAGCGCCACACCTACATAGGAACAACTACTTAGGGATATGAGCAGACGCTATGATTATAGCCCTCCACGCCATGTATTATGGTCCTCCACGCCATGTAATATACTCCTCCACGCCATGTACTATAGCCCTCCACGCCGTGTACTATAGTCCTCCACGCCAGGTAATCGCGTGGAGGACTATATTGCATGGCGTGGAGGACTATAGTACATGGCGTGGAGAACTATAAGCATAGCGTCTGCTGCTATGGACTTTTCGCCATGTACTATGGCGTGTGGCGCTATGTTTTATCACAACCCCGAAATCAACTATGTACATGGCGCCAGAAGTCTATAAATTATGGCGTCTGCCGCTATGTGTTTTTTCAGTGTACTTTCTATAAGATCTCCTATCCTGACTTATGTATCCCCATCCTGGATTACTTGCTCAAAGACTGCCGTGGCAGAAGCGGAGGTATTCGGAAGAAGAATCCTGTGCTTCTGCACAGGCATATTCTAGAACTCGGTAACTAAAAAGTGGCCGAAGTACCTTCTCCTGCATCAGGAGTTGGGACTGAAGCCACTTAGGGGACCGAGTTGTAGAATTAATGACACGATTCTACGGACAGCCATAGATTAGATCGCAATTTTAATGTAAAGTAGTGTTTAAGGAAATTATTGCCAGGGCCATTGCAGCTGCTGTACAAGCTGGGAATACCATTAGTGTGTAAGGAACAAAATTTATGCCGAAATATAACTTTAAAAAATAAACCAATAAGATCCAGAAGGCCAAATTAGTATACCGGCTCGATTTTAAGTTTCGTTGTGCAATTAATGTATATGATTACATTAATTGTATAACGAAATTTATTACAATTAATGTATATAAAATTTTCAACTAAAATGAAACCTTCTCCAATCGAAATGAAAGTTTATCCAATTGAAATGAAACCTTTTGCAATGGAAATTCAACCTTTTTCAATTGAAATGAAACCTTTCGCAATTGAAATGAAACCTTTTCCAATTGAAATGAAACCACTTTTATTTGAAATGAAACCTTTCTCCAAATGAATAAGAATTTGATAGAAAATAGTTTCATGATAATTTATTTTTTATGTAAATGTATGAAAAATAATAAGAACATATGAAGAAAATAAAAATGATATAGAATATGATATTTTAGCGATATATATTTTAATTATAAAATACAGTTTAATGTAATGGTTAGCCTTCTGCAACTTGTGGTATTTGCGAAACCATATCTGGGCCATAAATAGAGCAATCTTCTGAAGTGACTGGAAGCACGCTTTCTTCAATAACATTGCTAACGTTATGGTCTGTACTTATGTCACTTAATGCAGAACAAGCGTGCAATTGAATTTTCGAAAATGCTTTTTCCATTGGGCTCAGCATCGGCGAGTAAGGGGGTAAAAATTTAATGTACATCCGCTATCTGCAACCACCTCCTGAGCTGCTCGCGTTCTGTGGATTCGACAATTAGCCAAAATCAGAATTGAGATTTCCATCTTTGGCATGAACCAATTTTTCTACAAGCTCCCGTAAGAATAGCTTAAATCTATCAGCATTTACGGTTGCATTTGAAATTATTTTCGAATAAGCAACACGACCGTTATTCATAGCTGTAATAAGCGTAACATTATGTCCCCTTACAGTAGGTATAACAATGTGAGCTCGTGTAGGGACTTTGGAACGACCTTGGGATCTCCGAAGGTGCAGATAAAAGCCGCACTCATCTAAAAAAAATTAATTTTCCTCTTTGTTGCGGTGCCCACTGCGAAAACTCTCTGGCGTACAATTGCAAAGTTCGAAGGCAATTCATATGGTCAACTTTAACCGAAGTAAGCTTCAGTGTAATTTTCAGCTCCCGCAGAGCATTAAAAATAGTGCTTATCGACACAGTTATACCTTTTTCTTCATATAGTTTATTTTGCTTTCAAAGAGAATTGTGGGATCTCTTTCGACATAGCACTCAATGTTTCCCAAAAAATCCGGTGTTAATTTTTTTATTCGGTTTCCTCCGAATGAAAAACTTCCGAATGTTTTTTATGGCGCGATAAAATTGTTTTCACTGAATTTATATTCAATGATGTCATTCGCGCTGCTTCGGAAATCGTTTTCCCTTCTTGGTGCAGTTTAATAACCAGCAATTTCATATTTCCGGCTATTTTTTTATTTTACTTGATTTTTCTTGATTTGATTTTGTTTGAATTTATTTTTACTTATATCTAACACTAGTGTAAGTACTAAGTTAGATGTTATTCACCACATTTCACTGTTACTGTTCACTGTTAGGTTACACACTACTATATATCTGTACACTATATATCTGCGTCAAATTTCTATGATTTTTAACAAGAAAAACTTTAAACACTTTGTTCTCAAAATTACTTTTTTCGACACGGCCGGAAACACAACTCGCTCAATTCTTTACCGACTGACTTGAAATTTTGGCAGTAACTTTCAAACAAGATTATCTAGAGAAAGACGTAGGGTTTTTTAATGTTGCATATTTTATTTGTTATAAACATTTTGAGTACATATTTTTAAGCAAAACAAAAAACGCTTTTATTTCAAATGTCCAAAAAGTGATATCAAAAATTATCCCTCCGTCTTTCTCGAGCTTTTTGTATGTTAATTGAAAACATATTGGGCTTGTATTCCAGATTCACAATTTGAGGAGAAACTTTTCCGGCCGCGGAGCTTTACATTGATGACGGGCATGCAGTCAACCACCTGCTCATCCGCCATTTTGTTTTCGATCGCCAAAAAAATGTATGCAAACACTTTAATGTATAGGCAATTTTTTTATTTTTCGTTATTTCCCCGGGAAAAAATCTTGAAATAAGGTTATCTTTCGACTCTCTACAGTGATGTTACCTCTTAATACTGGAACTCCCTCTGCTTTCTCCGCGATTTTCCACATTTTGAGAACTCACTGCACTAGAGGATTCTGCCTCCCGACCAGGATGCCAATAATTAGAGCTTCCTGAACTAAAATCTTCTGCCCTGCTCTTTTTTTTATTTTAATGATCACTAACAACTTAATGCACCTAACAATTAGAATTACTCATATAGAATTATTGGAATTAACAAATTTATGCACTTCACGCGACAGTTGCAGTCGCAGCCCATCTAACGGAACGTGAATAACGCAGTTAAAAATTTTGTGATAAAAACTGCCTGGCATCAACAAAGAATAGTGGACTATTTACTTCAAAAATAATTTTTCTGAAAATTGTTGCTTATCCGAGTTTCATTTAATTTGAAAAAGGTTTCATTTCAAATAAAAGTGGTTTCAGTTCAATTGGAAAAGGTTTCATTTCAATTGCAAAAGGTTTCATTTAAGCTGAAAATGCTCTAATAAAAACCTTTTCAGATTCAACAAAAAAAATGAACTGAAATTTTCAGGATTCATTTGTGTATATGTCGAATAGGTCTAATGTTAGTTAGCATTAACCCATCGACACTGGAGGCCATTTTAGTAGTATTTTAAGTACCCCTATAACTCTATCAACAAATAAATTGGCAATAAACCAAGCATACGAAATGAATTTCGAACGTATTTCAAGCTTGCATATGATAACGTTTTGGACATTTTACCCCTATATGTGCACTAGGTGCCCCGTAGGGGTGGTGGGAAGTTTGCGCCAAAGAATCTATCACTGCAAACGTGCTCGTGATGGTCATATGAACAAAATCGAATTACATTCATAAATGCAACATGTGTTTTATCTAAACACGATATTGTTATATCCTTATTGAAAAATCCTGTATTTCACGAGTGAAAATAAGTACAGTCTGTCAAGAATGAGTTTACACATAGGAAAAAAATTCAATTTTTCATCTTTCTAATTATAAAATACTACTTTTTATTTATGTAAATGAATGTGTTTTTCTTAATTATAGTTATTTACATTATTTCCAACCGATATATACAAAAAAGTACAACTTTAATGCAAAACAAGAACGAAAAGACCAACGAAAACAATTATTGCAATTCTTGAAGTGTCAAGAAACTCTTTACACAAATTATTATTGTATTTAATATTTATGTACATATTTACAGGATATTTAATATTATTTGGTATATTTAACATTTGGTATGGCCACCTTTGGCATCCACCACACATCGCAACCGATTTTTCATTGAATGAACCAACTTTTGCAGGTCATACGTGGTTGGTATTTTTTGCCATTCTTCGAGAATCGCAATTTTTAAGGCAGTTCGGTTTTTGGGTTGCCTTTTAGCGACTTGTTGTTTTAAGTAAGCCCATAAATTCTCGATGGGATTTAAGCCCGGACTCTTGGCTGGCGTATCCATCACTTTTCCGCTGTTGTATAAGGGCCACATTCGCACCATATTCGCCTTATGTTTGGGATCGTTGTCCTGGTAAAGCTTAAAATTTAGTTTGCTGTTATTCATAAACCCGAATTTCTGCGCACTGCTTGCCAAATATGTTTTAAGGATATGCAAATATGGTTGGGCGTCCATGGTTGACTCGATGAATGCCAAGTCTCCTACTCCTCTGCTTGAGAAGCACCCCAAATCATAACGGACAACTTACCAAATTTTACAGCCGGAATGATATTTCGATTTTCCAACGATGTTAAAGGCTTGCGCCACACTCTAGTCGGTCCATCATTATAGTACAACATCATTTTCGTCTCATCGCAGAATATGACGTCGTCCCAGAAGTCAACGGGTTGAAAAAGGTGCATCATAGCGAAAGAAAAACGCTTTTCGATGTTTAGTGCAGAAAACAGTGGTTTCTTTCGTGCAGCTCTTGATGAGAACTTATTTCGTAGGATGGCCTGTCGTACTGTTTCATGGGAAACAGCAGCATCACACTCTTCCTTGACTTCCCTAGCAAGTGTTCTGGTTGAAATCCAGGGGTTTTTATCAAGCTTCCTTATCATAAGGCGCTCTATACGTTTAGATATTTTTGGTTTTGAGCCACCTCCACACTTTGGCTCCAATCTATTCTCATTTTCAGCACGATTTATAACGTTATAGACTGCCATTTGTGCTACACAAAACATTTCCGACAGTTTCTTTGCACTTTTACCTAATTGGTGATTATAGTACATCATCTGAACTAACTCAAAGGATAATCTTTTGCCTGGCATTTCAAAACACAATATCTCACTTATTTATGCGTATTAGCCAAAAATTAATCACACACTAATGATCAAATTTATAGAGCTTTACAATACAGACCAAAAATTACGGTAAATTTACCGTATCGTTGCAGTAATGCAAAAAAAAACTTTTGTGTAAAGAGTTTCTTGACACTTCAAGAATTGTAATAATTGTTTTCGTTGTTCTTTTCGATCTTTTTTTGCATTGAAGTTGTACTTTTTTTGTATATATCGGTTGGAAATAATGCAAATAACGATAATTAAGAAAAAAAAATTATTTACATAAACAAAAAGTAGTATTTTATAATTAGAAAGATGAAAAATTGAATTTTTTCCCTATGTGTAAACTCATTCTTGACAGACTGTATGTGGCGAAGATTCAACTTAAATTGTGATATGCAGGAGATGCTAGTCAATGATAACTTCATTGGCAATGTGATGAAATCAGCTGATTTATTCAAGAGAATTTCACATAAAATTTTTAAAATTATTTAGTATCACTGATTTTAAGTCATCATCCCTAAATCACCTCTCTGACCACCCAGACGACATTTTCCTCGCATTCTGAATCATTCAAAATCTTTAGTAGCCATTCAGCATCGATAAAAACTCTTTAACAGCCCGAAGAATAACAAAAAATGCCTCTCGAATCGTTTTTGGCCAGCGCTTCAAAGTGTTTATTAGCGGTAACTCCCCGTTATTACATAGTGCTTGTCATAAATTAGGCCGGGACTACTTCGGTACTCGTAAAACCGATTTCCAATTGATTTATTGTGTCAAATGTTACAGCGGTTCCCGGCGACGACTAGCATCCAAGAGAGCCGGGATGTTCCGCTTAATCTGCACGCAGTTCCTCCCGCTGCTGCTCAACTTCGACGGAAAATTAAATTAAAATTAGATACTCACTTTCCGAGCACATTGAAACATTCCAAATGCTCCTGTGCGTTTTGGAAACGATGTATCGACACGTAGCGTACTTCGAGCTGCTTGAAAAGGTGATCTTGATAGCACATGTCATTAGGTGATCAGTTTGTCTATTTGGGGTGGATTAGGTCTACATTTGCTTGATGCCCACTTTCCGAACGCATGTGTGTCGGGCTGGGCCTAACGACCTGAGTTTTTCCACAATCGATGCTGTTCGCACGAATTCGAGTCAATACAAAGCAGAGATCAAGCGTCGAGCAATTTTGTCAACAAATGTAAGACATATGTTCTAGCGCTATAAATAAGCGGAAAACTGAACATGACGAAGACGATGCCAATCGTTCGCTACTTAGCTGCTACGGAAAACTCTTCCTCATATCCTTACCGGGATGAGTAGTTGCTGGAAATTTGTCGTTTTGGGTCTGAAGCAAAAGCACCGGTAGCTGTTAGATTCGACGACCTACAGGAGCATGTGTTCCATGCATCATTTGCCTTTGGTTTTTCTCGATGGGAGTAATTTGACGAGCGTTCTCCCCACATTTATCTTTCAATGCAAGCCTTGGAGGCAATTTCCATGAATCTTGTGTGTTGAACTTTTCGTTGTGGATTGATGAAGATATCAGTCTATCAGTCAAGTTGTCGCTGTTGTTATTATATAGTTCGATGAAGTGATCAAGGATCCTGAAAGCGTAATTTCGCAATACATTCATGACTTATTTGGCAAGTTAGGATATTCTGCGTGAGAAAATTGAAACTAGCTATCTCTATAGACTTTACGGCTTGTTTTTCTAATAAAAACAGTCAACGAAAAATTGAATACCCTTTTCACATTCATTGCATCTATAGCATTAACACCTACCTTCTCTAAGATAGGTGACATACTTGAGGGAATGCGTGTAAAAATGTTAAAGCGCGTCCACATGACAAATCCATCCATTCAAAACTGTACCAAGTTGATCCTTCCAATAGAAATATCATCAACATTTGCGCCCCATCTGTGCCCCTCTAACTCAAGATCCACCGAATTGAGTGATTTGATCGAATCGAGAAACCGCTGTTAGCAATAAAACTTTCCGATAAGCCTGTCGTCAAATATCAATCGTGTGTCGTTCCTAAGATCAACAACGTCTTGTCTGCGACAGCCGCTCATTTAGCAGACAGGCAACGACCGAATCTATTTCCATCATTTTTCGATTTAGAAATGAAAAACACTCAGGCAAATTCGTCGGCATACCTTGGATTCTTCCAATAAAATACGCCAAACATTTGTCCCTATAAATCATTCGCTGGTTCGTTTCGGCAGTTCAGGAGACAGAGCCGTGGCCGGCGCGAAAAGACGTGATAGCTTGGTGGACCCAAACTTAGAACACGCACGGACGAACAACGCGACAGTCGTTGCGACGAAGAGACGTTGTCAAACATCGAAACCGAATGTGCAATGTGGAGCGAAACCACCTGTCTAGCAAATTATCATCAATTAAAACTAGCGACGTTTCGAACATAGCTCAAATCGCTCTTCAGTCTGCAAGCTAGCAAACAACTCAGTTTACTGTGCCTTGGCGGATGAGAGTGAATCCCCAGTGCAAAGAAGCAGAGAACTTCCGTTTCTGCAGTCCTGACGGCCGACTTTGTCATTGTGACGGATTGCTGCAACTTGGTCTACAATTGCTCGACAGATGCGGCTAAATTCATTCTTTCCGAGATTTTCAACCATTTGAGTTTGTGCCTCTGGCAATCAAGACAAATTTCTGCGAAAAATTTGCGAATAGTGATATTATTAGATCGACACCAGCTGCAGTTAATTTATCCGCACACACGGTCTTAATCCGTCATTCGGATTGCTAAAGCGTATTAGTGTTGTCAGTTGATTACTGAGAATACGTAGTGGATGATTTACAAATAGCTAATTTTTACACTTAGTTACGAGGGTAAATCAATAAGTAATAATAAAGAATATAAACCAAGGTGATTAAACTTAACAAATATATTTATTTTTCAATATAGTCTCCTAACAAGTTAATACATGTATTCCATCTTTTTTCCAAACCCAGGATATCCTTGGAAAAAAAATTCTTTATCTTGACTCTCCCAAAATGCCTCAACAGCGGCCGTCACTTCGCTATCATCTTCAAATTCCTTGCCCCGAAGGTTTTCGTTGAGCCAAGGAAAGATGTAAAAGTCGTTGGATGATGCAAAAACAGTTTTCCGAGGAAAAATGTAAAAGTTCGAATCCTGCTTTTTAAATTTCAGCCATCTAAACCGCAGGTTTGTGAGCCGGTGCGTTATGTTGATGGAACAGAACTCCGGCTCGCAGTTTGCCGCGTCTTTTTTCCTTCATTGCCTCTCGCAATCTTCTTATTTGGTCTGCGTAGTAAGAGCCTCATATAGTGGCTCTCTTTTCCAAATATTCCACTATGATAGTTCCTTCAGTGTCCCAAAAAACTCATGCATAACCTTGCCCGCCGAGCTCGGCACTTTGAATTCCTTCGGCGTTTGTGAAGTGGGTTGCTTCCATGTCATTGATTGCTGTTTGGCTTCTGGATCAAAATGGTAGATTCCAGCCCCTGGACACGGACGGTATAACTTTCCAATATTAGCCCCTTCAATCCTCTCGCGCACAAAGCATGTTAAAGCTGCCTTTACGCCATTTCGACCTCATTGTCAAATTGGAGGGGAACTACTTGGATTTGACTCGATTTGACAATGAGTAGCTAAAAAATTACTACCATCCCTTTCAATGTAAATCTTATGGGCATGTCCACTCCATTTCTACTATCTCACTGGTAGATTCAAATCTCATCCATGATCACGAAACGTGACAAAAACATCTCCTGATCTGCCTGGAACTTTTCGAGATTCACTGTCGAAATGTCGACTCGTTTCTTCTTTTGCCAGTCGGCTAACATTCTCGGCCCCTTCTTCATATGTAATTCGAGGGCAAAAATTCTTTAAACACTGCCATTCGAGATCCCTGTGACCTAAGCTATTTGCCTCATGGTCACTCTGTGATCTACCAACATGACATCTTTGATTTTTTTCACATTATCTTCAGTGGGGCACGTGGTTGGACGGCCTTCGCGGTTTTCGCCTTCATTGGATGTTCTTCCCAGCTTAACCTCTTTGGCTCAGCGAGCAACGGTGGAATATGGAGGAGCAGAGTCCCCTAATATTTCCACCATGTCGCCGTGCATGTCTCTGGTAGACAATTTGTTCAAACAGAGGTACTTAATGACAGCCCTTGTTTCGTTTTTATCCATTTTGATGTTCTCTCTTCGACTGTTCGTATTCAAATGAATGTACCTCCCTGGAATCATGGCCTATTTATTTCTTTTTTTTTGCTGACTTAGTGAGTATATGTGTATCCGAACTGAAAATAACCGATTATCATTACTTATTGATCAACCCTCGTATATTTTTTGAAAGAAAAATAGGAGAATTACGATGTTTTCCAGTGGAATTTGTTTCAGGTGGTGAATTACGATATTTATCAGAAGTGAAACACGAAAGAATATACGTTCTAAGGAAAAACCTGTTCCGTTGATGAACCTGTTTTAAGGAAGAATAAAAACTCGTATGTCAAAGCATGGTACTCTTATTTTCAGCTTTCTTTAGAGACTGCTTTGGAAGTAACTACAAGATTGAACCACCGCTTCTCCACCTGGGGTGCGACTTTATTGAAATGGGTAAGTCTGCTTATAGCGAATTCAAGTTCCTCCTAAAGCTATGAACCAAGCGAAATCATTGCTTTATAGTCGCGGGTCGTCTCGATTTTCCAGAACCGAGGCTCAGATATATCCTTGTCTATCATATTTGATAAAAAGCGAACAAAGAGCAAAACTGGTCACCAAGCCCAGGTATGCTGGGCAAATGTGTAAGCATGCATTCGACAGCAAGAAATGATGGTATATTGGATACGGTAGATGCGGTATCTAACTACTAGATTGATTAGATGCTGTATCGATAAGATAATAGATTAGATGATGAATAGATTAAATCCGAATGCGGTATCTGACTACTTTTGCATGGCATCTGGGTCTTGATAGAGGGATCATAACAAATTTAAATATATTATGGTAGAAGAAATAAGTTTCTCCGGAGCCTCTGGTCTTGGAGATGCTTGCTTTAACAGAAAAGACCCTAATATCAATTTTTGCTGTTTATAGATCTCCTAGATGTAGAATTATTTATAAATGTGCTCGAACTACGCCCGAAAACCATCAAAAGTGAAAATGTAATACTTATCGCAGATATAAATATTAACTTACTAGAAACCTAAAATGCAGAAAACATAGTCTATCAAGCAACCTTGAACGAAAAGAATTATGCATCTTTAATAAAAAATTGCACTAGGGTAAATGCCGGTATAGATCATATTTGTGTCAAACTTAATTCAAAGTTTCTTAAAAATATTCTGTGTTACACTATCGATACCGATTTCGCTGACCACAAAAAAAATAGTTTGATATTGAAAACGTTTGATACTCAAAATAAGTCTATAAAACCAAACTATATATGTTTCAAAAAAATTTTATAAGGAAAGTTTTGTTACGGATGCTAGGAGTATTAACTGGGAAACATTTCTAATAATCTCTGATGTATATACGGCTGCAAAGTGCTTCGATACTACATTAACATATCTAATACAAAATAGTACTACGGAAATAACCACCATAAAATAATAATAACGTAAAACTTATAAAATACTATAAGCTTTAAAACCCTAAATTAAATGACCTAATTTTTAAGTCGAAAAAGGTGTGTTACGAAAATTTGTTCGATTCGGCAGGTAATGATAGCAAAAAGATTTGGCAAGCAGTGAATGCAACAATAGAAAAAACTACGAAAATGCGTTCTATTAGAGATGTGTTTAACTGCTCTTTTTACTGAGCAGTGATCGCAGAGAGCAGTTTGAGCAAAGAGCAGTTTAGAGTAGCAGCTATTCAATCGCAATTGCGATTACAGTTTCGTGCGTACAAAAAACCGCTCGCTACTTTTGATTACTCATTGCCAGTGTTTGCTCGCTACCTTCTCATCGCCTTCGAATTGTGCTTGATAAAGCAATTTCTAGACTCAGATTGCAGTCGCATTGTATGCTTACAATGTGACTGTATTTTTCCGTGGCGATGGATGCTCATGTTTAGGACAAATGTAGTATGTTTGGGAATACGTTGCTTGCATTAATTCGGCACTTGCTAGCAGAAGAATGTATTGAATGTAAGTGCTTGGTAAATCGTCTAGTAGTTTTGTGGTTTTCAAAATGTCATACATTGGATGCAAGCAACGTAGTGAAATGTTATTATGCATGTACAGTATTATGCAGTATGTAATTTAATTTCGAAGATTTATTTTTCCTGGCCAATCTAAAACAATCGGTTTTCCACTTCACCTCGCCGAAGCATGAAGTTTGTCGAAAATTTTATTGAGAAATGATAACAAAAGTTTTACGTGTATTAAACATGCACCCACTAGGGGGCCAATCTGTTCGGTAAGGCTGGACATGAGTCACAACCCCGGTAGGGTTGGAGTGCAGTCACGAGCACCGCCGCAGAAGCCAACTGGCGAACCAAAAAGGATCGCAACATTTTTAGTGCTGCTTTCAGTTTTTCGGGCAGATTTAATTTTGACGTATCTTAGAAACAAGGCCGCTTTTTCCCAGATTTGTATGGGAATTTCTCCTGAAACAACTCAGAAAGGTCCCCAAATTCATGCTAGACCAAAAAATTTTCTTTGGAAAATATGGACTTTTTGCCCAATTTCCCCTATCAAAAATGTTGTCGCCCTTAATATATCACTAATATACTCCCCGACCACTTTCAATCATCGAAAGCGCCATAAAGGCAGTTTTTGCCAAACTATGGTCAAAAAAACCCTTACTCCCCTACAAACTTTTGTATCACAGTAATAGGTCTTGGCCCGTTATGTCCCAAACCACTCTAATCCCAAATTGGCCAATTTTTTCCGATTGCAGCTACTTTCGCCCTAAAAACTTTTTGAATAATTGAATAAAATACTTGCAAGTCCGAAAATACTCGCAAGGGTAGAAAGCAAAGAATCTGAATAGATGAGCATTTAAAATTTTCTGTATTGCAAAAGAGCAATGAGCAGTTGAAAAGCATGAGCAGAAAACAACCAAATTGCTTACTACTCGCCTCAAAACTTTCTGCTTGGCAAAAGAGCAATAAGCAGTCGACCAACATGAGCAAAACACAACCAAATTGCTCACTGCTCTTCATAAAACTATCTGCTCTGCAAAAGAGTAGAGAGCAATTGAACAGCATCAGCAGAGAGCAATCGCACTGCTCACTGCTCTTTTCAAAGAGCAGTGCGATTAGTAGCAGTGATCGCAGGAGCAGCCCCATCTCTACGTTCTATGCATGCTGTTAGCTACAACAATGATTTGATATTGGCCGAAAAATACCCTCGTAAAACTGCTAATATTTTCAATAATTATTTTGCAAATGTCGGAAGCACATAGGCAGGTACTTCTAGGACAAACCGATCTATAAAAAATGCATTACCTTCGTCTAATAATTCACATATTGAGTTGATGTAAAAGTATGAAATAAAAAACATTGTTAAGAAAATGAAGGACAATACCAGCCCCGGTTTCGACGGAGTTGAATCAAAGCACGTACAGCGAAATGTTTATTATGTCACCAAACTATTGGCACATATAGTCAACCTAAGTTTACAGGTAAATTCCCAGACATTTATAAGCTGGCTATAGCAACACCTATCTTTGAAAGTGGAATTCGGACCGAAGCTTCTACTTATAGACCTATATCACTTATATCTACTATAGCTAAAATCATAGGAAAAATAGCAAAGCAGAAACTACTAGCTTTTTTGGAAGAAAACAATTTATTCTCCAATTATCAATTCGGTCTCAGGTCAAGCCGTAGTACACATGACGCCATAGCACTGCTTAGCAAAAAAGTGACCGAAGGGATTGATAACAATAAAAAACCCTGCGCCATATTCCTAGATTTCGTGAAAGCCTTTGATAGTTCATCTCATAGTGATATGCACCAAAAACTTTTCGACTTAAATTTATATAATGTCTGGTTAAACTGAATAAATAGCTATTTGAAAAACAGAGTTCAAAAAGTAAAGATAAATGGTGAATTTAGCGACACGAAATCATTTCACTTTGGTGTCCCTCAAGGTACGATTTCAGCTCCACTGTTATTCTTAATTTATATAAACGATTTATATAAAGTTCAAACTGCGGGAGAGATAATCTCTTTCGCTGATGATACAGTTTTATATGTTAAAGACGATTCATGGAACGGTACACTTACTAAAGCGAATTATAGTGTATCGTGCATTGGGGGACTGGTTGCATGAAAACCGCCTATCGCTAAATGTGAAAAAGTCCAATTTTATTACTTTTGCCACGGACAAAAGATTTATTCCAATTAGTTCATCAGTGAAAATACACTCGATTGGGTGCAAATATCTTGGTGTTATTTTTGATGAAAACTTAAAATGGGATCTGCAAATTGCAAGTGCCATTAATAGGCTGTAAAAAATTATCCCAATATGTTTATCGATTAGGTCATTTGCTAATAAATTAGTTTTACGAAACTTTTACTATGCAATGACCTAATCTACCTTCAATATGGGATAATTGCATGGTGATCTGCTACAAAAAGTGCATTACAGCCTTTATGCATAAACTATTGATTAAAATCCTTCTAAAAAAACCTCGAACTTATCCTACAGATCACGTCTATTCGGATTTAAATACTTTAAGTTTAGAAGATATTTTTAAACAAGTGGCATCTATTCAAATTTTTAAAGAATATATGACCGGCATTCTATCGATTAATAGCAATTCTTCTGGCGGAGGCTCAAAAGCGTTTCTATTAGTACCTCATAGGAAAACCTCAATCAGACAGCGTCGCTATAGCTGTATTGGCATTACTTTTTTCAATCATCTATAATTTTCAATACTCAGAAGGACTAGCCTAAGTACCTTCAAACGAAGTTTAAACAATGTACTCACTCTATAATAATTGAAATGTAAATTTTAAACTGACTATTCACTACTAGCTAAAATAGATAATGTTCAATATAATAGTTTTATATAGCAAAGCTAATATTATTTTCACGACACTTTTTCTTTACAATTTTAATTTTATTAGTTATAAGCTATGCTCCTCTCAACTGAACTAAGAACTAACATATTTATAAATTTATGTATGTATGTTCTAGTTTCTTACCCCATCACGAGTTCTAAGAACTTTCTAGGGAAGATATAATTGAATTGTACATACTAAAATTGAAATAAAAAAGTCGGTCGTATAAAAGAAGTATTTTGATTTACAGTGGGCAGAATAGATTTTGGTGCGTAAATAAAATAATTTGCCTGTTAAATGGATAAAAAGCCAGTGGCTATGATTTTCGCTAGAGTCATAAAGACAAGAGAAGCAAAAAATATCTCTTATATTCTATGATGTTGTCTGCGTCTTGCTAGAAGCAAGATCGCCTCTTTAAAAACTCGTACGTTACAAGTTAGATGATTTTGGATGATTTTGACACCACTTTGACACATTTTCACAACTTTGAATTTGTTGGCTCATCTAAATTAAATAATATTTATGAGGTACAAACAAACTATTACACTTGAGCACAACGGTGACGTGAAAGATGCAGCCCAACTAAACCAGCTGTATATCCTAATTCAAAATTTGGCAGTTTGACGTTTAAATTGTTATTGTATGTAGTTAATTTGTCCAAAATCTTCAATTCAAGATCATTCGATAAGTACGCAATGTCAGCTTGGGACTTCTAGAAGTACGGGCCGTCGGGCTACGTAATCGGTGTTGCTGTGACGTCATGGTGAAAGGCAATTTTGACATTTACACGAGGCAGTGCCGACATGCACGGAGATTTCACTTGCGGTTTTTAGCTTAAATATGAATAAAACGTTAGTTTTTTGTGCGTGTATGCGTTGTAATGATAATATTTAGTCATAAGTTTGTATCACTCAATTGTATCGTGACAGTAAATCGGCACGAAACATCACATAACCTAACAACAACTGATAAACATTTCGTAGCGAATTTTTCACATTATACCGCACGCACCGCATTAATTTTTGTTTTAGCTGTTCACTCGCACTGTTTCATAGATCTCACTTTATTTTCACATCAATCACTTTAACACAACCTGCACAATTAACATTTTCCCGCGGACGTCCCATAAGACTGCGTGTGTTTGTCGCGACATTTTGTCCTATTACTGTGATGTCATCATTCTGCATGACGGCCCGTACCTCTAGAAGGCATTGGTGAAGTCAAGCAAACGAGACAGCTGTGAAATAAAACAATCTCAACCGATTTAAGTCCATATTAGTCCATATTATTTTAACCCTAGATTTATGGATATTTTAAAAACTTCAGGGGACAAACAGGGGAAAAAATATTCAGGGTTTTGTTTAGGGCATTCTGAAATTTGATAATGCATTTTTCCCGAACGGATGTTTCGATAAATAATAATTTCGAAATACGTCATGCCCATCTTTTTCTGATATAAGAAAATATAAAATATCAATCTTCAATCATTCCTATTAGCGGATATTGGTGATGCTGTTTCAAAATTGATATTTCTACCTTACTGATTGAAAACAGAGGCCGCGATTGCCGTACCCTCTATATCTATCTATTCAGCTGAGTGACCGATTCACTTTTTCGTAGGTACTATTTACAATACGCTGTCGTCAAATCCATGATCGGGTCGTTTAACCGCTCTCGCTCTATTATTGTTTGATGTGTATTTCACTTACACGGGGATATCTCAAAGTATCGGAATAAGTCATATTCGTTTCTCCGAGCTCGCTTATTAATTAATTAACCGATGAAATATGCCCATGGTACTGTCTAACTGTCTCTCGCGTTTCTGTCGATAATAAAGCTTTCGGGACTAATTTTTTCGGAGTGAAAACTTAACGCACCCAGGAAAAAAATAGTCCCGAAAGATTAGGATGAGTGGGGGAAAGTTTCACCTCACCTTAAAAAAGTTTGCTTCGTGTGACGGAAGTCTTACACAATTAAAAATTTATATTTAAATAACCTGGTTTTTGAGAATGCCGAAAAATTTCCAGGAAATTACGTCACTATGGCTACTTAGGGTATTTTCAGGGATAAATAGGAATTGTCTGGGGGTAAGCCGCAGCGCCTATCTGGCAGCACCGGTGAGCACTAAGCATTATGAAAGATATTTTACAGTACATAAATTATGATTTATTTCAAGTAAAGAATAGCATGTGGTAAGTTTTATATTGTTTAGTCACTAGATTGATCTCCACTGTTCTCAAAAATCAACATATTCGTTTAAAAAATGCCAAAGCATTTAACATAATGTGCACATCATAGAATATCAAACCTTTGAATCATATGCATATTTTGTCTGGTACTTAAAAACTAAAGCATTGTTTAAAATAATATTTCGATAGATTTAAAACCATAAATTTAAGGAAATTTTTTCATTCAAAAGCCCAAGCCAAAACAAGTCGTTTTCATACGGTTATATGAATTACGTTCAGAACAGTTTTTGTATGACTTTTTTTTCACTTCATACGAATGTGTTTTTTTCGCACAACACGGTCGCATCGAAATGTGGTAATTATGTTTGACTTTGCAGCAATATCAATCGTTTCTTATGACCAGTCGCACGGTTGTTGGTTGGTTCAATGCACACCTGATCACATATTTGCTTGGTCGTCTTGTTTGTATTTTATTTTAGTGAATATTATACATACGGGGGACAGTACATTACGTACGCAAAGCCATAAATACTTGGGTACTTACACATACATATCGTATTTTGTTCTACTGTTCGCAAGTCTATTCAATTCATTGCACGGAACAATCTTCATTCGTAGTGGGTAATGTTAATTTGCTCATATCAACTCAAGATGACAACGAGCTTGACCGAGTTCAATTTACTAGATAAACTCAATAGAATATCGTTGACACTAAAAACAAGTAATTTTCACAAAAACTTATCTGAAGTCCTTGAGAATTTATTGAACTCCTTCATGGTCATGATGGCGCTACGAATGTTATATTTACAGCTTGCAAAAAAATCTGTAGTCCAATCATTTGACTGCATTTTGATACCCAAGACGAAAGGAGAGTTAATGATAATCAGATCATGTAGCTTTGAGCATAATCTAAGAATACGATAAATCAGTAAACTGTGAGTCCATTTTAGCCCTAGTAAAGTGCTTATTTAACAGTATCCATCTTGCTAGGTAAGTAAAACTGACAAATCGCTTTTGTCCCAGTATAAACTTTCTTCTCAGTTCGGCTTAGACAAATCAAATATGCATCAAAAGAGATGTAAGTACCCACAGTCTATCCTCGTGACCTTCGTTGCATACTTTGACCATGAGACTCCGTTCAAAACTTTTGTGCTTTATTTGTGATTCACATCTCGTATTTAAACATTTATTCCACATACATTTCACACCACGAAACATTGTTAATGTAATCCTTGTTACACCCACGTCCACCTACGACGCGATTAGTCACATTACCTTAAATATTTACGGACCAACTCAGCCCTAAGTACGCTGCTTATACAGAGGACAATTTAATCATTTATCAGGCTCTGTGCCACAAAACAGAAAACAGTAATAAATTGTCATTAAAACTTGAACTGATCTCATCGCTCACATCACCACAAATAATGCCGTCTGTCAACCTTCAGGTTGAAACCCAGGTGACCTGATCTGTGCAAATAGCGATCCGCAGCTTACCAGCTCTTGGCGCTTATAGCCTCTGGTGCTCGAAAGCAGCTTCATTCTCCACACTACTCTTTCTAGTCGCTGCGCTTGCAGGTATTAACCTAGCAATTCTTCGCATAACAATGCAATGAGGAAAGCGCCCTGGAGTCACTAGATCGAGTATCTGTTTTGGTGTTGACTGGATTGCAATTTATTTGCAATTTATTTTTCAATGTCAATGGACAACTAGGCATTTGCCGCCTGCACATGGTCAATGCAACGCGTAGCAGCGACAATACAACAATGCAACGCGAACTATGCAGTCAGCACATTGTTGATTCTGACGCAGCTCTAAGCTGAACCGAGCGCCCATTGTGGCATTATGCCGGCCGGTTCAATAATTCTCTCCAATAAATCAATTAAACGACAAAATGCGGTGGCGTGGACAGTGCAGCCACGCTGCTAATGGGAAAACAATAAGTGGATAGAGTAACCATTTTTGGGTGGACAGGCGCCCCCAGTCGGTTCCGACGACAATGGCCACTTGGGGACTGGACGAGCCGCGCTGGTATGATTAAATCGATTCAAACGAACTCTTGAAAGTGGCCGATCAATGCATTGATTAGATTTATCGGCGAAGCTAGACTCAGAGTGTATTATTTTAGTTGGAAAGCGAAACAGTAAGACATCGAAACTGGACCGTTGGTATTTGGCGCGGAGGAATGGGTCCAGGAATTTCTTATTGATTTGCTGCACGTGTTCTTTCTAATAAGTGTTCGATATCTGAGACATTTGTTGACAATATGCAACTAACTATGAATATATTTCGCTGTTTTCAAAGGGACTTCCGCGAAAGCATTGGTGTGTAATGTCGATTTATTTTGACAGCTGGTCACTTATGGGCGGCTAAGTATGATTGTTTCATACTAAGCTGCGATTGCAGAGGATATCCTCTTTACTCCTATCATTGATCCTGGATTTCGTTAAGAATTCTACGAAACAATGGTAGCCTGGTGGAATAAGTTCAATGGGTCTTTTGGTTTGAGTTGATGGAGATGCCGGGCATTTCTCCTCATTTCACACACAAACACATGGAAGTACCATTAACAGGGAAGCATCCGCAAAGATGGAGAACTCGTTGGATGTTTGATTGGATCTATAGAGCTATCTACAGGAAGATATTTTAAGGAAAATCATAAGTAAAGTCATGGATTCAGTCTATTTTAAGGAAAGCAGTCAGCTTTTTCATAGATCTTAAGGCCGATTTTCTCGGTCCTGTGGAGTCGGAGTCGTCTTTAAAAACTGCTTCAGAATTCCAGATGATATGTACTCCGTAATAAATACTACCCGAGGTTTGTCAATATGAGTATCAGGCCAATGTAGATGAAATTTCACTATAATCGAATGCTCTAGCTGTGTTACATTCCCGAAAATCTTTCTTTTCTTCTTGTGCTTTGAAATTCTTTCGTTCGGAAACCTGTACTTCTTTCCATACCACCTCTTCGTCTTCTTCGGTATTCATGGCCAAATGAGCACACTCGATTTCTGGTGCATCTCTTTGTTCGATCTCTCTATGAAGTTTGAGCCATCGGCCGCACGGACTTTCCTCGAGTATTTCGCTTTCATCTTCAGAGTATACACAATTCTCTCTAGGCGATCTACTTAATTATAGGTCAGTCGTGCTCAAACGACTTCCAGCCATCGCCAAATATTGGCACGGACTCCGAAGCTATTTTGTCGTCTTTATATTAGTACTGATCGAGAGTAGCTTGAAATCTTGACAGCGATTGAACTGGCGATTTATTAGGATGTTCAAAATAATTCCGAACAAGTTCGACAATTGGACGACACGACGGACTGACAGCAATTCGCCATATTATGGTAGGGTTTGCAGTGGTTGGACCAAATGTAACCTGACCTATAGCGCGGCCTAAGTGAATTTAGTCCTAAGCAGTGGCGGCTCGAATAAGATACGAATCTGCTTCATCTATTGCATTATTACCAATGAAAACGTTGTAGTTTGTGCTTTCCCGTCATTCACAAATGCTCAAATTTTCGAGTTTTCAATATCTCAATAGCGAATAAGAAGAGGCAAGCCTCAAAAACAGCGATGTATGTGCACTGTTGTTCATTAGTTAAGGTAATTATTATAGAGCACCGGAGAAAAGTAATGGGCATATTAAGAACTATCGAAATCAATAATTCTGAGGTGCTTTGCATTTTTAAACATTTACAAACTACCAAATAGAAGGATAGATAATTCAAATATGAAGAGATTGAAGAATTATTTCAAAGATATTTAGGAAATGCCCAAAAAAAACATTACTGTTCTTACTGATTTTCGAAGAAAATTTAGTATTAAACTCGTTTCGCCGAAAATTCATATTTCTTTATATATATCTGTTTATGTAGATAAATATATATATATATATA
Organism: Nemotelus nigrinus; assembly: GCA_947369275.1. Classification (NCBI taxonomy): domain Eukaryota; kingdom Metazoa; phylum Arthropoda; class Insecta; order Diptera; family Stratiomyidae; genus Nemotelus; species Nemotelus nigrinus. The sequence goes on along the minus strand of OX376373.1, from coordinate 74,267,341 downwards.
TATATATATATATATATATATATATATATATATATATATATATATATATATATATATATATATATATATATATATATATATATATATATATATATATATATATATATATATATATATATATATATAGTGCCGAGAAGAAGTGATGCAAAAAGATGAAAATATACAAAATTTCGGCTTTGATAGCTTATATGCGAACTCTCAAAAGTAATGTCGGCAAAATTGGTATTTCGGAGTATGGTCCTATGTGCCATAGGTAAAATTTCTTCATCATTTTCCCAAGAACCGGTTTCTGAAAGTTTGTTTACGCTTCCAGATTAACCTCTAGCTTAAAACATACCGAGAAAAAGTGATGCAATAATTGCTTTTCATTGAAAATATGTCATTTTATCAGCAATTGCAGTCCATTGTTAGTTGTTTTCATCATTGAAAATCAATTTTAGAGGCGATTGGAGGAAAACATAAAAGGAAGTAATTTCTGAATCTTCAGGTTTAGGTTTTCATTAATATTACTATTTAACCAATTTTCAGTCGATCAACATGAGAAAAGAGACTTCTTTAGATGAAAGAAAAATTATTCTTCGGCTTCATAACCAGACCGTTCCATACAAAAAAATTGCATCCATCGTTAATAGACCCATTTCCACTGTTTGGAGGATAATAGACAGGTTCTGCAAAAATAAAAGCTTAGAAAACAAAAAGCGATAGAAGAAAAGAAAATATTATCAGGACGTGATATGCGAATAATCGAACGAGAAGTCAAGAAAGATCATTTTATACTGGCGACGAAAATCAAAGCAACACTAAAATCTATTTATAAAAAAGATGTTAGCGTTCATACAGTCAGAAATCAGTTAAGGAAATTGGGTTACGTGTGTTGTATCCCAGGAACGAAATTCTTCGTTAGCGACATAAACCGTGAAAAAAGATTAAATTTCGCCAAGGAACATTTGAATAAGGATGTCGAATTTTGGAAACGCGTCTTATTCACGGATGAAAGCAAGCACGATGGACGAGCAAAAGTGCGCAGAAATCTTCTCACGGAGCTAGATACGAAAAATATGATAGGAACTGTGAGGCATGGTGGTGGTTCTATTTTGGTATGGGGATGTATGGCTTTCAATGAAGTTGGCGAACTTCATATAATAGAAGAAAAAACGATGGATCACAAAGCCTACATCCAGATTTTAAAGGATCGGCTAGCAGCTAGCGTTCAAAAGTTGAATTTGGGAAAAAACTACATATTCATGTAAGACAATGATCCTAAGCATACCGCCCACCAAACTCGAATGTGGATACTTTATAAAATTTCAAATTGCTTGAAATGGCCCCCACAATCACCAGATCTCAATCCAATTGAGCATGTTTGGGAAAAACTGTCGCGTCGACTTGGAACACATAACATCCGCAGCAAATCCGCGCTTAAAGAAATAATAAAAGAAGAGTGGGGCAAGATCACTCAAGAATACTGCGCTAAGTTATTTTCATCTATGCCAAGAAGGGTTCAAGCTGTCATAGATCGAAAAGGAAATCCTACCAAATATTAAGAACCCTTGATTGCTATCAGTTACCCAATACAATTGGTTGAACATGATCGAGGTTTAATTTTTGCATCACTTTTTCTCGGTAGCCAAAAATGAATTGATTTACTTTTTAATTTTTTTCTTACAGAAAAGTTAATTTTTTTTTATTTATTTTTGTATCTAATCACTCTTTGGAAATATATTAATAGCAAGAAAAAAACCAACGGACTTTTTATTCACTATCTTTAAAAATATGAAAAGGTTAACCCAAAGAATTTCTTAAATATGAGCTTTTGCATCACTTTTTCTCGGCACTGTATATATATATATATATATATCTGTATATATATATATATATATATATATATATATATATATATATATATATATATATATATATATATATATATATATATATATATATATATATATATATATATATATATATATATATATATATATATATATATATATATATATATATATATATATAAGCAAAATGATTAAGCGAGATAATCTTTGGAGTGGCCGATCCTATTAAGCTGAAGTTTTCGGAGGACATAGATGTATAAAGTGGGTAGGTCCATGAGTTGCTAAAATTAAGATTTCTTTAACTCTTTGGCGGCGGTGGGCATTTTAGTGAATTTTCAGGTACTCCTATGTTTCTATGCAGAGAGAAATTTGGTAAAAAAAAAAGTATTGGAAATAAAAGCTTATTATGTTTGATGATTGCCTATGGTAAAGAATTAGAAATTTTGAGCCATGTTTGGGTGTAGTAAAAAGTAGGCAAGGATATTTTTCAAATTTTGATTTGTCATAACTCCTGAAAGAAACATTGGATCATCGTGAAAAAGCATACTAATGATGACTAAGATATAACACACATGGATTTTCGAGACTGTCTAAGTAACCCTGTAGCTACGGCAGGCTCCTGAAAGAAATCCTTCAAATCATCGACCCTCCTGAAAATTTTTTGCTTTTTGACAAACAATTCAAATCATTGATAAACTCTGACCTTTGCCAATTTAAAACTTTCAAAATTCCGAGATGGAAAAGAACGGCAACTCATCACCAAATTACCACTATTTTCAGCACTCGAAAATTCGGCTCACGAGAACGGACGACCGGATAATCAGAACATTATGAAATTTACAGAACATGTTGGTATTAACTGGGGCCAAGTCTGGTAGAGGTGGTTTTGAAATGCGAGCAACTGTGTAGCAGTGGTGCCATCTTGAAAAATCACTGGGAAAAAAACCTGCTTTTTGCCTATAACTTCCGATTCATCCGGCATATTTCAACAAAATTCACACAGTATGTGGACCTTATTTTAGACCACATTTGGTAGAAATTTAATTGAAAAATTAGAATAGGGTTGCCAGCTATTGTGATTTTTGTCTTCTAGATCTTGTAAATTTGCTCAGCCAAATGAAGCTTTTTCCCTATTACTTCCGATCCAGTCATGCAATCAAAACGAGGTTCATGCAGTAAAAGGACCTTATTGTAAACCAAGTGTTATAGGAACTTCATAAAAAAATCACGAAAGGGTTACCAGCTATGATAATTTTTTTTTTACTAAACGATTATATCATTAGATTTACAAATGGGAATGATTCTGCAATTAACAAATATTAACGTTTCAAAAATTTAAAAAGTTTCTTTTCACCACCATAACTTCCAGCGCAGTCATTCAATCGAAACGAAATTCACAGGGTGCGTTTAACTTAACGTGAAGTAGATTTGGTATATTTTTGGCTATGCTGCTAACACACTCATATGCAAGCATTTGCAATAAAAATAAGGAATCAATTTTGAAATTTTCCGAGTTTTGAAAATTTTTCGGATGGCAGCTTCAAACAACGTGGAATTACTGAAACAGCGTGATGAGAACGAAATTCAAAAGATAAGTTGAATAAAGCATGAGCTTGTTATGGTAAACTTTATGCTGCTTCGTTGGAAAAGTGTTGGCAACATTTTCATCATTTATGTTATAATTGGGTTTTGTTGCTTTGGATAAGGAATGGTTGATATGATATTACAAAAAAGTGTATAACTTCTTTCCACATTTGTTTGTCACTCAAAGACAATTTCTTCGAAAATCAGTTTCCTAGCGGTTTTGATGCGCTAGACTTTTTTGTATGTACGTGCTGATTTTGAAATTGGTAATGCAGTTGATCTGTGAAATTCAGTTTGCCCGCAGTGTAAAACTAGTACATTTACAAGTGTCCAAAGTGTTTTAACCTGTAGTTTAAGTGACATTGAACAATTTTTTGCTTGAATGCGAAGGCTATTTTGTTACAAATGATTTCAACTATTTTCATCTAAATCAGTTATACACTGAAAAAATACATAGCACCAGACGCCATAGTTTATAGACTTCTGGCGCCATGTACATAGTCGATTTCAGGATTGTGATAAAATATAGCGCCACACGCCATAGTACATGGCGAAAAGTACATAGGAACAGACGCTATGCTTATAGCCCTCCACGCCATATACTATAGTGCTCCACGCCATGTACTATAGTCCTACATGGCATTAACTGAGTAAATAATTTTTATAATAATGATTCTTGCATGGAATCCTGAAGTATGGGTGAGGAATTATTTTCTCGTTGTTTGCCGAAGGTTTAATCCATTTTGTCCTGAAAATTGAATTTCACCATAGAAAATCTACTGCGCTATATTTTTCTCTTAGACTCTTTGAATAGATAAAAGTACTTGGTGACCAGGACCACTAATTTTCACTTTTTATTTTAAAAACATAGTTCTAATTTGCAATATCTAGCATTGTAATTTGTAATCTGGTATCATTTAAATATTACTGAGATTGATGGTGATCATAATGAGTAGAAAAGTCACTGAGTCAAACAATTGGAAATTGAATACAACTTTTGACGTATTTGCTGCGCTGAAATTCCTATTTGTTTATTCTGGAAAACTATGCAAAAATATATCTGCTTCCCCGAGTCTCAAAGACACGAGCCGCCACTGGCATTGAGCATGGTCGAGTAGTTTGATTCCAACCGCTTGTGTCGGCAGTAGCAGCAAAAGGATTCTGTGTGCCTACAGTCATCATATACGATTGGAACAAAGAGCTGAGCTGAGAGAAGCAAAGAAAAGTAAGAGGTGACTTTGAGTAAGCTTGGAAAAAACAAAAGAGGATTGCTGAGAATCAGCGGTTTATGGCGGTTTCGGGTGATAGAGATTGAAAGAAGGCTGTATTGCGAGCAAGATGAGCCATGATAGTTTTCGAAAAATTGTTCAAAAGATCCAGTGTGTGAAGCTATCAAGACCGCAATTTTACTTAGGACGCTCGGAGCATAGAAATATTCGAAGATCCGTTTTACCAAACAATAACAGATTTTTATTCCTAAATGTAACTGAGGTCAATTATTTCCCTTGCGTTTTCAGTGCAACTCTAGCATTGCGGTGACTAGTACAATAAATAAAATTTCTGAAGTGCGGGCATTAAATGCTACATTGGAATCAATGGTGGAAAAATCAATTTGCATCTCGGTCGTATTTGACTTGGTTTTTCTCTTCATATCCCGGGTAATTCCAAAAAAAAAACCTCAGTTAGTAATACAACCAAATATTTAACAGTTATCACCAAACATGTCGGCACGCACTCCGTCTGACTAAATAATGGCTAGCATGAACAGGCTGTATTCCATCGAGTACATAACTTATCATTTGGCACATTTAACTGCTTTAGAGTCATAATTTTTCCTCATCATATCGATCTTGAAGGGGGATTTTTTGCTAATTCAAGCGACAGTGGCAACAGAAGTCAGCACCCGGTTCGAGATTGCGATTATTTATAATTTTCACATTCACGACTTCGAGCGCGACGAGTCTAGGCGGCTGATTCCGCAAAAACAAGTCGCGTCATGCGATAAGAGCAGGCGCTTGCAGTCTGCAACTTCCTGGCCAGATGCTGATTACTAGCCACTAGCTGGACCTCACAGATTCAAAGTCATCTCGGCCACTTTATGACTAAGCACCTACTCGGTCTCCTCACTAATAAACATGTAATTATAATCTCAGCCGTTTTGCATTTGATCCGTACTCGAAGTAGCGGTGCCTGCCTATGTACCGCTGAGTAGTTGCAGTGTCGCTTTATGGACTATTACGCTCAAGCGGGTTGAACAGTGAAGGCATCAGAGAGGCGTCAGAGTCGAAAAGGTGCAATTAGGAAGCAATTGAATGAACTGTGATTGATATTTGTCTATATATTATCGCGACTTGCAAACCGGGCAGAGGTTTTCGGGCCAGTTATGACTTCTTTCTGGACATTTCTTTAATCTTCAGTTTTATTTTTATGATTTCGCTTAGGAAATCGCCTGTCATTCGTTTTTAAAACATATAATCAACAATATTTATAGCATTCACGGCAATTTCCAGGATTTCGGCCTGCGTATTCGTATCCACCCAAGCGAGGTGTGCTCTTTCCCCAAAAGAGCAAATATTTTGACGGTGCCGACGAAGCGCAACGATGCAAATTACTGCACCTGAGAATTTCACAGCACTGCTGATCCTTTAGGTCCGGCCGAAATCCGTTTATTGCACCATTGGCATTCCTGCGGACTTGTTGTTATTCAATGCCTGCGGTCATCAATTTTCGACTAATTCAGTTGTTATCTGCTGCTTCCCATCCGGTCTGGTGCATCTGTGTGTAGGCTTTGCGGCGGAGGCTGACACAGTTCAGTCGCCTCTTTTTCATCGCAACTGCGGCCGAACGAGTAAGAGGCTCAGCCCAGGTACAATGCGGCCACGAAAGGTAGGCTGCGAGCAACCGTGGAAAAATGAATGAAAAGTCATTGGCATTCAGTGAAGAAAAGGCCAAGACGAACACGAATGCGAAGGCGACTAGTAAACAAACCACGACGAGAAGAATGAGAAATTCCAAGAAGCGATTCATCTCGGCCTACAGTGATTCAGCCGAGATGCTGCACGTGTGCATCTCGACGTCTACGGATCGGAGCCGGTGTGACTTGAAAGCAATACAATCCCAGGACAGGACAAGACTTAAACCGAGTCGACACTTGGCCGCTCGAGAAAGAGAATCCGCTTGGAGGGAACGGATTCGTTAATCTTCAGATTCTTAAGCTTCACAACAAGTGGCCACACCTGAGCTCGCAATGGTTACCATCAATTCACCTCACTTCGCGTCTCGTCTTCCGAGCCGATGCAGAGGAATCAGGCAATAACAATGGCCTTGGTAATATCGGTTCAATCGATTTTTGTCACAATTGCTGTTTATTATCGAAAGCATTAGAATACACATGGGCTTTAGTATTTATAGGCCGCGTAATATAACACGATTAGTGATGAGGCATTTGATATTCTAAGAGTATTGTTAAAATAAAGCTTATTTATTCGCAATCATACTAATCATAATCATTTATTCATTTGAATTGCAATAATTTTGTAGAATTGCAGTATCTTCAACTCTCCTTTGAAAACAGTAATACTGCTAGTTGGAATTATATTTTAGTTGACTGACTTCTCTGCCCTACTAAGCATAAACGTTCTATCTACATTTTCGTACTTTCGAGATATTCAATGATTTGTGTTTTGGTTTGCACTGGAGGTATATGGAGAGTGCATTTTTCAATATTTATTTTAATATACTTCCACAAAAGATAGGTTTTTCAAATTTTGTAGAATGATGTAATAGAGTATGCAGTTTTTGAATCCGGTGTCAATTCGAAAATGAGAAAAATGCAGATATAACGTTTATGCTTAGCAGGGCAGTTCTCTCGACACTAAAAACAAAATAATTGGAATTGTGCATTGGATACCTTTCGCTTCAGGCAGTAGCGAAATGAACAAATCGGAAATCATAGCGAAAAATCCTTCAACTAGCAACAGCACGAAAATTGTGGGAAGTATCCAATTTTGAATGCTTTAATTTTTAGTCAATAGTCTAGCCACACTCTCGGATCTTCTCTCTTCTGCAACAAACGTATGCTACCACACGCTAAATCTAAGTTTTCCAATGCAAAAACGATACCACCTTTCACCATTACTGGCGGATCTCATAAACGCGGCACCCAAACATTTTAGCTTTTCAAATTGCGGCGCCCCATGTGGGAAACACATGGCATGAAATGAAGCTAGTGAACTTCCCATCAACCAGCGAACACCTGCAACGTTTCAATTTTCGATGCTTATGCACACATATGGTTTTGGAATAGCTTAAATTACATACATAGGTAGTACTCGTCGTAGTGTCAGACTTGAACAATCCAAATCCAATTTGAATGAGAATATTAAGAGTGCCACAGTAGCGGAAAATCACCAGTGTTGTGTGCGACCAAAGACTACTACACGGCGCCTAAAAAGAATTTGTTAATTGCTATTCAACTCGGATTGCTGCTTCCAACGTTCATCGCTCGAAGGTTATTTACTATCTGTATAGTTGTTTGTTGCCAGTCTTGAACGTCCGGCGTCACATTATTTCCAATTTCGCTCGTTCAGCTTCAGGTCTAACGCCGTCGCCGCCGCCGGGGCACATTATCAATTCACGATAGAAAAATGAAATGACTGGCGATTGCCGATAAAGTTCGCATGAAATAACTAACTGTGAACGCTGACCAGCACAAGCACTAGCTATGAATTACTCGTGCGCTAGTCAACTTCTGTCTATTATGCCCTGTTGTAGATGTCGAAAGAAGCCTTGTGGATATGAAAAGGTAGGTTTATCGAGGCTTCAATTTTTTGGTAGCTCGAGAGGTTTCAAAGTCGTAAGTGGTGACGTGTACAGAGAGTGAAGTGTTCTTCTCGAGCTCGGGTCAGCTCGATTGGCATGTTTATTCTCATTTTTTTGAAGCAGAAAAGTAGATTGTAGTCACAAGTATCATTAGACTGCCGATCTTACGGTACATCGAAAAGTGTGCAAGACTTAAGATGTCTTTCACTTCGCCTAGCTTTGATTTCATCTGATATCCCATCAATAACCTAGCCACGACATCCAGCATGCTCTGGCGTCCTCCGAAGCTTCAGGTAAAGACGCTTGAGTCAGATCTGCCTGAAAAGATCTCGCTCAGTCAGCCAGACCAACAAGCGACTTACTTACCTAGCTCGCCTTCAATCAAAGCAACCAACAAAAGCCAAGCAAACGGCTTTCGTGGAGTTGAAAACCGTACCGTGCGGCATTCGGTCATTAAACACCTGCAACTCATCAAAATTTCATGAAAACAAAAACAAAAGAAAGGTGAACAACAACGACAACAATGGAAACGCTAAAGAAAGTCAAGCGCTTGCCACCAGCGAAGGCAAGATCGTGACGCCTGGAATTTAGCATTTTTGGATACTATCGCTATAACAGCTCAGCCAAGACGCGCCACACCGCATCGTTACCGTTTCATTCGACGAGCTTCGAACTGAAATCTTGGCGAAATTGCCAAACGGAGCCTTCGATCGAATGATTACTTGCAGTGCAGGCGGCATAGTAGGAGGCACATAATAAAAAAAACAATGAGGTGAACACGATCGCTCTCACCTGACCTTAGATTAAATGCAACTGGTGGGAATAGGGCTGCCAGCATTTAAATAGTAGGAATTTACGAGACACTTTTCGGTTGAAAAGCAATACTTCCTTGTGCTGAGCAAATCCTGCCTATAAATAGGATGATCTAATCTGCAAAAACATTTTTATTTTGGATTAGTCATCCAATGGCATTGTGATCGAAACAAATAAAAACAATAACATGCCTCCATACACAAGTGCTACCTACATACGACCCGATAGATAGTCACAATCTTGCATTTTCTGCGTCTGACAACACGCCTCTGCTTGGAAATTCACCCATGAACGGAAACTATGCTTGACTGAGATTTGCACGTGTTCTGCTTACAACCCGACGTTAGGGATATAATTAGACGCACCTGTGCCTGTTTTTGTTAAGCCGCAATGCAAAATTGGCGCATTTATGTCTCATATACTCAATTAACCTGCACGGTTAGCAATGCGACTTTCATGCAGTGCAGAGCCGGCGCTTTCTATTGGACGCAAAACAGTGACACGGTGTCTGTCACCTCGCAGTCATAAAATTACTCGACGATAATCCGCAAATGCCAAACTGGCTAATAAACTTAAGCCGGAACTGCTATTAGTTTCACTTCAAAATTTCCATTTATTATCGCGGTCGGTTGCGAACGCATCTGGCAGACGTATCTAGGGGTTTAATGACCATTAGTGAGAATCACAGGGAATTGACTTTGATTGTCATCGGCGATCCCACGTTGCCCGCCCGATGACTAAGACATTTCGGAATGCAATACTATCCACTAAAATCACTTGGGCACCTATTGACTAATCGGGAAATTAAGATATTCTAAAACTAGTTGCCATTCCCAGCTCTTGCTGTTCTTAGCAGTCTTGCTTAGCAAAGTTGAGCCATCTAGAACATTGAAAGATCGTAAAAAACGCCAGTGTCTGGCGATTGGATGAGCCACTCGCGGTCGTAACCCTGTGCAAATGGACACAATTCGATGGCCTTCCGAGCTCGTAAAACTCATCCATAAAATATAAATTCAGAGTCGCTGCCGCCACATCGCGGCCAGATGCTAATATTGGAATTCCTGTACAGATTGCTTTACCTCGAATTATCCAATTGTCCAATATATGGAACTGTGGAGTGCCAGATTGGATTTTATCGTAGTGGACTGGGAGCATGATCATTTGACAACGAGCTGATAAAATTACCTGATTAATAATATTAGGTGTTGAAATGGAAGAGCGACTGCAAAGCCATCGTGAGACATATCAATCGAAGATTGTGCATATGCCTATTTGTATTTTGCTGCAGTTTGCCTTGAAGATTGAAGAGATCTAGGAACAGAGAGCGAAGTACCGTAAATATTCTAGCAGTTGAAACAGAATTAGCGGAAACTTTTGCGGTTGAATGAAACACTTTCATAAATGAAACCAATATTTATCCGCAATAAAACACTCTTCGGCATCACGTAATTATTAGGTTGTGTTTTGGAATTATAAAACGGAATTATGTTTCGTGTTGGATCAAAAACACAATGTGAAAAGTTCATTGTGAAATCGTGTGCGCGAAAAAGGTCAAAGGTCACGTAAATTAGTTTTTCTTAAATATATTGTCAATAATTGGTTTTATCAATATTAAAATATTAATTTATAAATTATTCATTCGAATTCACGTGGGAATAATCGTTCTCAAAGTAAGAACCAGAGACCACTCAAAACTCGTCATGTGGGTATATTTGGTTACTTTTGGTGTCAGTGCTGCCAGTGTATACTAGGTTCTTCTTTTATTTAAAATGGTCTCGCACATTCATCATGGTAAGCCTTATCAGCCTAATTAGTTTAGTTGGGATAGCGAAATCTCTCAAACATTGGCTCCACTATCCTAAGTTACTTTGAAGTCGATGAAAAGATGAAATTTGTTCAGTCCGTATTTCAGAAGCTTTTCCTTCGGCCGAAAAGAAAGGAAATCTTTCGAAGGAAATCTGATCTGCTGCTGAATTGCCTCGAGTGAATGATATGAATCGAATCTATTTTAGTGAGCTCTCCGGTCTAGTAGTATAGTTAAGAGCACCTCATGTACGGTACTCAGCAATGCGACACGCCTATAATTGCTGCACACTGTGGCGTCAAGTATTGTGTCTGGTATATGGCTCGGTACCACAGATATAAGAGAGAATGGATTAGAAATTGAATGAGAGAAATGTGCCAATTTTCGACTTTCTGTTTACTGGTGTGAGAATGAGGTACGGGTGTGTGCCCTATACAGTTCATACGGCAAAGCCAATGTGAAAAAATCATGAGAGATCGCCATTTTGAACATCGTTTGACATTTCTTTCGAACATGCGAGTGGAGATCAAAATGCTTTTTATGAATGAAATTAATTATGATTTCACACAAAAACAAAACGAAATTGATGCCAAACGTGAATTTTACCTACCCGAGATACGATATTCCCCGTGAAGCACTTCGGTAGCTACTTTTGCAGCCTGGAATGTGGCACTTCATTATCGCACTATTTTAAAAAATTTTACCGCTAATTTGTTCGCGAAACCGACACGAATTATTGCGCACAAACGAATACGCCGAAAAATTTTCACATTTTATTTGATAAATTTTGACTGAAAGTTAATGTTTTCAGTCCCCGACACAAATCAAATTGACATTGACGTTTCTTTCCGTGTTGCCCGTTGCACGCTTTTACACCGATCTGGTGTTTCCAGCATTAAGACACAGCATTAAGGCTGTTCGGTTGTAAGTGCGGTAGAAAGGGGTGCGCTGAGCGGAATTTATGTGAGAGAACAATGTTGTGCGTGTATTAAAAAAGGCACACCATAGATATAGAGAGGAATGGATACGAAATGGGCCGAGAGAAATGAAGCAATTTTCGACCTCTGGTGTAGTTGTGTGAGCGAGAGGTCGCAATGTGTTTGTATGACGAGGGCGGCGTGAAATATTGTAAAATTAAAGGGCAACTTTTTTGGTGCAAATAAAAATTTGTTAATATTGATGTAATGTAATTCACGTCAATAGCGTATCAATGAGTTTCGATTTGCATTAAAACTGTGCGTAGTATTTTAATTAGTTGTGCGGCAGCTGAACAGGTTTTTTTTTTATGAAAATGATTAGCTCTGAGCAGAGCTGAAGTCTGTTCGCGTACTTTCAGTCACAGAATTTTTGTGAATCATGTGGTGGGGGATATTCAGGAAAATTACGAAAACGCTCTGATTGCATTTCCGGAAAAGATTCAGTTGTCGGTTTTTGTGAGAACAATAGTAATTACAAAGTCATTCTAAGTGGTGATAAATTATCGCCACAAAAATATTCGATCTTCAAAACAACATTACGCAAAAATATGTTGCTTGCCGCGCACATTTGGAAATTTTTACTCGCGACACGCGTTTCACATTTTTCACTGTTTTTCAATAGCTCAGACTCTACTTAAATTTACTGAAAGAGGCGAAATTTTCAGCATTGAGTAAAACGAAGTACATAAACGGCTTCATTGCAATTAATTGTAGCACGCAAACAGACCTAATTGTTGCCGTGTTGCCACATAACGCAGATCACTAAGCATAATTCCGTGAAAAAAAACTTCACTTGGATTTATTTGGTAGAGAAATTCTAAATTCAATTTCAGCGGCACTGAGTCACTTTATTAGGCCCAAAAACTATTCAAATAAAACAATCTGAAATAAATGTTTTTTTATATGAACGAGCTCATAGATTTGATTGCCATAAATGCAAATTTGATTGCCATATATTTGATACCATAAATGTTCGATCGGGTTTAAGTTCGGTAATAGCATTTGGACAGTAACAAATAGCCCAAAGCCTACATTGCTCCGGATACATGCGAAAATTGTATCAAATGCCTTATTTTTCAGCACTTTGTTTAATATTTCTTTTAAGAATACCCAGGCAACACGTTTGATCCATCCTACCATTCACAAAATCTATATGTAGCATAATGTTTCCTCCGCTGTATTTTACAGTGGAAGTAGTATGTTCCCTCCTAAACTCTGTATTAAACATTCGCCGAACATATTGCCGCTTATTAGATTCAAAAACATTAATTTTTACTTCAGCAACAAAAATTATGGACTTCCAGAATTATTTTGGCTTTTTTGCGCACTCTTAAGCGAAACGTTATTTAACAAATCAATTTTTTTTAACTATTATAAGGCTAGCTTCCGCCATTCTGCCCTTTAAATTCGCTTTCTTTTTTGAATTTCGAATAATTTGAGTAGAGACTTTCTTTTCAACTCGTTTGTTCACCTTAATTTGTAAAACTGGGGCACTTAATTTAGGGATTTTCATAATTTTTCTGATAATCCACTTTTTTCACACTCAGATAAGATTTTAGGCCTTTCTGACCGATGCTTTGTTTCAAAAAATTTGGTTGATTTATTTATTGTTATTACATTTCTCACTGTATGAATTTACTTTTATAATTAATTTTATACCTATGACGCAAATAATGCAACAACAATAATATTATTTCTTGATTAGCCACCTTATTCAACGTATTTTCTATTAACATAAAAAAGTAAACTATAGTGTAAGAAATACCATTTAGAAAATTTAATTTGCAGACAAACACAGCCATCAAATCTAAAATTCCCTTAAATTCCCTAAAATAGATATATTTGAAATCAAACTGAAATAAAATTTTCGCGACCAAAACACTTGCTAATTTAATTTCAATCAACCGGTTTGCCTACCAACGTAACATAAAACATCTACATGCGTATAGATAATTTAGCATCATAATCTGCACGCAGCATTCGTAAATAGTAGCCCAAGTCAATTATGAAGTTTACTTGTGCTACTTTAAATCGTTCATTCACACCGGTTTTCATCGTTCGAACAATTTTCTTCACCTAAATGACGTCAATTCATATAATTGATCAAACTTAATGCCCCTACACGCTATCAAGCTTTCCCCGCCTATGAACAAAAGCAATCAATAAAAATGGCGATCGGGCGGTTTGACACATGTTTTATTTTCGTGTTTTCATCAATTAAAAGTATAAATGTTTAGATTGATCAATAAACAGTGTGAAAGTAAAAAGTGTTTTGCACCAATTACTCATAGGATTTCGCCCTAGAATGTGTGATGTAAGTACAAATTCAATTTGAATCAATGTACCTCTTTTTACCGGATTTAGGATAGAAAGCTTTCGAATTGTGGAAAGAAATGGTTGTTATATGTATGCAAGCAACATTTTCGACCTCCCTTTACAAAATAACATCAAATTTCATTCAGAAAATTTGATTAATTTTGAAATTTGTGCCCCATGTGACACATATTTTATTTTCCCTGCTATTCCAACTAACCCGAAAATCGACCATGTTCACAACAATAGAAATGTATGGAAATGTTTGTTTACATAGAGAGTCAACAGCGCAGAAGGGTATAGTGTGCGGCATTGAGGGGAAAGCTTTTTTGCAGAGAGTAAGTTGCATATGTAGTAAAAATGCTTCATTCACGTACGGGTTCATGGATTATCATTTCGTGTCCATTCTTTATATGTCTATGAGGCACACTCACGTATGGGTACACGGCTAGCCATTTCGTATCCATATTCTTGCATATCTATGCTCGGTACCTAGCATTCTTACATTTAGTAGCTAGCTTGGAGTTCTACTCAAATCAGTCGTTCTGACTGTTCTACTACTAGAGCCTAATATATTTGCAGCTGTGCCAGAGACAAGGTCTTTGAGGTGCTGCCAAATGTCATTTATTTGAATTTCAATCCCAGGATTACTTAATGATTCCAGTATTAATGGTGTCTCCTCATTTAGGCTTTTTGTGTTGATATTTACTTATGTGTGCATTATAAGTGCTACGTTCTGATTTGCCGAATTTGAGGCCTTTTCTCAACTTTTTGCTTAGAAGTAGGGAATCGCTGCTTCAATCGATTAATGCCGTAAGCCGAACGTGTATAACAATAGAGACTCCTGTTAAACCATCAAGCAAACGATTTAAGCCTGGTATTGATTTCGATTTCACGTGAAATTTTCATATAAAATTTTCATACAAAATTTCACGTGAATTTTGTTTGGGTGAAAGTTTAGCTTGAAATTTAGCAAAAGTTTTATTCACTTCTTTGCATGACAAATTGCTTGAAAGTTGCTTTCACTTTGAAAATGCAGATGGTATTGACACATATCTCCACTCATTTCACGTCAATTTAGTATGTGCAGTTTATTCTTTCGAGCTAAAAAGTGACTTTTGGAGTTTGAATTTGAAAATTGAATTGTACCGATGTCTTTTCAATAAAAAAAATTGATCGAAAATTGAAATTCTTGACATTTAATCCGCCAGTAATCAGGAGAGTCTCCACTTTTCTCCATTGTCAATGAACAGATAATGGACACCTGTCAAAATTTATATTCACGATTAAGTCAATACTAGCCTTGATCTTTTAATGCTGCTACTGAATCGTGGCTGAATTTTGACAAGTCTCTATTGTCTGGTCATTTTTTGGAGTGAAGTTTTGACTATGGAAAAAGCGGAGACTTTCTTGATTTCTGACAGATAAATTTCAATTTCAAGATTGATTTTGCTATTGATAAGACATTTGTACAACTCGAATTTCAAATTCAAGCACCAGATGTCACTTTTTAGCTTGAAAGAATAAATTGCACATACCACTCAGAAAAAAACTATTTAAAATTGGCAAAAAACATTGTTACTTCATCTATTTTTCACTATGAATTGGCGCCATAGAGGCTTTTCTATGAATTAACTGCTACATAGTAATAAGTACTTGAGTTGTATTGTCAGCAATTTTCTCCACTTAATCAACATGGTATGCTTGTAATTTTAAAATCGGGAATAGGACATTCAACAACTTTCTTGCGTTTTATTTACATGATACCTTAAAGAAGAATGTACAAAATATGCACAACAACGTCATAAATCTACAGTGTAGATTCTTCAAACATCAAAGACACACTCTTAAAATTACTTAGGAATTAGTCAAATCTTAAAATCCATTTTTTTATTTTTCAACGTATTTACACTTCGGCTACTTTGTCACTCATTAAAATGCTAAAAATTGAAACAAAAATGAATAAGGTAAGATGCATTTGCCACATTATTTCATATTCATACTTAATGCTAATTACAAAAACATTGTTCTCCTCCATTTCGCTTAGTTAGTTTCAGGTCCTGAAACCATCGAAATCATTTTAGCTTTAAGTTTTTTAATCTATGGGCCATCTTCCCCTTAAATTTCCTTTTATTATCATATTTTTTCTCATTCACAAACTTGCTGTTAATTACTACTAATCACATAGATTAACGTAGTATATTCCTTCATAATATCCGAAATTAATTCAGAATTGACTTACATTTTTGCATGATGAGTTAATGTTAATTTTTATTATGTTAGTTAATGATCCGCAAATCCATCGAATGAGTTTCATCGTTGATGCTAAACTGAAAAGCAAAAATTTTTCTTTTTCCATATAGAAAGTTTTTGGAAAGCAATATTTGAAATGTACTTTCTTTTGAATTACTTTCGAGAGATATTGTAGGCTGTTATATGTTATATCGCTCTCTGTAAAAAAGCACCAGAAGAATATAAAACGCAGTTGCGACAAATTGCTCAAATCTATTGCTCTTGCATTTAATTTCCTATTCAATCTATTGATTTAGGATTGGCATAAACTCAAGGTTCACACTTCTAACTAAATAAAACCAACTACTGTTTAAAAAATTAAACTCGTTTCGCCGAAAGTTCATAGTTCTTTATATATATATATATATATATATATATATATATATATATATATATATATATATATATATATATATATATATATATATATATATATATATATATATATATATATATATATATATATATATATATATATATATATATATATATATATATATATATATATATATATATATATATATATATATATATATATATATATATATATATATATATATATATATATATATATATATATCAGCAAAATGATTAAGAGAGATCATCTCTGAAGTGCCCGATTTGATTGAAATGAAATTTTCGGAGAACTTAGATGTATATAGTAGGTAGGTCCATGACTTACTAGAATTCAGATATCCTAAACCTTTTGGCGGCGGCGAGCATTTTAGTGAATTTTGAGGTACTTCAATATTTCCAAGCAGTGTAAATTTTTGTTAAAACAAATGTTTGGGAATGAAAACTTATTATGTTTAAAGCTTGCCTATGTTAAAAAGTTGGACATTTAGAGCCGTGTCTGGGTGCATTACTTCTGACAAATACGTTTGATCATCGTGAAAATTGCAGAGCGTATTTATGTTGACTAAGATTTAACACACATGGATTTTCAAGATAGGGCGGGTAACGCTGTAGCTACGGCAGGCTCCTGAAAAAAATCCTTCAAACCATTGACCCTCCTCAAAAATTTTTGATTTATGACAAAAAATTCAAATCATTGATAAATGTTGACCCTTGTTCATCATGCCAAATTGAAATTTTGAAAATTCCGATTTGCACAAGAACGGCAATCCATCACCAAATTACCTCTATTTTCAGCACTCGCAAGTTATGTTCACGAGAACTGACGACCGGATTATCCAATCATAATGAAATTGACAGGACATGTTTGCATTAGCTAGGACCAGGTCTGATAGAATTGATTTCGAAATGCGGGCAACACTGCGGCAGTGGTACCATCTTGAAAAATCACTGAGAAAAAAACAGGTTTTTGGCCTATAACTTCCGATTCAACCATCACATTTAAACGAAATTCACACAGTACTTGGATCTTGCTTCAGATAACATTTCATGAAAATTTGGATAAGAAATTAGAATAGTTTTTTTTTCTATGATAATGCCAAAGCTCAGGGGATTGCCCTTTGAAGCGAATTCTTAGCGATGGTGGTAGGGAGACACATATGGGAGAAGCCGATATCAATTATTCCATTATTCTTTTAAGTGCCACATTTATTTCTTATTTTCTAAAGCGCTAGTATTATGCCTAGTCGCTACTAAAGCTTTAATGTGGCACTTCATTAATGGAGCGCTGGTATTATGCCCAGTCGCCGACTGTTAGGACAACACAAGACGAACAAATACAGCCATGGGCGCGGTGGGATTCGAACCCGAGGGCAGTAGATCGCTGCTTTGGACTGGCGCGTTAGCGAGCTAAGCTACTGACCCCCAACTGCCAGCTATGGTGATTTTTGTCTCATAAATCTTGCAAATTTGCTCAGCAAAATAAAGCTTTTTTCCTTATAACTTCCGGTCCAGTGCAGAAATCAGAACGAAGTTCATGCAGTAAATGGATCTTAATGTGAGCAAAATGTCGTAGGAATTTCGTACAAAAATCATGGAAGGGCTGCCAGCTATGACCATTTTTGTAATTTTGTGGAATTTCTGTACTGAGCGATTATGTCATTAGATTTGCAAATGGGAATGATCCTGCAATGAAAATTAACAACAAATATTAACGCTTTAAAAATTTGAAAAGTTTTGATGGTGGTAACCCTACAATTCTTTTCACTCGTATAACTTCCAGCGCAGTGTTTCAATCGAAACGAAATGGAATGGTTGATATGATTCCACATTCTACTCTCTTGTTTGAGAAAATCAAAATGTATATGTATGTAACAGGACTTGTGATACACTTATGGTATGAGAAAGGCTGATAATTACCTCACAATGTCAAATATGACATTTCGAGTTTCAACTCCTATACAGCTCCACATCGATTTCCGTTGGTACTATAACAACATTTTCCGTGACGATTCCTCTTTCAGGATCAATTTTATAACACATTGCCACAAGTTTTTATTTGAAAAGTCAATAAACAATTTATCACGTACCGGTAATAACCTACTTAAATGAAGAAACGAGTAAAAGAAAAAGCAAATGATTTATGACACCACTGCACGCTCTAGAACTTATAAAAGGTTATCCATTTCGTGCTTGAAAAAGTAAAACCCTGCATATCGATATCTGTCAAAGATACGCGTCAATCACGCTGTTATTTATTTAGCTGAAGCGTTTGCAATTTTAGAATATGGACTGTTTGACAGTTGAACAACACGTGTTGGAACTACAAGATGTTGATGCTGCTTTTTCAACAAAAAAATTTCTTCGGTGAAGAGGCCCATTTCTCGCTTTGTGGATACGTTAATAAGCAGAACTGTAGTATATGGGGCTCAGAAAATTCACAAGTAATCGTAGAGAAACCATCACATCCGGAAAAAGTCCCGATTATTTTTGGACGGAAATCGAATGCTATGATCTTGACGATATGTGGTTTCAGCAGGATGGGGCAACAAGTCACGTAACACAGGCAAATCGAATTCTTTTACAACATAAATTTCCAGGACGTACAATTTCGCGATTAGCTGGTGTGAATTGGCCTCCAAGATCCTGCGATTTAACGCCTCTGGATTTCGTTTTGTGTGGGTACGCGAAAAATCGTGTTTATGCGCAAAATCCCCAAACTCTGGACGGATCGAAAGCCAATATTCGTGAAGTCATGGCTGAGATATTGCCCAAATGTGCCGGAAAGTCATTGAAAAATACCTCAAAAGGATTGAGTCCAGTAAGAAATCTGGTGCCAAAACATGGAGGGAAGTATGCCAAAACATGGAGGAAAGTAATTTTACAAGTTATTCGACGAAACGTTCGGGGAGAGTAAAGTTGCGCCTTGAAAGAAACATCGACGAATATACAAAGAGTGAAGTCTTATTATGAACATTGTTCTAACATTGTTAATTCTTGATTTTATTAGGCGACTTTTTTCTGAGTGACCAAATCGCGTGAAATTATTGGAGACATGTGTCAGTGCCATCTTTATTTTCAAAGTGAAAACAACTTTTAATCAACTTTTCACGCTAAGAAGTGAGTACAGCTCTTGCTTAATTTCAAGCTAAATTTTCGCCGAAACAGTTTTCACTTGAAATTTTGTATGAAAATGTCACGTGATATCGAAGACAATGCTAGCCTTTAGAATGCAATGAAATCATTTCTCATATACATCAACGCTCTTACTAACGATGAACACGAAAGGTGAAAATAAAACTAGGCATTATTTTGACAGTTTTCAGGATCCCTAACAACTACACATGACGTACATGCGTTGTTCGTTCAAAATAACTGGCAAATTCAAATAGAAAACTTTAACGTATAATTAAAATATATTGCATGTTTACAGCTTTGAACCGGCAATTATTCAAATAGTGATTAATTGTCGGATAATTTTCACACTTTCATATTAGCATTTCTTGGTGAGTACGAAGTGGACCCACGCGTCTAAGACTCACAATGGATAAACAGCCGGACTCTCAGCGTTTGATTTATGGCCGATAATAATGATGAAGGAATAGCTTTAAGGTGCCGTTTAAACACACTACACTTAGCGTTTTCGCGACACCTTCGCCATTACATCAAATTGTCCATCGCCCCCGCACACACGGAGAGTACGTCCAGCCGGAAAATTGGTCATCGGTATCTTTTGCAGAAACAATGATAGCAAGATACCTAGCTTTGTATCAGCTCACTCAGTTCATTTCTGAAAACCATTACAAAGGATAATATGTTTTTGGTATATTTCATACCAACTGTATCCATCTGAGTCATTGGAATTTCTTTCTACTAAATACTTCGTGAAACGGGGTTAAAAATCGGTATTCTTCTATCAAAACATCAACTGATGCTTTCAAGCGTGATATGGCCTTCCTCCCCATTGGAACCCCAATCTTAAGGTCGACGGGGCAACTGCCGAGGTGTTCGCTTAACAGATTGCTACGCCAGTGTCAGCAGCGAAACGAGTTCGAGTAAATCGCATGCGCAAACCACTTAAATAGCCTCTTGCAGGAAGTGCTTAGCGAGATGTTCATCCAGTGTGGCAATTAATTTTCCATTTTTTCATAATTATGATTTTTTCTGCGGACGCTGCCGTCTAAGTCGATCGGACTTGAACGTGATGTTGTGTGTTGCGCAGAGGAGGCTCAACAGCGTCACTTCGTTGCTGAACGAACAAAGATCAAATCCGCA
The DNA here is from genome assembly GCA_947369275.1 of Nemotelus nigrinus. Lineage (NCBI taxonomy): Eukaryota > Metazoa > Arthropoda > Insecta > Diptera > Stratiomyidae > Nemotelus > Nemotelus nigrinus. The sequence goes on along the minus strand of OX376373.1, from coordinate 74,246,276 downwards.
GTGTAATTGGTATGAGTTTCAAGACGGCCAGCGATACGATTTCCTCGTTTTGCGGAGAAACCTTTTCGAATCAGCGTGGGATAATGCAGGTGTTCCGCTTGTTCTGCAGCACGCATAGATTCGGCTTGAATTGAACTAGGTTGGATGGCAAGATAAAATTAAAGAGCTGGGCTAACCCACGGTTGCATTGTTCTGGGAAATCAGATGATACTAGAAGACAGAGGCTTTTAACAGTAAGTCGATGAATGGCTGTGTTGTTTCTTTTGGTGTAGAGCGGTAGATAAACAATCGAGAGGAAGGCAGTTCTAGTACGATTTAGATAGTTGTTCTTCATCGGTAACATTTAGTTACACAATCCATTCTCGACTGGTGGATCTGGTTCGGGATGAACAGGTGCTATTTACTACTAGCCGTAATCGCACTATTATCTTCCCTTCTTGTTCCCCCGCCGCTTCATTCAAGTTGTCGTTTCAATCGACGGAAAATCTTAATTAATTAGATAATGTGCTCATAAAGTTAGTGTAGGTAGTTCCAACTGCAACACAGTCGATGTAATTGCAACCGATTTCCCATCGTAATTGCTGGTCGAGAATGCAAGATGCATCCCAGGCGGCTGCTTGACGCGAAATACATCATTTTATTTATAGGCACTAAGACCTGAAGAGACCCCAGTCGATCGGTTTTTCTTTGTTGATTCAATTGGATGCTAAGTTCTGTATTTATTTTCGCTGAGTATCTTGTCGTAATTGTTCAATCATTTCACGTTTAGTTTTACACACCGAAACCACAGCAGACAACAAACTATCGCTCACCTTCAATTTATTTTATGGGAAAGTTGCTTTCAGATCAGATGACGCGAAATCAACACTCGTGTGATATTGTGGTTTTTGCGGTTTATCGTAACGAATATGATGTGATCTGACGTTACAGTGTGTTTTCTCAATACTTTACGACAAAAAATGAAGTATGTAATGCTCAAGTATTTATTTTCCGTGGAAAAGTTTGATTTCACTGCACTGCCGTGGTGTGTCTTTGGTATGAATTAATATCAATCGACAGTCAAATTTTCGGTACAAACAATTGAGCTGCGAAAGGGTTTTTTTGCTAGCTCAAAAGTGATGATACCCAGCTAAAAGGTGTAATAACTAAATTCATTGAAATCAAATAATAATAATTCAAAACGTAATCAGAATAATAATCATAAAATATAATTTAATGAATATTATCATAGCGTAAATGCTATCATAGCGTAAAAAGCAGCTCTACATAAACTTTCAGTAAATATGTATAGCTGATCGTTCAACACTCGGTAGGAAGTATCTGTGCTGGCAAAATAAACAAAGCTACTTAGTTTAATCAAAGCGTAAATATTAATAGAACTTTTGTTAAAGTAGAGAAGGAAATTAAAAACATAAATAAGCAGACCCAAATCATAATTCAAGAATTTGTCGAATTAAAAAAGAAGACAATTGAATTTTTATGATTTGAAAAGTATTGAGCTAGGCTTGATTATAAATACTGTAAACATTATTTTAAGCTTTTTATTTAACTTTTATAACCAACTGTGCTACATGTTGTTTCATTGATATATATATATATATATATATATATATATATATATATATATATATGTATATATATACATATATATATATACATATATATACATATATATACATATATATATACATATATATACATATATATATATATATATATATATATATATATATATATATATATATATATATATATATATATATATATATATATATATATATATATATATATATATATATATATGCATACATATACATATATATATATACATATATATACATATATATCTACACATATATATATATATATATATATATATATATATATATATATATATATATAAATTCTGTTATTGAATTATTCTCTAATTAATTTCGAAGCTATTGTCCCTAATTTTCTTTGCAGTTCTGTGTTAATCCCTTGTTTCTCGACCTTGGTAGTCGACATGAAGTATAGAATCTTCTGATATTACAAGAACATCGAAATCTATTCCGTGGCGGAGACAAAGCTTATGCAATGCGGTGTAAATATGAACCAAGTTCACTGTCTTTTCAGCTTAATAACTTAAGGCTGGTACTGAGTTCGAGTTCACGTGAAATTTTGACATGTTTCCATTATCTGCTCATTCTTTCGAGCGAAAATTTTGACAACGGAGAAAAGCAGAGACACTGCTCATTCTTGACGGATAAAATGTCAAGAATTTCACTTTTCGATCGATTTTCTTATTGGAAAGTCATTTGCACTACTCAATTTTCAAATTGAAACACTAAATGTCAATTTTTCGCTCGAAAGAATGAACTGCACAAACTAAATTGGCGTGAAATGATTGACAACAGGTTTCAGTGCCATCTATGTTTTCAAAGCGAAAGCAACTTCAAAGCAACTTTTCATGCTAAGAACACAGTACCAAACTTGCTTATTTTCAAGCGAAATTTTCGCCGAAACAGATTTCGCGCGAAATTTTGTATGAAAATTTCGCGTGAAATCGAACTCAGTACTATGCTTTACTTCAAAAGAATTCCCGATCTTTTCGCACTCAGATACAACCATAAGTGGGACTCTGTGGGACTGTAATATTTTGCAAACTGTAAGGATTTATGCAAATACGTTCCAATAGGTATCCAGAGTCCCCTAGAAAATTGCGATCATTTTTAGGCTGCGAAACATAGTACAACATGAAAAATCACATCCACGACGAGCCAGTATTGCGACGTATCTTATAGAAATAATCTTTCTGCTGGTTATGGACCAAGCAAATGAGTTTGCTGTTGCATCGCCATACCGAATGTAGACTGCCATTGTGATCATGGATCTAAATGTTTCTTCAGGTGTTTACTGGTACAATATTGTTATATGAACATACAACTCAGTAAACATAAAATTCAGTATTATATGAACATACTGTCATTGTGCTCGGTTGAAAAACATATGCTCGTTTCTTTTTCGGCACAACAAATATATATGGGTTCCATAAATAAATCCAATTATTAAATGATGGGAAATCAGTGTGATGTTAATATATTAAGTGTATATTTGAATCTCGTACTGTTTGGATTCCCATATTTTTCCAAAACCGACATCTTAAGGTCTACTTAAGTAAGTCTACTTAACATGTTGACTGCCACAGAATTTTTCAGGATTCCGGTCGAAAGAGCCAATTTGATTTAATTTTGTTATATTATCTAAAACTTTAATAATATTACATAGCAATAATCAAGAAGCTGAAAAAATGTTTTATTACTCAACTTTTTTTTTGTGAATATACTTTGGATAATTGTATTTTCTGTTCATTTAAACCAATCCTGATTTTGAATTCTCTTTTCCAAGGCCATATGTTCATATTTACACTGTTATGCTACGAGTGTCCTCATAGCTGTACAAATATGGCAAGTAATTAATGGACGAGATAGCTCGTAATAGGCGCCCTGGGCAAGACAAGAGCCAACGGGGTATATCGTGGCTGGCAGTCAACGTGTTAAGGTATAGTTTTTCTTGCATTTTTCCTATAACTCCTTTCAAATTTTTCCAAAGCTGTTATTTATCCTACTTACATATGTACCGAGATTATGCTGACAGTAGTTGGGGCTATGTTACATAGTAGAAAATCTCGAAGTACTATGTAAAGGGCGTTTTTTACTGCTGCAGCATTTCGAAACTCACCACTGTCAAATGAACTGATAACAACTGTCAATGTCACTGTCAGTTTTACTCAGTAAGGTCTGGCAATCGTGGAAATTTATTTCCGAAATCAGTGCTCAGTTGTACAAGCTCAAAGATCGCTTCGTGAGTTTTAAGGACCGCATAATCGTCCATCAGCACATACTACTTGCCATGTGATTGCAAATTTTCACAATCGCCGTACATTACTCGACTGTAGATCAACGACAAGATTGAGAGTATCGCAACTCAGATTTGTCGACTCGCGGGCGGGCGCATGACATTGGGATTTCACTATGTCTACTTTGTGGAAAATTTAGCGCAAGGATATCGGTCTAAAGGTTTACAAGATCCAATTGGTGCAAGAATGAATGCCGTATGATCATTGGATGCGTCGCACGTTCCGAGAAAGGGCCGAAAATCAACTGGAAATTGACCCTGTGTTTTACGTGAACATTTACAACGTTTCATGACGAAACCCATTTCTGGCTCGATAGCTACGTCAATAAGCAAAATTACCGCAAAAATCATGAAGATACCATTGCATCCACAAAAATGTACTGTATGGTACGCACTGCATGCTGATGCCACCATAGGGTCATGCCAAAGCGTACATACTGTAGATAGCGTGGAAAGAACGGCATTGTGCGATATTTGCCTCATGGCAGAGAAGGGTAGGGAGGGAAGGATCAGTTGATACCTAAACAGAGCCAAAACCAAATATGTTCACTTTATCAAATGCAAAATTGAGGTGATAATGTAAATATCCCTGTTAGTTGATAGGTGAGAGTGTGTTGGCGTGCGTATGACCCCATCAACAAACAGTAAGCGCAGCGAGCATTCGCTGGCAACAAACGAAATTATCTAGAGTGGATTGCATAAAACTGTCGAAAATATTCTTTTTATTCGCCAAATGGTATCAAAAGTAGTATTCCGCGTTAGCTATCTTATCGCTTACCATTTCAATACTCAGAAAGGGTTTTAAGAAAATCAATCTTGCATAAATCGCCATTCGTTAAAAATCTGGTAAAGCACCTGTGTATTGCCTAGTGGGAATGAGAAACGTATCTAAACGTAGGAGTGCAGCTTGGCGGAGTACTTTCTGTATTTCTGTACATCAACAAGTAAATGAAAAGAGCTAAATTTTGCAATGAAAAAAATATGGCGGTACGACTGATACTTTTTGTTTTATTCAAGTTTGAAATCGAAACCCACTAAAAACACCATTTGCATTGCATATGCGTTATGTAACATAAAATTACGTGATATGTAGATTTTTTTTCTGTAAAAATAAAAAGTTTAGCGCATCAGAACCGCTCGAAAACTGATTTTCGAAGAAATTGTCTTTGAGTGACTTCGGTCGGTAGCTTAGCTCGCTAACGCATATACTGCCCGTCTTGTGTTGTCCTAACAGCCGGCGACTGGGCATAAAACTAGCGTTCCATTTATTAAGTGTTACATTAAAGCTTGAGTGGCGACTGTGCATAACACTAGCGCTGCAGAAAAATAAGAATAAATGTGGCACTTAAAGAATAATACAATAATTGATATCTGCTTCTCCCATATGTGACCCCCTACCGCCATAGGTAAGTATTCGCTTCAAAAGGTAATCCTCTGAGCTTTGACATTATCATAGAAAACAAAAAAACTCACCCTGTGAATTTTGTTTCGATTGGGTGACTGTGCTGGAGATTCAAAGGGTGAACAGAATTAAGAGACAAAGATTTAAGAGACCAAAATCACCATAGGCAGTAACTCTATCTTAATTTTTCAACCAAATTTCTACTAAATGTAACCCAGAGTAAGATCCAAGTACTTTTGTGAATTTCCTTAAAATCCGATGGCTGAATCGGAAGCTATGGGCCAAAAATCAGTTTTTTCTCAGTGATTTTTCAAAACGGCATCACACACACAGGGTTGCCAATATTTTGAAATCGCTCCTATCAGACCTGGTCCTAGTAAATATCAACATGCCCTGTAAATTTCATATTGATCGGATTATCCGGTCATCAGTTCTCGTGAATAGAAGTTTCGAATGCTGAAAACAGAGGTAATTTGGTGCTGGGTTGCCGTTCTTGCGTAACGCGGAATTTGGAAAATTTATCAATAATTTGAATATTTTAACAAAAACCAAAAATTTTCCAGACGGGTCGTAGATTTGCCGAGATCTGCCATACCTACAGGGCTCTCTGCACGGCCTCTAAAGTCCATGCGTGTGCAGTTTTCGACAACATCAATACGCTTTGCAAATTTCACGACGATTCAATGTTTCTGTCAGAATTTATTGCAAATCAAAATTTGGAAAAAAGCCCTTGCCTACTTTTAAGGATTCAGCGTCCACACAGGGCTCAAAATTCATGAGCGAGCATAAAACATAATAAATGTTATTTCCCAATACCTACTTTAAACAAAAATGTACTCTGTATAAAAATATAGGGTCACCTGAAGATTCAGTAAAATGCCCGACGCCGCCAAAGAGTTAGAGAAATCTTAATTTACAAAAATCATGGATCCACTCCCTATATACATTTATGTCCTCCAGAAATTTCAGCTCAATCGGATCGGCCACTTTAGAGATGATCACCCTTAATCTTTTCGCATGTATATATATATATATATATATATATATATATATATATATATATATATATATATATATATATATATATATATATATATATATATATATATATATATATATATATATATATATATATATATATATATATATATATATATATATACTATCGATTAAAAAATGTTTACCCACTCAATTATTGTCGGATTTTCCGTACTTATAGGTTAGTTTGTTCCGTTAATTATTATCATAAACCGGTAGTTTGCCTTCAGTTTCTGCGAAGAAAGCATTACTTAAAATTTGTACTTTGTACGATTTGATATTGACTGAGTATTTTATTGTGTAAAAATTTAATATGCCGAAAAAGATGGAACTTTGAACGGAAGTGCGTTCTTTGATAATTGCCTATCATAAAATTGGCAAAAGTAAGCGGCAGATTGCGATTGAGTGGAAAGTGCCAAGAAGAAGATAATGTTAGAAAATTAAAGACCAGTAAAAGTGCTCAGAATAAAACAGGTAGTTTTCACACAAAACACGAAATTTTTCGGCTCGAGACGAAAGGTCTTTGTTCGCAGGTCAGCAGGACAGAGAACATCCCATGAATGTTTAGTGCCTTTTGGGAAACATGATGGTGGTTCCGTTACGGTATGGGGCTGTTTTGGTGGAGATAAAGTCGGTAGCATCTGCAGAATCCAAGGAATAATGAGGAAAGAACACTATTGGGATATTCTCGAAAACGGGATGTTGCCATCTGGACTAGGTATTTTAGGAAAAGGATTCATATTTCAGCATGCCAATGACCCGAAGCACCCTTGGAAAATCTGCAGAGAGTATTTAAATCAGCTATCAGCTGAGAGAGCTCTTAAAGTTATGGTTTGGCCACCACAGTCATCTGATCTCAACCCCATAGAGCTCTCATGGGATGGGCTGGACAGAAACGTGCGAAAAGTCTGATGTTCAACATATGTAGAGTTGAACATCTGTGGAGTATTTGGCAAGCAGAATGGGGCAAAATCTCATCAGCGACCTTGACAAAATGACTTCGTAGGATGCCAAAACATAGTGAAGCGGATATTGCGAATAAAGATAAAGGCTGACGAGACGAAGATTCCAAAATAATTTTAACGTTTCGAAACTTTTTTATAAATATAATATGTACTCTAAATATACTTTAAATAATTTTTCATAAGAACTTGTTTTTTCTAACTTACAATCGTTTGTAAATTTACTTTTCGGAATTTACTTTTCGGAAGAAACGTATATGGAGCCAAATCATATTTGAAAATTTTTGAATCAAAAATGTTCAAATATGATTTGGCGCCATATACGTTTCTTTTTAATTCAATGATGAAAAATTTTGATTTGAAAATAATTTTTTTATAATAAAGTGGAATTCACATAAGATTTGCTTTTTATTTCAAAGTGACTTCAACTTTTGATTTAAAGTGATTCTAAAAAAGTGTTAAGTGGTGAAATTTTTCTGAGTGTAGTTGCAGTATAGACAGCCTGAGTTATCGATTTCACGAAAACGCAAAATCATATGCCAAAACAGGGCTGACCGAATGTCTCAAGGACTACCCTGATAACTCGGACCACGCAAAATGTTTGCCTTGTAGGAGAATCTTCATAATTTCAAGTAGAAAAACTGTCCTTGGAAAACATACATTATTTACGTTAATCAGTTACGGATCAGCACTTGATTATTCTATTACGTGATTTTCAGGTGACCTCTAGTTTCAATTTATTGGTTGTTTTCAGGCACCTTTAAAAGATTGTTTTATTCCTCCTCAAGCCTCCAATTAACTGATCGATTAATTATTCTGAAAAGTAACGGAAATCTGACCGAAACGTGGTTTGTAAACAAGCATATTTGCGTGCTCGTTAACGCTCCAAAGGCTGGTGCATTGAAAACTTTGTTTGTTTATTTGGCCAGCAGTAACCGATATAATTGCCGTTTTACCTTTCATCGAACCTTATCAGATCTACCGTCCATAAATCGAAAGGCATCGGGTCGAACTGTGTGTAGAAAGTCATTTGCATATTGAAACCATCCGGAGGCAAAAAATAATATTCCCACTTTTGAGTAAATTTGGGTCAATCGTGTAATTATTTTGGCGTAGCTCTGCGAAGGCTGCTGGAAATCTCTGTCGTAGGAGCGCATTTCCATTTCTCGCCAAAGACGCAACCTCCACTTGCACCGACGAAACTTGAAACGCTGCTGCGCAACCTCAGCTGCAACTCCGCCGTTGCGACGACAAGGCGATGTCTTTACCGCGATTCCCACCGATCTGGCTAAATGCGAGTCAGATCATAAGACTTAGCTCAGGTCGGTTCAGGTGAGGCAATTTGGCGCAGTTACGCATCTTTTTTGCTTCACGTCTTAAGTTTTTCGTCGTGCATTCATTATGTTCAACGTACTGTGCCTTGATCGTCCCATTCAAATAAGACACTATTCGGTTTGTTTCTCAGGGTCTATTCGGTGCAGTGCAGGTGTTTGAACCCGTGTGTCCGTGACGAAAAGTCGTCGTCAGGTTACTCAAATTACTCCACGACGACGTTGCTATGTATGTCAGGTTGGTTAAGTTCGACTTCGTGCACCACACCGTTTCGCTTTTCGTTCCGTTCAGGCAATCAACGTGTGAGATATGTATGAGCATGAACCACGTCCATAACACAACACAAGCAGTCCAGGTCCGAGCCCGGCCCAGTTCAGCTTGAATTCATTATGTCTACTTAGCGCTCTCGTATGATAATTTGCGTACTTTGCGTTCACGTACGAAGCGAATGTATTCATATTGTCATAAAAACGACGGAAAGACGCTGATAGGGCAATAAAAAACTGCTTTTAGGCAATTACACCTGATTTTATTCAACCTGAATATGACTCGTTAGTGTGAGAGTGGAATTCATGAATTAATTTGATAATTAGTAAATGCTAGATTTTTAGAGAAATGCCAACTTTTTTTTGGAGAATTGTTTTCTTCTGGGAGAGATTGTTCAGTTTTCACAGTTGGATTCTCAGCATGTTTATCATTCTGTGAACTGTGATATGATGAAAAAAAATTTTTCGTGACAAAGCTCTAAGCAACTGAATGGGCAAAGGATAGCGGAGTGGATAATTCATCCGATAATAATGGAAAACGTCGTTTGCGAGGGTTCGAATCCAGTCGAGCACCATGACTACTAGAGGTTATTGGCAAACAGATTAATAACAGAAAAGATAGTTAAAATAATTCATCAGGACTAATTCGAGGCCAACAGATATTATTAAAAATGATGGAAGACGTTCGTCCATGTAATACTCATATGCAAATTAGCACATTTAACATTCACTCAGCTCATCGATAATACATCCTCTTAGTCTGCCTATTACTTTTTTACTTTGTAGTGCAAAGTATATTTACAGTCAACTTCAGTGCTAAACTATGCTTTATTTACCTTTTCAATTGAGTACCATCGATCGATTGATCGCCAATTCGCGTTGCAATTCATAAACAATACCCGGTCCGGCATGAGGCCAAGCGGGCATCTTGCCTACATATTGGCAACGGAACGATCTCACTCAAGTAACGCAAAATGAATGATCTTAATCAGACTTGCATTCAGTTCAGATGACACCGACAGGACAGCCTTAATTTAGGTCCCCAACTCAACATTGCGAACATCTGTGCAAACAAAATCATAGCCGTCGATTAATGAGAACTTGGCGTCAATAAACAAAAACCGCCAAATAGCGTACCGTCGTCCGTACAGTGCCAGCTGGGTGAATAGTGAAGTAGAGTGACGTGACAACGACCGATTCGATCGCAAAGTAAATGTTTTAGTTGGCCAAATGCAGAACAAATCGCTTCCCATAGGCGCAGTTGCGAGGAATTGGGTTGTTTGGATTGGGTCCATTATTACTCCCAAGTATCGAACATTCCAGATATATAGGTTGAATGTTTATTTATTTTCTTTGTCACATCGATTCACTTCAGTTCCACCAAAGCCAAATGAAATGTGAAAGATGAAACTAGAGCTTTCAATAAGAAAGTTAAAGTATTTGCCCACACTGGGCGCGCCTGACTTCCTTTCCTATTTCTACACAAAGTACTGTAGAATTAATTTTCCCTATGTATGATTTTCTTATTCAGGTAGAGCACAACCGGTCGTATTGAACTACAAAATATATCATTGTATATTATTACAAAACAGCACCTCGGCGAATCTTACATGGTTTTTTTTCAAATCTCATTTCAGACGGAAGATTCTAAGTTCCTCGAAACTTACAACTTCGATCCAGTTATCAAAATTTCTTGAATTTTCACATTGCTTCGCCGTGTTTTTGACGTTTGTTTACTTCCAAACTTCAACAGTTGGTCTATGGTCCGGTCTGATTCTGCAGGCATGACTCCATTCCCGCTTATGATTTTGTCTCCCGCAACTCTGGCACGCACGCATGCCTGAAAACGTTCGTCTGTCATGCAACTAGCTGGCCTGAATTGGATATGCGTGTATGGTGAGTGTGATGTGTTTCTGCTATGTATGACTCGACGCGTTTAAAAACAGACGTGACTGCTCGGTAATTGAGTGCCGCGCCGTAACGCATCCAAGTCAAGTCGACTGACTGTTGATTTGTTTGTTTCTTCTCGTGAGAATGAAAACATTGCCCTGACGTGCTGATACAAAACAAATAGAGCGGAAGAGAACGGATTTGATCGTTTCCAGCGCAACATGATGAGGAAAGGTTTCGTTTCGGGCTTTCGAAAACTGAAAACTGATGAAAAAAACAACACTCGAAAAAATTGCAGTACGTGCTAGTTTCTATTTTGAAAAATTACACACAGACTCAACAACTATCTTGGACCCGAACGACTGGTGATGAAGCGACAGTTGCACGAGAGCTGGAGTTGGTATACATTCACCTGGGCAGCGCAGATTCGAACGTGCTTAGGGCCGCGAAGAGTACTTTGTGGAGTTTCAAGTGCCGCCGAACAAATCAATCATCTAGATTTGTTTGTTGTTCAGTCTCAAGAAGTTGACTGTGCTGTGACACGTTCAGTCAAATGTAATAATGTATTAAGAAGTGGTTGACTGGTCTAGAATGAATGGTATCCGATTCTAACTCGAATACGTGGCACTTTAAGGCGCAAATGTTTTAGCAAGCACATCTAGTAGTTAAAATTATCGACGAGAGCTACATCTAATTCCCTTGTGCAAAAGATTCCCGTCAGATTACATAATGACTAAAAACGCTGCTAAAGTTTTGTATTTGAGTTGGATGGTGCGCCTGAAACTCAAATAAACTGCCTAGTCCAGCCATTTTCAGCAAAAAGGCTAATCTGCGAAGAAGATTCAAGTCACTGTTTGAACAGTATGTGTAAATCTTATTACGAAATTGTGCGCGTAGAAAAAAAATTATTCAAGGTAAAAGGAAAAGGAAAATCATCTATTTTTTCTGAGACACTTTATTTTACATAAACTACATATTAAATTGGTCAAAAATTCAAATGGCTCACAATAAAAAATCTGCGCGAAAACTAGGCCTGGTTAAGAACAGGTCCATGTCAAAATAAAATAAAGATATCTTTAACCCTGTGGCGGTGGTGGGCATTTTAGTGAATTTTCAGATATATTTCTATGCAAAGTAGCATTGCAGAAAAATAACAAACACGAAAAATTATCATGATTTAAGCTTAGTTATGATAATATTTTGGAAATTTTTATCCATATTTTGCGGGCCCCGAGTCCCTAGGACTAGGTAAAGATTATTTCAAATCTCCATTTGTCATAATTTCTGACATAAAAATGGGATCCTATTACCTCAACGCTTACTTCACCTATTTATTTCGACGCAGACAAAATAAATATGGGATATAATAAATATGGGATCCTTTTACCTCAACGCTTACTTCATCTATTTACCCGACGCAGACAAAAGATTGAAACGTAAATTCATATAATAGATTGATTTTAATGTGACTATAACTCGACTGATTTTTGTTTGCGAAATTATGTTTGCTGTCATCTACTGTCACATCTACTACATGTTATTTAATTGGCAGTTGTAATCGGGTACTTATTGGTAGACGAAACGCCTGTGGAACGCTTCAGGACTATCGTTATTCGAAGGGAACATAATGCGACTGCTATGGAAGAATGCATACAGAGCATGTTGTATGTTTTACTCAATAGTCCGGAAAAAAATAATTTTTCTGAGGTACGATTTTAGTTGACAATGTTTTGGAGGAGACACCAGGCTCAGACAGTTGGTCGTCGGAAAAATAAAGCTAGTAATAGTCATGAAATTGGCAAAGGTAAAGCTAGTAATAGTCATAACACCTGATTTCAACCTAAGTATCGCCTCTGGTGTTTTTCCTTCCATATGGAAATCAGTCAACATTTTTCCCATACTTAAGGCAGGTGACCCCGCTTGTATCTCCAATTACCGTCCAATATCGCTTCTACCTTGCTGTAGCAAGCTACTTGAGAGAGTTGTCTACAACAGAGTTTATCCTCTACTCGAGCCTTTCCTTGCCAACGAGTAACATGGATTTGTCAAAGGTAAATCCACTGTTACCAACTTGCTATCTTTCAGCAATACTGTTGCTTCTGCCATCGATCAGCAAAGACAGGTGGATGTTCTTTACACTGATTTCTCTAAGGCATTCGACTCTGTCAATCACGTGCTTCTTCTCTTGAAATTAGAGAATTATGGTTTTTATGGACCGCTGCTCTCCTGGTTTTCTTCTTACATTTATGAACGTGCTTGTGTTATTACTGTGAACAAGAACATTGATTCCATAAATCTGGATCCCAAACCGAACAACTCTCGAGTAATTAATCCTATTCACATTGACTGCAATGTTGACGGTGTTAATCTCCAAGCACTTTCCAACACTGAACCATTCACAGCCCCTGACATCAGTTCCAAAGCAGTCTCATCCTCGTACTAGAATTTTATTCAGAGAATTAAAAAAAAAATTTCCCAAAGCAAAAAGTACCTCTTAAACTACCAAACACTAGAAATTTCGATTGCTTTCTGAACATTGTTGCCAAAAAATCATCTGATCTCGTTACCCTAATTTTGTTTGTGGCGAAGTTCAAACCTCCTCCATTATCCCTGGTATAATAGTTACTGCCAATCCCTTGTCTGAACCAGTGACAACTGCGCCTAAGTTCCATGACGCACTAGTGCCTCCTATAGTTAAAGCCACAATCAACTCCAGTGATGATCTCGAAAGTAGGTATCTGCTTTCTCGGCTAAGGGATAAGATATTCTATGAAAACGTTCGCCTCTACCTTACATACATGCACAAAGCCACTGACTCTGCTTGTTTCGAGGGTAAAACGAAGACTCATCTGAAAGTCATGATTCAACAGGAAGGTCTTCCCATAGATTTTCAGGCTCTTCATACTGTTTTTGTTCGTTATCATGAGCAACTTGACATAACAGCTGACCAAGTGAAAAAAGAGCTAAGCACCGTTGCCTCACATGTCTCAGCTAAGTATATTTCTTCCCTTCAAAAATCAAGGAATGATTTGAAAAACTATCATTCCTAACAAGAAGTTTTCGTTCAACAGCCTCAAACTTTTTACCACAACTGTGGTGGTATGAGAGGCAAACTGAATAGACTCTTTCTTGACTCAAAATCTTGCCAATTTAATGTACTGAAAACCTGGTTAAACAGTTCGCACATAAACGCAGAAATATTAGATGGTAACTGGACTATTTACAGGAAGGACCGAAACTATCTTTCTACTGGCCAAACTCGAGGTGGTGGTGTTTTAGTAGCTGTTCGTAACTCACTATCAAGCGAATATAATCTCTTCGATCACAAGATTATTCGCATTTCCTGGTCCAAAGGTTTCATTTACATCGGAATATTCTACATCCCACCCGGTTCAGACGAAACCGTTTATAATGATGTATGCGTAGTGATTTCTACCCTAGTTTCATCTCTTAATGAGGAGGGTAAAATTATAATTCTCGGTAATTTCAATCGCCCAAATTTAAAATTTACAGCTGATGAAACTGATAATAATCTCATTCCTTTTAATCTGCTTTACTCCAGCGATTTCAATCTAGTTAGTACATTTTACAGCAATGATTTGCAGCAAACAGCTCCGACACCTAACCAAAATGGAAATTGGTTAGATCTCATATTTACTAATAGCTACGACGATGTAGTGGCTAACTCAACTGTTGATGCAGACATTTTTTTTGGCATTTTCACCACTCTGCGTTCACGGTTGAGTTGTTATCTACATCTGATATGTTCACTTCCCTATCTTACAATAACTCTATTGTATATGACTTTCGCAATGCTGATTATAAGAGCATTACAGATTATCTTCTCAGAGTTGACTGGGCTAGTAATTTTTCAACGCTAGAATTGGATGAGGCTGTATCATTATTCTATGAGTTGTTTTTTGACGCCGTTGCAAAGTTGACCCCAAAGATCAAGAGAAAAGACAAAATATATAAACCATGGCTTGATAGCGATCTAAGGTATTTGCGGAATCAAAGAAATGAACTTTACAAAGTAATTACAACCAGCACTGATGTCAGAGATGATATCAAGGATAAGCATAATGAATTAGCTCAAGAACTCCGGACGAAATCCCGGGAAGCGTATGAGCGCTATGTTAATATCATGGGCAAAAATATAATTCATGATCCTAAAAAATTTTTGTGATTCCATGAACACCAAACGGAAAACTTCAGGCTACCCTACTTCGGATGTACAAAAAGAACTTTTGTTCGTCATGCGCTCACGAAGTTTGTGACCTATTCGCTGACCATTTCCAGGAAGTATTTTGTTCATGTAAAAGTTTGTCAAACATTCTTTTCTCTCAAACATTCCCACCAAATATCATCTGTGAAATGTATTTAACTAGAGAGGAGATTGCAAAGGCCATCAAAGATCTTAATGTCAACAAGGGTCCTGGTCCTGATTTGCTACCTCCTAGTTTCATACTCGAATGCATGGAGTCGCTTATCTTACCCGTGTATTTAATTTTCAATAAATCACTTTCTTGTGGAGTTTTCTCCTCCTTCTGGAAATCATCCCACCACATTTGAATGTGGTGATAGGCGGTCAATTGATAATAACAGAGGTATTGCAATACTATCAGCATTGCCTAAACTATTTGAATATATATATAACAAATATTTTACGTTAATGTTGTTGTTTTTTTCAAAGTAAACATCGAAAACTTTTAATTAAACGCAAAACCACCATCATATATTATTAAAGTAGCATTAAAAATAAGTTTTTTGTCCTTACTGAGAGTTTGTGCCTTATTTTTTTTACCCATTGTACAACGCCAGTTTAGCAATCACGGCTAAGAAAAAACGGTAAATCAAATTTTAAATACTAAGTCTTTGATTCAGCACAACTATTTCACAGCTTTTGACTTTTTATTAGGCAGTATATAGTATACTCTCAAAAACAAGACCAAGTTTATTGTTTTGCCTGTTGTCTATTTTCAACATGAAATATTTCTACTTTCAGTATCACTGGAGTGAATAGTTTGAAGAATTTGGGAGCTTATTTTAGAAATTTTAGAAAGAGTTGTAATAATACAATAAAAATCATATTTGAAAATTTTTGATTTGGCGTCATATACGTTTTTTTTAATTCAAATAATCTGACCTCATTTCAATAACGCTATATCAAAGTGTGTCTTGTTTGTTTTAATGTTTTATTTTTCATTCAATGATGAAAAATGTTGATATGAAAATAAAATTTTTATAATAAAGTGGAATTCAAATAAGATTCGTTTTTTATTTAAAAGTGTTTCAACTTTTGATTTAAATTTGATTCTAAAAAATTATAAGTGGTGAAATTTTTCTGAGTGTAGGGTCAGCAATTAATCACTGATAAGTTTCTGTCATGGTTGACGGAGTACAGAAATAATGGCCTAGTCTCTGCAATGGTCACTGGAAATGAAATTGCTGACGAACTTAATATCTGAAAACGGTTTCAGAAACAAACATTTAGAGAAAGAAACCTGGCTTCTCTTATGAGGGATGAGATGATATAAGCTCGAGTGCAGAAGACCTTTTCAGAACAGAATATTTCGACATGGTTCTGGATCAAATTACTCAAAGTGCTGAATTAAGATTGAGTGTGTTAAAAACATGATAAGAATTTTGGATTTCTCTACAGACTTAATTCTTTGATGGACAAATCAAATGAAGAGCATTTGAGTTGCTGTAAACAATTTCAAGAAACACTAACATTTAAGTTAGATACGAGTTAAGTTACTTCCGATTCTACAATTAATGAATCTGTTAAAATGATGATTGAAAACAACTTAATTTATGTTTTTCCTAATACATATGTTGCTTTGCGAATACTTTTAACAATAACAGTATCTGTAGCAATTGCAGAGCAGTCGTTTTCAAAATTAAAACTAATCAACAATTATCTTAGATCAACTATGTCACAAGAATGACTTTCTTCTTTGGCAATACTAGCCATTGAAAGAGATATTGCCTCTAATCTTAACTATGCAAACTTAATAGATAAGTTTAGTGCTGCGAAATGTAGAAAAGCTGTTTTTTAAAAGAAGAATAGAACTGAACAATTATGCAATTACATGAACTACAGTGAAGGAAAACAAAGTTTTTTGAATAAATCGGTAATATCTGCACATAATATCTTTGAGGAGAGGGTTTTAAATAATTTCATTTGGTTACAGTTGGTTTTCTTTCCTCCAGAAGAAATGCCACGTGGTTACAGTTTAAGTGAGGACGAAAAGACAAAAATAAAAGCATTTAAAGACTGTGGCGTCTCTAACAGGGTAATAGCTAAAAAAAAAATAGGTAGATCTCACTGCGTCGTGAATAATTTTATAAATTTAAAGGAGAACTATGGCACAAAAACTCGATCAGGACGTAAACAAACTATATCTGCAAGGGACAAACGCCAGATTTTTTCAAAGGCAACGCAGTTACACCTTACAGCTGCTCAGATTAAGGCTGAATTGAAGTTGCCAGTGACCACCAGACGCATTAGACAAATCCTGCATAAAAATGAAAATGCGGTCTGGACAAAACTTGTTCAAAAACCAAGGCTAAATGAGGGACACAAAACAGCCAGAATGGATTTCGCCAAAAAAATTATAAAATATGACGAAGATTGGGAGAAAATTGTGTTTAGCGACGAAAAGAAATTTAATATGGATGGCCCAGATGGTTGCCAATTTTATTGGCATGATTTACGGAAGGCTCCGGAAATAAGAATGAGACGAAATTTCGGGGGTGGCTCTGTTATGGTATGGGGAGCGTTTTGCCATTATGGTAAGCTTCCATTGGCATGGGTTCCCACTCGCATGAATTCGGCAATGTATACAGAGTTATTAGAAGATATGCTAATCGACAATGCCGAACAGATTATAGGACCAGATTTTATCTTCCAACAAGACCACGCGGCTATCCACGCTTCAGAATATACCAAACGTTGGTTTAGAGAAAAGGATATATCTGTGCTTGATTGGCCTACTTGCAGCCCTGATCTAAATCCCATAGAGAACCTATGGGACATTTTGGCTCATCGAGTTTACAGAGACGGCAAGCAATACAATACTGTCCAGGAGCTGAAGACAGCAATTAAAACAGAATGGAATGAAATTGAAGAAAATATAATAACAAAATTAGTTTCATCAATGCCAAATAGATTATTAGAAGTCCTCCAAGAGAAAGGAGGACACAACAAATATTAATTAATAATAAAGAACTCTATTTTAGTAGATATATCGACAATACGAATATGGATTTATATTTATTTCCTCCGATATTATTTTTTTTTAAACATTTTTCCCACATATGAATTATGATTATGTTATTTTCTTATTTTTTGTTGCTTTTGTTATTGTGATTAACATAGTATAATAAAAGTGAAAAAAAAATATTTGCTTGAATAAAATATTTTAAATATAGTGGCTTTATAATTATTTCCTCCACGGTATATAATTGGATTAATAACTTAGCATTATTATTACATAGGTGTAAGAGTATTACGTTAGTTAACTAAAGAAACGTAAAAAAAATATATTTTGTATGTAGCCGTTCAATATGAATTGTAATTAATGTTTTACAATGTTCAATAACAACAATAATGAAGTTAATGAAGTACTACCACCCTTGATCCAGGGGAATAGTTTAAGTTTAGTTTAAGTAAAAGGTGGGCTTCGCTACTAAGCTTCGCCTTGGGCCCCGCAATTCCTAGAGCCACCTCTGCCGACGATAGTATGCCTTTGATACTATTTTGGCACACTGGGCGATTGTCACGAGAGAGCAACTTGTGTTAACAAAGATCGCATGCTTACCTCATTAAACACGGATCTATGAAACATCATCACTTGAGGCTCGGCGAGCCGTGTATTGTTCAATAATCAATGTTGATTTTTTTCACGTAAGTCTTATTCTCCTCGTGCAAGACTCACTATTTGCGTTAATGGTGTAGGTATTTCTGAGTCACTCTCGCTGAACTCATTCGATTTAACACTTTCATACAAATTAGCTTCGAACTGGCAGAAAAATGCTATGAAATGCTCTGAAATGTCTAGGTTTCCTTCAGACCGGCGAGGAATAAATATGCCATTAAATTTGGCGCACATCTGCAAGATTCCCATTTAACCCATACGTGAGTATAACCTCCATATATGGGCCAAAGCAGACTGCACTGCTTTAGCCGAGTTATAGTAAGCTCTATGCAAAGCCTATTGGCGATGAAATCATGATTTTACGTATTGAAGCCCTAGAATATCGACGTTATGTGGGCTACCTTTCCTTCCTACGCACCACCTCCGATCGTCTTATCGCTCTCACACTCTTCAAGGCAGTTCCAGTTAAACCATTAACAACCCCAATTGATCATCCATAAACTCACTGTCTTCGCTCGGAATCATCAAATACTTACACTGATTGCTAGTGCTTCAAAACCAACCAATCCTTATTCCTATTCTATTCGACGAGAATAATAAAAACCACAAAATTTAGGAATTCATTAATTTTTTATTATTTTTTTGTAATTTTTTTTTTCAACTGATCTTTTTTTCGTTCTTCTCTCTGATATTTTCTTTTTCATAGTATTTTTCAACTACACAATATTTTATGCATATTATTTCTATCATACTACTCTAACACTTCACTTTCAAAAACTAAGTTGTTTTTTTTTTCTTTAAAAAAAAAACTATGTATTTTTCTTGTTCTTCTTTTCAATTACATATTATAATTAATTAATCGTAATAATTATAATTAATATTCTATACACTTTGTACAAAATATTCTATAGATCACAGAACATGTTTTAACTTTTTTGATAAAACGAAATGCTAAATAAGATTAAAAATGAATTAAAATTAGAGAAAATTCAATGAATGAAAAATTATTTACTTCAATTTAGTTAGGATGCAAATATGTAGGTATACAAGTAGTACATGTGCAAGTTTATTTTGCGTCTTAAATCTTTCTTTGTTTCTAAGTTTTCGGGAGATAGATTTTCAAAAAAAAAACGATGTGGAAATTAATGTTTTGATTTGCTTGAATATTTTAATTACGGATTCAATGATTGAGTATATTAAATCGGATTGTCCCATAAATTGGTTGTTTGGTAGTTGCATTAGAACAATTTCAAGTGAAGTAGTTTCGGGTTTGTGGGCTGGAGTTGTATACGAGTGTAGAGTGATAGGTTCCACATCTCACTTTGCCCCTAATTTGAGTCAGAATTCTACTCACAGTTAAGTTTGCTTAAAGCCCGGATCATGGACATGGCTCGATTAGAGCACACACGGTGCTCTACCCACTACTGCAACTTAAAATTGAAGATTGTATGATTTGAATTTAATGTCAGATTATACATCAGGGCAAACAGTTGAAAAAACATCTGAATTAATATACGTAGTTCCTTTCGGTAGCTGTATGAGATTTCCGTAAATAAAATTGAATAGGCTATAAAATAGAAAAGTATCTGACAAATACTTTGAGTTATTATGAATTAGAGCTTTGTAGAAAGAAAAAAAAATTATATATTTATGATACATCAATATTTGCACCGAACTATGAAATGAGAACTACATACACATTTACATCGTATGATTACATTTCTCTCGTTAGAAAAAAAATTGTTTTCCTGATAACACGTGCTTATATGGATATCTACATGAATACTATGTGTACTACTTAGTAATGGAGTTTGTGTACGGGTTTTTTTCTCTCGTAAATTGCATCTGAGCCTGACACTTATATAATTTATCGATATAATGTTTTCACCTGATTTATTTTTCACTACACAACTAATAGTTTCAAGATTTAATTTTAATATTTAATGTTGTAATAGTAATTCTGCTCCTTTCAGGGGCGAAACGGACTAACAGCTTGGCGATCGATCACGTTTATCTGTCATCTGGAAAGAGAAGAAAATATATTGAATTAGTTGAAGTTGTTTGGAATGTTAAGTGCGATATTGAAGCAGACAAACTACTTTTTAGTCGAAGATGCAATTAAGGTAATTGATAATGCAAAATTATGAAAGATATTTTATAATTTACTTGAAGAATAATCATATTGTCGAGCATATTATTTCAATTTCTACTGGATAATTGCCTAGAGTTTATGTAAGATGTGACTGCGCACCTAACTAGCGACAAAGCGAAAATCACGCAACGGAAAAATGAACATCAAACGATAAGCAGCGCGATTTGCTCAGTCGTTTGTTTATCGCACAAACAATAAAAGCTAGTCAGTCTACAAAGTAAGGGTCACGCTAAAGTCAAGCTGAAATCTCGTAACGATTGCGCTCCACCGATTTTTTTTCGTCGATTTGCGTTGGCTTTCACTGCTACCGCAGCTGTTTCAGCTGCACACTGACTTGCTTTTTACTGAAGCTTCCCGCGGTCGCAGTTGCGTATTTTTCTCATCTTTGATGACAAACAAATTACCATATGGTCGCGCCAGTACGCCGCGACACAAAGATCAACACCTGCAAGACCTTTTTAGATTGCTTTAATGTCGCGGAGGCTATAAAAACACACAGAAAGATTTACTGAAATCATCAACGAGCGGATTGACGAGCGCCAGGCATATTATTTGTATCTCAAGCAGGCCAACTCAGATAGATCTGTTTATTTTTTTCTCAACACAATCGACCCGAATTATTCTGAGCTTTTGAATGATCTATGATTGCTGATCACTGGCGATGGCTGGCAGAGACGAAGCGAAACTAGTTCCCAAAGTGGAATGGACATGATCATCAACAATATTGTTTACGATCGAGCTCTCACGGTTAGAGGTCACGAGTGGCGCGGAATAATTAGCAACAAAGTTACCTCCCGCTACGCCATACCTAGCTGGGTTTACCTCGATTGCTTCAAAGTGCTTCACTGCGAACGCAGCTGGCACGATCACTTTGGAACGATTGAAGGTTGGAGACCAGGATTTGGGTGAAGAATGACAGCAAGAGGAGAATACACACAGTTCCAAGTTTGGCCGAAAATTCTCCTCGCAAATTGTCGACCACATTGGCTTTCACGGAAGAACAGCCATCTCAGAAAACAATGAAATGCCTTGGGTAGACTGTTTTCACCTCGAGCAAGCGTCAATTATCGTTGATTGTTGTTTTTGCCGCCCCCGCGCTAATTAACCGTTCACGTTGGCCATAGAACACGAGGTTGCCGTGTTCAGACTTGTCAAGATCACCATGAGATCACTGGGTTATTCAGCTTCGCTGCGAGGCTTGGGAACTGTAATGGAATTCACCTCCGACCCCGGAATTGGTCAGCCATGATCACAATTATAGCCAACAGTGATCGATCTGAAAGTAGTTTTTCTAGTTTTTTTTTTTTCCGAAATTGGAAGAATTGGATGGTACGCGATGTTTGCGCAAAAACATCAATACCAAATCCATGATTAATGATTGAGTGCACGTGCAGAAATTTTCTCTCCGTTACTGATAAAGCTCCCCCGCGTCCCGCACCTAGCCTTCATCGTGATCATGGCGGCGATCAAGCTGTGTGATCTGATCCGAACTACCGATACGGACAGGCAGACAGATCGTAAAGTACGTACCTATGTACGTGGGGCCAGGCTATTAAGTCTCGGCGTTTTTTCGCAACAGTCTGATCTGGCTGTGAGCGCATTAGACAAGCTCTGCCGATGTAATTGCTCAAAAAACCTGGCGTTTGATTGTCCGTCGATCAAGATGGTTTATGCATGAGGGATTTGTCAGCGCGGGGCCAACGCGGGCAGGGGACTCTGCGCGGTCTTGGTCGCTCGGAATGAGCGACGGCCCCGAAATCGGTGAAATTTTTGCACAGCGTGATGACGTGATTTCAAAATAAGTTTTCGCAGGTGTTCAGTACGATTTTCAAAAAAAACATGACTCTTGGTTTTCTGTCTGTCTTTCTGTTTGCTCTTTTTTGTTGTTGCCTGATTTCGGTCGGTTGCTGGCGTCGCTGTTGTTTTTTGTTTGCGGCGCAGCATCGGATTGCTCAGCCTCGATGAGACGGTTTTGGGGCGCGCAGCTGAGCTTTTCATTTGAAATTCAATGGCGCAAGCAATGGAGGCGCTATTTGGCGACTAGGTTGTGCACGAAACTTCGATAATCTGGGTGGACAGCAAGAATGGTCATGAGGTGATGGTGGTGATGAGGAATTGAATGTTGTTGTGCTAACGGGAACAACAGCGGGGATTGCTGACAGTGACGAAGATCGCGCCAAATACCTCTAGCCTGATGGTGCCAATGCCCTCGCCGTGATAGAACATGAAATTTGCGGGTTTTGGGAATTTTCGAATGATGAAGTCTTTGATGTGGTTGAGCTGGTTTTGGACTTTTGCGAACAGAATGAATTATGCAATAGAGATTATAAGTGCGGAGCTCGAATTTGCAATCAAGAAATCTTATCTCATTTTAATAGTCAATTTGAAAAATCATCTGAAGTTGCAGACTATGTACATTAGAAAAAACAGAGTACTTATTTTTAGCCGAATAATTTTGTATTCGGTGTAAATTTTTACACCGCTCTTTTAATTACGGTCGACACATTAATGTCTGTCAAGATATTGAAAAATATCTTTCATCTAAACAGGAGGTCTTTAAGTTCAAGCCTTTAATTTTAAGAGCTTTTATTTTAAAAATCTATCAGCGAATTAAAACCAATGAAACTTGTCCTAGTTCTGTAATACCAGCATTAAACCTCATAATAGAATCCCTTGATTGAATGCAAGAAAGATATATTCAATGTGATTATTCTCATGACTTAATTTGTTATAAAAGGGGGCCCGGTAGCTCTGCTCGCTAAGGCGTCAGGCCGAAAATCGGCGTGCTACGGGGCTTGCGGGTTCGAATCCCGCCAGTACCATGGCTGTAAGTGTGAATACGTGTCATTGGCTATGAGAGTGGCAAATGGGCCCAAACTGGTGGCCTAATGCTGGCCGCGTTCTCGGCAGCCCTCTTCACTAAGCTAAACTAACCTAATTTGTTATAATCGACTGTAACACAAATATTTGATAACGTATTTTGATGATTCTTGCAAGCATAATCTGCCAAAACATAATGTACAATATGGTATGTAGGCAGTAAAAATTTAAGTGCTCTTGTCAAACTCTTAATTTTCAGCGTAATTTCTGCCAGTTAAATTATTGTCAATTATTTCAAATCGTTTATTTTTCTATTGGCAAAATGACTTATTCACAGAGAACTATACTGCCGTTTTCAGCATAAACGCTCTGTCTGACATTTTCATTTGCAATTAACACCGAATTAGAAAAAAAACGTAGCAGTACTTAGCATAAACGTTCTATCTACCGCAGATAGAACGTTTATGCTATGTAACGCGCAGGTAGGACGTTTATGCTAAGTAATGCTATCATTATTTCGTTTATCTGTATCTATCTGTTTAAAACCGGACTTCAACATGGAAGCTTTTATTTCAGATGTACTTCAAGTAAACGTATTTGTATCCAAGTTTAAACTTTCATCCTGTTTAAAGATGTCTGCAGCATTTAGAATACCACAAGTCATATCTCGAAAGATACTAAAGTGTAGATAGAGCGTTTATGCGATGGACGGTAGTATAGTGTGATTAGAAGTTCATGATTTCAAACCAAAAGTATCTTTAATGATTTGATTTGTCTTAGAATGCAACTCTTCGACGGAATTTTCAGCTTGACGGAGACTTCACAATCTCAAATGAATAGATACTTTCCGGAAGACAGGAAGGTACATGAAGATAGTGTAAATTCAGACAGATACAAGAAAATTAAGAAAAAAAAACGAACTGCATTCAACATAACCAGTTGAATTCAAACCCCAGAACTCACATGAAGACTAGGTACCTTTCTAGTGTAAAAAAATTAGATATCACGAATCTTCTAAACACATCGAAGAAATCGACTAACTAAATTTACCAGGTGATTCGAAAACCCTGGATCGGTGATGATCAGCCAAACCACAAACTACCTAGCATAAGAAAGCAGAGCACCTTAGAGTTTTAGAGAAGAATTTTTTTTCATTCGTAGAAAAATGTTTAAATCCTGCCCATCTAAACTAAGAACTCATAGATTAACTTACCGTATGTGACGATGAATTCGAATGCAGGATACTATTAACAGCTTCGGCAGGTATACTAAGCGGGCTACTGTGAACGCTGGATGATAGGATTGTATTCGGGCTGGGACGATCCGATAGAGGTTGTCGCTGATTATGGGAACTCGGACTCATTACATGTCCCGGTCCATCAACTAAAACATTTTCAATTTGCTGCGTTTGCGACTCACCATCCAAAGCTGCTGCAGCATCAAAACTATTAACAGCCGGATGAGTTTCCAGCTCCTTCTGAAGATCACAAATATAATCGATCACATGCTGAATTATCTCCAACTTGGATAGTTTCCGATTTTTCGGCATAAACGGTACGAGGTCTTTCAGTTTGGACAAATACATTTGAATTTCCGCATTTTCGCCGTCACGATGTCGCGAAACACGACCATTAATAACTGCCGGAACGGATGCACCAGTCGCACAAACTGCAGTTATGGCTTTCATTTTTATTTATATTTTTCTTTAGAAACTCGCGCAAAAAACTTTTTTTTTTATTTTCGTGGCAAGGGTCACACACTTGTTTGTTCGTAGAAACTGTTAATCCAAACAACACTTGATAATCCTTCTGATGAAAATTATTATTATTTCACTTTTCAATGCAACTGCAAGGACCACAAATAACTTTGAACGATATTCGCGCGCTACCAACACAAGAGAACACAATCTCACCACTCGAGACGATAACTCGAAATGACGTTCGCTTTCCCCCAACGACGTTTTTATACCAAACTCATTACTCCGCCTCTAAGCCAATCAAATCATTCCATTCCACAAATATCTTCGTATCCCAACTTCCCCTTCAAACAACTTCACGACGACTCCCCGCCATTGTGTACTTTTCCCACCAGAATCTGACCGACCAATAGTATCCCTATCTGACGTCAATTTGTTTCCGATCTTAACGAAAAGTACCGACTCCGACTGTGCGGCGTGTTCCTTTCGCCTTGATTTTGCTGTACATTGTCCGTATCCAAAATCACCCCATAATTATCGTTATCGGTCGTGAGCAAATCGCACAGGTTAATAACAATGTTTTTATGTGAATTAAAAATCAACCCACGCAACGGGAAAACCGAAAGGTGGAACTGTTGCTTGATTACTCCATGCTTCAAATCTAATTCAGGGGTAGCGAGGGGAAGCGATTGTTTTATGCTAAATCTAGCGCCACTTCGGGCCTTGCCGTTGCCGGGTTTGTTGTTGACAGCTGTTTGTTTTTGCACTGGTTTGTCATCTGATTGTTTGAAGCTCAACTAAGGGTACTACCTGTTAAATGTTTTGTTGCATGCGATATGAAAGATTTTTGTGGGATAAATATCAGCTGAGAGCGAATCGGTGCGATCATGAAGGATAGGAGGAAATTGCAGCTGAATGAATCGCATCGACAACGAAAGGCGCAAAGAATATCCACCAAACAGCCCTTGTTGTTGATGATCGGCTCAGCGGCAGCGGCGGCGAAGAAACCGTGAGAAAGATTTCTCGGCGTTGACCGCGGTGACTGTGCAGCTGCAAGACGAATGAATGGATGGGAATAAATCGTCGGTGGGAATTTGTTTTTACAGTTTCTGTGGATTTTAATCAATCGGAGTGCGGTTTTGATGACATTTCAAAGTCTATCAATTTATATTAGTATATTTGAGCATAATATACAATAGATGCACTCTTTTATGCATGAACAATTATATTTTTACTGATTTTCGGAAAAAATTAGTGTTAGATTCGTCTCGGCGAAAATTCATATTTCTTTATATATGTACATATATATTTCAGCAAAAAGTTAAAGGAAGTATTTCTCTGAAGTGGTCGATCCGATTTAGCTGAAATTTTCGTAGAACATAGATGTATATAAGGAGTAGGTCCATGACCTTTGGCAACGGCGGGCGTTTTAGTGAATTTTCAGGTACTCCTACATTTCTGTGCTGCCCTGATTCGCATAAACGTTCTATCAACATTTGAGAACTTTCGAGATATTCAATTTGTGTTTTGATTTGTACTGGAGATATATGGAGAGTGCGTTTTTCAATATTGATTTTAACATACTTTCACAAAATCGAGGTTTTTCAAATTTTGCAGAATGATGTAATAGAGTATGGAATTTTTGAATCCATTGATAGCTCTAAAATGTAGATAGAACGTTTATGCGAGTCAGGGCAGTGTGCAGAGCACAGCTTTGCTAAAGAAAAGTACTGGAAATAGTAGCTTGTTATTTTTTATGTTTGTTCACGATAAAGAATTGGAAATTTCGAGCACTGTGTGGGCGCTGAGTGCCTAAAAGTATACAAGGATTTTTTCACTGTTTGATTTGTCATAATTTTTGACGTGAATATTGAATCATTCTGAAACTTGCAGAGCGTATTGATGCTGACTAAAACTAAACAAATGGTTTTTCAAGACTGTGCAGGTAACCTTATAGATATGACAGGTTCCTGAAAAAAAATCCTTTAAATTATTGACCCTCCTGACACACTTTTTGATGAAAAATTCAAATTGTTGATAAATTTTAACCTTTTTCCATCATATTAATTTGAAATATTCAGAATCCCGCGTCGCACAAGAGCGGCAATTCGTCACCAAATTACCTCTATTTCCAGCACTCAAAACTTCTGTTCACGAGAACTGGCGAACGGGTTATCCGATCATTATGAAATTTACAGTATATGTTGCAATGTTACAGTATATGTTGATATTAACAAGGACCAGGTCTGATAGAAGTGGTTTTGAAATGCGGGTAACTCTGTGGCAGTGGTGCCATATTGAAAAATCACTGAAAAAAAACTTTTTTTTGTCTCATAACTTCCGATTCAGTCATCAGATTTCAACAAAATTCACACGGTAGTTGAACCTCACTCTAGGTCACATTTGGTAAAAAATTAGGATAGGGCTGCCAGCTATGGTAATTTTTGTGACCACAATCTTGTAAATTTGCTCTGCAAAATTAAGCTTTTTCTCCTATAACTTCCAATTTAGCCATGAAATCAAAACGAAATTCATGCAGTAAATGGAATTTGTTGTAGGCCAGCTGTCGTAGAAATTTCGTAGGAAAAACATGAAAGGGCTGCCAGTTATGGTAATTTTTGTAATTTTTGGTATTTCTTTACAAAGCGAAGTTGTCATTAAATTTTCAAATGGGAATGAACCTGCAATGACAATTAACAACTAATACTAAGGTTTCGAAAATTTGAAAAGTTTTGAGGGTGGTAGCCCTAAAATTCTATTCACTCCTACAACTTCCAGCGCAGTCATTCAATCGAAACTAAATTCACAGGGTGGGTTTAACTCAACGTGAAGCAGATTTGGAAAATTTTTGGATATGGTGTTAACACATAATTGGCAGCACCAAACAATTTCGTAAATATTGCACCAACAGATGCTTCCATTTTGTATTCATAAACAAAGCATTTACAATAAAATAATCAACCGCACTGAGAAAACACATGGCGCCAGACGCCATAATTTATAGACTTCTGGCACCATGTACATAGTCGATTTAGGGATTGTGATAAAATATAGCACCACACGCCATAATACATGGCGAAAAGTACATAGGCCTACACGCCATGTACTATAGTCTTCCACGCGATGTACATGGCGTGGCGGACTATATTACATGGCGTAGAGGACTATAGTACATGGCGTGGAGGACTATAGTACATGGCGTGGAGGACTATAGTACATGGCGTGGAGGACTATAGTACATGGCGTGGAGGACTATAGTACATGGCGTGAAGGACTATAGTACATGGCTTGGAAGACTATAGTACATTGAAGAAGCAAATCAGTTAAAACAGTGCTACTTACCATAAATGAGCACATGGAGAAGTCACTTGCTTGCAACAAACAGGCGCTGGCTGCATTTAGAGTCGCCGAAGGAGCCATTCAATAATATGCGCCCTTAGCCGATTGAGAATGTTGTCGATCTATCGACGATACTCAAGTATCACTTGCTGACATTTATAGATCCCCTCACACAGTATGGCTGCGAGTTATAATTGGAGTGCCATGAGCCATATTATATGGCTCATGGCACTATGTAATATGGCGTGTGGGGCCATAATTTCTGCGCCATGTAATTATGGCGCTGGGAGCTATACTGCATGGTTCAGGGCACTATGTGCATAGCGTGTGCCACCATAAATGCTGCGCCATGTAACATGGGACCACGCGCTATGTAGATTCTGAGATTATGGCGCGGGGAGCCATATTGCATGGCTCAAAGTACTATGTACATGGCGTATGGGACCATAAATAATGCGCTATGTTACATGGCTCTGGGCGCCATAGGCGCGCCGTAAGGGGGGCCAGGGGGTGGGGGGGCCGGGACCCCCCAGACCCTAGGTTGGCCCCTTCCAGAAAAATAAATATTTCCAACAGCAGACACTTAAGTTTTCGCTTCTAAGGTTTTTGTGGTTACAGCAAGAGTTGTGTAGTGCAGCAGTGTAAGTCTATACCAACTTACACTGCTTATAACATAAAGACTGTGTTACTTGCGGTATTAATTACGATGTAATAGGACTTATTTCGAGATATGGACAGCAATATTTAATTTCGACAAGTTATACGTTAAGAAAAAAACGAAAAACGCCTCGCCAATCATGTTTTTTTTATTAAGATTATCTGTTCATTCCTACTAGGCAATATACGGGTATTTAGATGAAAACACTTTTATAAACTGGTGTTTTATTCAATTATGTTTTTCACAAAACGTAGTCTAAGTATTAAAATGGTAGGCAATAGGGTAATTAACGTAGAATACAATTTTCGAAGTCATTTGGAGAATAAAAATGTTATCCCTGCCACTTTCATACTATCTATGACCTAATTGTTTACACTCAGGTTAAATGTGTGTGAATTTCATTCCAATTTGATAACTGCATCGGAAGTTAAAAGGCATAGCACTTCGATTTCACCGAGCGTTTTTTCATAGTGACGCAACCACCACATGGTTCTTATCATATTCATTGAACTTTTGTCAAACCTGTATTTACTCAAGACCAGTATGTGATTATATATGAATTTTATCCAGTTGCGAGATACCGTAAACGCAAGTTCCAGGTGCTAAAAATATAAATAATTCGGTGCACTTTTTCTGCGATTGGGAATTTTACAAGTTTAGATTTGACTGTATAAATATAGTATAAAATTCATCAATAATTTGCGTTTTATTCTAACAGCCGTGTGAAAGATTTGTGCTTACGTACTTATGGTAGCTACAAGGTTGCTCAGACATTATTCAAAAACGACAGAAACTTATTTTTTATGCCCATTGATGAGTCTTGTAAATTTTGTGATGATCTGATGACTCAGCGTGAAGTTATCACCATGCGAAATGTTCCATAGAATTTCCATTGTCGCCAAAATACACCAAAATTTCAGCTCGACCAAACTTCACGATCCGGATAAATTATCCGGATAGTAAAATTCATGCACAATGTGAAAACTCTAATAGTACTTGGAAGACAGTAAATGATATGGTGCTTGAACAGTCTTGGAATATTGTCAATATGAACCGAAATTATTTGGAAAAGGTTATCGACCTTACGACGTGTCTCAGTCACCAAAGACGTGCTTTCAGAGGACATGATGAAAGTCGTGCCAGTGATAACCGTGATTTTTTTTTGGAATTTTGTGCATTATTCGCAAAGCATGATTCAACTATTGAAAATAATTTTAAAATCAAGGTTGTGAACTACTGTAGTGGCAAAACAGAAAATGAATTGATGAAAATAATTGCTGAAATCGTTCGCGAGGACAATACACCTGAAATAAAAGAGTGCGGACTGATATCCATTATGGCAGACGAAGCAAGGATCCACAAAAGGAACAACTCTCCATGGTTGTCAGATTTGCTAAAGAGAAGAAGAAAGGTTCTCAAGCAGGAGCTAGAAATGTCTCGTATTTAGTAGAAATAATTTTGAGCCTGGTAAACAGCTACGGACTTAGCGAAATGTTTGTTGTTGGACAGTCTTATGATGGTGCTAGTGTCATGTCAGGACAAAAAAATGGTGTACAAATCTAAATTAAGATGAAACACCCTGCAGCCACATTTGTACACTGTCTAGCTCATAAAATTATCCTGGTTGTGATGGACACATTTTTCACAATCGAAACGTGTACGTCCTTTTTCAATGCCATCGAATCCCTTTACCTACACTTTTCGAAGCCATCACAACACGAATTGTTGAAGCAGCTTGAAGAGGCAGTTGGTCTAAACACAAGGCATGGAATGAGAAGTTTAAGCTCGACTCGTTAGTCAACGAGATTCTACAATTGCAAATATGACTATGAAAGAGGCTTTAGAAAAAGAAATGAATGAGGGAAAATACAACGATTCAGTTTATTCATTGGTGATCTTTCATTCAATCAGTAATCCTAAATTTGTAGCAAATCTTTTCATCTTTCACTATGTTCTTTTTATAACGAACATGTTAAGCACACATTTCCAAACTTAAAATGCAACTCTTAGGGATAGGATAAATCTTATGGATGGAACAGTTAAAACATACTAAGTGAGCGAGAAGACTTGTATGTAGTTTGGGAAAAAATGAAATCATTTGCAGAAAAGAACTGTCTGGATCTCACATTTACCAGAGGATCGCGAAAACGGAAAACAGCAAAAAGCACTAGTTTCAAAGGTTTTGCTGTTTTATCTAGCCTCGGACACGCAGTTAGGGCTACAAAGATATTTCTGCAAACCAAATGGCTCGAAAAGACTAAGATACAGCACTTTTCATCTTGCCAAATTATTTTCGCTTTTTCTAGGTTTTCTAGGTGACAAATGTTTGAAGCAAGAGATCAATTTCTTCCTTCTAAGTTTAATATATTCCAATTTCTTTAAAGATATTTTGAAACTAAGCTATCTTCTTCTTCAAGTATAAGTTGAAATATATTTAGCTTATAAACGAAGAAATATTCTTACATTTTGAATTATTTCCATTCTATTCCCGTATAATTCATACAAGCTTTCTTTCTTAGCGGTCATTGATAATTCATGAGTAGTTCATACCTACCATTCAAATTATATGCATGTGGTAGTAGCTCATACGTATTCGCAGACAAGAAGTTTATTTGATAATGCATTATGCATTAGCAAATAACTAAGAATAAATCAACAAAAATATAATGTATTAGTAAATTATATAAATTGTATGAACAGTACGTGTACAATCAAAAACAAAATCATCGCATGGCTTGAACCTTTCAGTCCCTGGCCCCTGCCAGGTTTTAGGCCACGGCCCGCTTATGCTGGGCGCTATGTGGATTTTTTTCAGTGCGATGTTTAAATTTTCCGAGCTTTGGAAATTTTTCGAATGGCAGCCCCAATCGCTGAAACTTTGGATGATATCATTGGATGAAAACGAAATTCAGAGGATAGGTTGATTAAGCACGAGCATGTTATGGTAGACTTGTTGCTGTTGCTGTCTCAATATAAGGCTTCAATACAAGAGATCAGATGGGCAGGGAATGGTGTTTTGCAAAAAAAAAAAAGAAAATGACTTATACTACCCCTGTCATCCAAAACACCATGTGCTCGGGGTAGGCTTCCTCGTCAGCCAAAAAATGAAGTATCCCATCATCGGCTTTACAGCTATCAATGAAAGGCTAAGCACTCTTCGCGTGCAAGTCAAATTTGCAAATATCAACCTCATAAACGTTCACGCATCTACAAGGGAATCTGCTGACGACGAAAAACAATCTTATTACACTCAGAAAAATATGTTTCCGAAAATCAAAGAAAATATTTACTTGTTTACGAGGTGTGAAATCTTCCACAAATCAATTAAACTTTTATTTGATGTCAGTAATTTGTATAAATATTGTGTAAAAATGCCTTAAATTCCACGGAATACAATTTTTACTTTACCTTATTTCAAGAAAGTGATTTCCGTCAAATCTAGTAAATTATATCTATGAATTAAGTAAATTATATCTACAATGCGAACATGCTTTTATATGATTCAACATCAACCACACTTCAATATTCGACGAAAAATTGATAGTTTTTATGATTTCTGTTAACTTTTGCTTTACACAAATAAGAGGTCGGTAGCTTAGCTCGCTAACGCGCCAGTCCGAAGCAGCGATCTACTGGTTGCGGGTTCGAATTCCGCTGGGTTCATGGTTGTATTTGTTCGTCTTGAGTTGTCTTAAGAGCTGGCTCCATTGATTTAGTGCCACATTATGGCTTTAAGTGGCGACTAAGGCATAAATAACACTAGCGCTTCAGCAAATAGGAAAAAAAACCCTAGCGCATCAGAACCGCTGGAAACACTAATGTTCGAAGAACAGTAGAGGATTTGTACTGATTTTGAGTGTTTATTCTATCACTACTTACTTTTTCTACTTAAAACCAATACACCCTAAGGGCCAAAATAGACGAGCGGAGCTATCGCCGCGTTTTTCCGCCGAGCTTGCAAATGGAACACATGTGTTTGTATGAAGCAAACTATACGAGCGCGATTTTAGCTGCGTGTTAAATCCATACAATTTCAAAAGCTCGGCGGAAAAACGCGGCGATAGCTCCGCTCGTCTATTTTGGCCCTAAGTAATAATAGAATCTAAGCTTATTTTCATTTCGGTGACTTCATCGAAATTTACAGCGATAGAAAGGTGTTTGAGCTGTCGTCCGGAAAATGTGCAGATCTTAGAAAATTTAAACATTGTTTATTTATTTTCATTGCAAATGTTTGCGATGAAAATACTTAATGCAAGCAATTATTGGAATTATTGGAACGAAAATAACAAAAAGGCCCAGTGCTGGCAGCCCTTTGCTAGCACCGTAGCAAAAAATATGTCGCATCTGCCTTACGTCGAAGTCAACCTGCTGTGCGACTTTCGTATTAACCCAATGACTGCATTGGAAGTTATAGGGATGCAAAGAAATTTAGGGTTACCATTTGCAAAAGTTTTCAAATTTTCTAGATCTTAATATTAAATGTTTATTTTCACTTAAAGATCATTACGATTTGAAAATTCTATGATAAAATCGCTTACTAAAGGTATACCAAAAAATACAAAAACGACCATAGCTGGCGTCAAACCATATTGCTTTGACACGTGAAAATATTTTTTTTATTTTTACTCGTTTTTATTTTTTCACTCCCTTCAAAGTAAGCTGTAATTTTGAAATGAAAGTAGGCAGAGTTTTAGCGTGCCAACGACATGCAATGTTCTTAAGCGGTCCCCCATCTAAGTAGTAACCGCGCCCAACAGTGCTTAACTTCGCTGATCGTAGGAGAACCGATTGATGTCAGATTTATGTCAATATTTCCTTGAAACTATACCAAATTTTACTCAGGGCAAGTTCAATAATATTTCTTTGAAATGAATAAATTCCTTTCTTTGCATTGAGTAAATATCTCTTTTGCGCAGAATCATTACCAATTTCCTTCGAAAATGTGTTCATTTTTCCTCAAAAAATTGAAGTATTTTTCTGAGTGTATGAACAGGTCGAGCTGATCCTCAATGCCTGCCCAAGGCATGATGTAAAAATCATCCCTGGAGATTTTAACGCCAAATTGGGCTAGGAATCGGTATTCAGGCATTACGCAGGCACTCATAGTTTCATGAGAACACTAATGACAACGGACTTCGAGTCATAGAACTGGCAGCATCCAAGAACTTGATCGTTGCGATTACCAGGTTTCCGCTTAACGATATCCATAAGGCCACCTGGATATCACTTGATGGAGCCACTCGTAACCAGATAGACCACGTGTTGATAGATCGCCGCCACTACTCGAGCCTAACGACGGTTCGAACGTATCGAGGTTCCAACTTAGACTCGGACCACTATCTTGTTGGTATGATTCTTCGAGGGCGAATTGCTTTGCGTAGAAGGATTGCATCCGCGAGCCAGGCTCGAATCAACAATGAAAATATCAGTGACATCTTTGGCCTTGCGTTAGGACTCGCCCTCGAAGAGCTCGATGGAGGGAGAATAAGTCCTGGGGCCAGGATGCCGGGCGTAGATGAGAAGTAGACACGCCTCAAGAATACTGTCATTAGTACTGCTGACGCCATCTTAGGCTGTAGTCGCAAAGATCGGAGCGACTTGTTTGATGATGAATACAAACTAGCGAATGAACGTAAGAATGTTGCATACCGGGCAATGCAGTAATCTCATAGAACGTGGGTACGTGAGGAGGAATGTAAAGAGCTCAGAAGAACAAAGAAGAGACTTCACTGACAGAAGAGAGCAGCCTGAGAAAACGACCTGATCTGTGAAATAGAAACAGCTAGAGGGCGAGGTCCACACCAAGCGTGGAAGTTCTACCAAATAGTCCGAAACATGATGCAGTACACACCACGCTGCACTTACTGCAAGGATAAAGAGGGTAATCTGATCACCGATCCCGAAGGCATTCTGGAGCGAAGGGAAGTGCACTTTAGTGAATTGCTAAACGGTCAGCTCAGCGAAGAATTGGAGGCTCCACTAATGCAAGAAGACGACCTTACGCTGCCACCACCAAGTATAGAAGAGGTACGAACAGCCATAAGTCGGCTGAAATTTAACAAAGCCCCTGGAGCCGACGGCATACCTGCTGAACTGATGAAATATGGAGGGCCTACATTACACCAAGTAATTCATGAAATTATACCGCACGTATTCGAGCATGAAGAGATGCCAGAGGACTGGAGCAAAGGCATAATATGTTCCATACATAAGAAAGGAGATGTAACAATGAGCAGCAACTATAGGGGTGTAACATTGTTGAGTACCTCCTATAAGATACTCTCCTCTATCCTGCAAGAACGGATAGCCCCATACGCTAAAACCATCATCGAACAATATCAATGTGGCTTCATCCCAGGCAAATCAACAATTGATCAGATTTTTAATCTCAGGTAGACGATGGAAAAATGTCTGGAATTCAACATTCCTTTGTACCGTATATTTATAGACTTTAAGGCCGCCTATGATAGCATAGCCAGGGTAGAACTGTATAGCTGGATTGACCATGGCTAATGTAACAAGCCAAGCTAAAATAGCCTGATTGCTATCCAGAATCGGTCAACATCTTCAATGGGCTCCGACAAAGGGATGATCTGGCCTGCCTCCTCTTCAACCTGGCGTTGGAAGAAGCAATCTGAGACTCTGGCACGTCAACGAGAGGGATTATTGTCACCAAGTCGATGATGATCATGATGATTAGAGTCAATTGTCTTTCAAAATCAGTATTTGATTGTATGGATTGCATGAGCAGCCCCCATAGCTCGCAAGATGTTCGCTTCCGCAGTTTATATACTTTGGCTATTCTTTCCTTGACATTTTACAGTCTGAGAAATCGTATAATAGGTCGCAATTGATGCGAAAATCCTGAGCGTTAAATTTGCTCCCAGTGTGTTCAAAGCAGTTGTGGCGCTGGGATTTTCCACCTCGCGGATTTTGTGCTTCGACTTTACACATTAGATGCTATGCATATCTCCTATTCATTTCTTGCTAGGAGAACTTTCAAAGACTTTGAAGCACTTAATTTAATTTTGAGGAAGATCGCTTCAATGGGGTCGCAGCCTCCCTTTTACTTCCTCTGACGTTAAATCATCAATCCTTCGGATTATAATGTGCAGATTTTTCTCCTCAGGAAGGTTGTACGTTTGGTCAGATACGGTTAAGGAAATAATCTAGGTTCCTAGATATACTCTTTTCGTCGCTTCATATTTAGTATTCCGTTCTTATAACAATTGTTTCCGTTACCTTTTGCTGGGGATTTTCATGGCGATTTCTTTCTGTTTGTTTTGTGTGATCATTGTTGCTCTTCATTTTGATTTATATTTTTTTTTTGTTCCGTCATTCATCTGCCAACTCGTTTTGTGTGTCCCACAGTTGTTATCTTCAGAATTATATAAATTATGAGATCTGGGGCTGTGTCTTTTCTCACTGGAATTCCACAATCCAATCTACACCTAGACCAAAAGTGCGCTGGAATCCTATTTTGATTTTAGATTACGAGCCCGAAGTTAAGTTCTATCTCTGACATAGTGGAATTGTGGAACTGCTGACCCTACGTCGCAGAAAGAATTGTTGTAGAAGAGGTGTGTCAGTGTAACAAAGCAAACCCGTCGAAGGTATACCTACAATTGTGCAACTAAAACTATACGCTTTAAAGTGTGTAAATGTAAAAATTGAATGGAGTGTTGCCAGGTATTTAACGTACACACTCCCAGAATTTGTCTAAATAAAAATTATGTTTCCAGCTATGTACATATCTTAGAAAACACTCTTAATATAAAACATACACCCACCGAATTCCATGGTGTAACAAGTAATGAATATTTAGCGCTCTGCGTTCTGACAATTTGACTGGATACTTCTACCGCGCACGTTCGTCACGATTTTCTTTGGACAGTCATTTTAATAATAATATAATGCCATGAATCGACGTTGAATTCGGCCCGCAGTGTTTTATTATGACTGACAGCTTCGCCTGCAGATGAAATTCCATAGCTAAAGCAAAACACACAAGCACCATCGTTTCCACGTTGACTTTGAAATTGGAATAAGGGTCCTACTGGTATTTCAAGAACTCAGGCTTCGAATCACTTTGATCTAAATGGTAAACTGGACACGTGCACCCAAGTACTGCACTGCTCGCATTGCTGGGGTAATATTACACTGCTGGCACTCCGTTCCCAAGCCAACTACAACCAAAAACCCGATAATGCTATCGCCTCGCCATCGCTTGGCCTTTCTTCGGAGCCAGCGGCGAGGTCACAGTGGTCAAAAAATCGATTGGAAACTTTGAAGCCTCCATCAATAGCCCACATTCCAAAGAGTCTGCTGTCTGGCCGTCCATCCATTCTGCGGCCCATGCATGCACTCGCTGCAATTCATTCATGTCTGCGGTAATCATCCAATTAAGAGCTCCTTTGTTGACTGATTTTATAGTTTCTTACGCTTACGATTCGAGCACTACTCGGTTCCATCTTCTATGCCAGCGCAATAGAACGGCGGAAGACCTCTCGAACGACTCTTGAGCTGAGACGTGGTCATGTAAGCGGCCACGGAGCGGATTGTGTTACACACACGCTCCTACTGGCTGGCAATCAATAAAAATTGAAATTAATTTGAAGGCCCCGTTCGGAACACGCTCCCGGCCCGCCGATCGAGTGCATAAGGTCACCGTATTATCTTACTTCACAGCTTACTTTGCACACGGCCGCATCGCCACAAGACGTTTCGATTTTTAATTACGCCAGACTCGATTGGGTGTTGCATCGATAAAGGGCCACTCCAAGACAAAACTCATTAAGGAAGTCACTCAACTCGTTTCGGTTTTATGGGAAATGAATCGGTGGAACGGTTGATGGAGAAGTGAACTTGACTGATGAGTAGTTAACAGAGTTGCATTTTCGACTGTATTTAATAAATGGAAAGAACTTTTGATATTTTCAATCGCTCATAAGTTACATGTCATGTTAAATTCCTATATCCGCTACTTGTGTGGCAATAAGATAGTTGCATCTTCTATTACATGACAAGCCGAACATACACGCAACATACAACCTCCACTTCAGTCAACTCTAAGTCAATCAATTGCACGTCGATTGCATCAAAGTTTCATCGGCCCAAAGTTCAACTGGCTCTTGGACTGCTTTTGAGCCCCGTCGATAGTTGGCCTCGACTCCGATTGACCGATTGGGCATTATTAATGACTAGAACGAGTTGCGACTATCAGACTTCCTTGCAAGTGTTCTCGGTCGACAGCTGCAAGCTGTCCATTACTGCGAACGCCACAATTGATGGGTTCAGTGGGGCCAGGCCAAGCCAAATCGTATTGAGCGTCGAACGTCAAGAAATCGCAAAGCCGATGCACAAATCAATTCGACGGAGAAATTCCTTGCACCACAACTGAACGAAGATGGACACTTGAGACATGCGACGAACGTACTTCGAAAACCAATTGGCTTCGGTTGGAATGAGAGATGAGCAAGTGGCGGCATAGAAATTGGTGATCACGTGCAATGCGGTGTCCAGCTAATGCTCGAGTCTCAGTCAAGGTAACTCGTTATAGCCTTAAACTGCCGCTATAAATGAGTAATCAACAGGCTGAGGAACATTCCGAACCGGAAGTCTTGGGTTGGCCAGGGAATTAGTGGAAACTGCACATGTGTTGGAAAAGCATCCCGAGCTAAGGTCTACAGGAACTATATTTCGCTTGACTAGATTAAGTGTCCAAGCAATTATCGCTGCACTCTCTAAATAGCTTATTTTTTGATTTTTGTATGAATTAATGAAGATTAATTTTCCCAGGCCTGTCTTGGCAGGAACCATCAGTCGATGAGCTGCAGAAAATCTTGGCACTGCTGCTCATTAGCATATGCCCGGCAGACATGTATAGGTGAAGACTCAGGAGTAACACGAGCCCGAGAGCAACGCAAGTTCATCTTGCTGTTGATAAACGAGGTCCATTTGGTTCGGCCTGATCTTGATAGCCTCATTCAGCTCAGCAAGACTCTTCCTCGATGGACGACTGGCCTTACTGATTTTACTCACAATTATCCACGTCTGAATGATGCATGACTTAATGACACGCTAAGTGCATCAGTGAATCGCGATGCTTTATCTGCAGTGCCGTGCTGTGAAGAAGTTGCCAAGTGCATTTTAGTAGTCATTACTTCGCGCAGATAACCTCTGATTTGTTTGTTCGGTTACTGATAAACTTGCGAAGATACTGATTGGTTGTATTGTGAGTTGAGGGGTATTCTGCTCTACTAAGCATAAATGTTCTATCTACATTTTAGTACTTTCGATATATTCAATGATTTGTGTTTTTCTAAATGCTGCAGACATCTTCAAACGCGCCGAAAGTTTAAGCTTGGATACAAATTCATTTACTTAAGATACATCTGAAGTAAAAGCTTTCACGTTGAAAATATGTAGTTGTGGAAGATAGATTTTAAGCAGACAGAACTTCTTTGTAGTAACATGCAACGAAATAATGGCAGCATTACTGATCATAAACGCTCTATATACACATCGCTAGACATAAACGTTCTATCTACGGTAGATAGAACGTTTATGTTTATTAATAATCAAAAGCTGTAGATAAGAACACTGTATAAATTATTTAAAAAAAAACCCGATTTTTCCTTTCGAAGCTAGATATATTTAGTTTTTTGTGACTAATGTCGATATTTCGAGGGTAATAAGAAGAGGGCAGGTTACCCTCGAAATATCGATATTTGTCACAAAAAATTAAATATATCTAGCTTCGAAAGGAAAAATCGGGTCTTTTTTAATAGTTTTTACAAGCTAGAAAAAATTGGTACACATCAAAAAACAATTGTATAAATACCCAGGACCCAAGAATTATAATTCTCAGAAGTGGATAAACCAATTGTTGATAAGGATAATTATCGTAAATGGACAGGAGAAACAATGTCTATTTTTTATTCGGGACACAAAATCGAGCATGATCTTTTACGTTAACATACATTTCACACGTGAAGTTGCAAGATGCAAAATATTGATTGTGAATAGTTGATTAGTGAAATAGAAAAGCGTCCTGCTCTATGGAAAATTAGGAGTGAGCAATATAGTTGGGATGAAATAGTTGGGATGAAATGAGTTGGGATGAAATTTGCAAAGCATTTGCAAACAAAGATATCACAGAAGCAAGGATGAACTAATTCGGTAAGTGAAAAATGTTTCAAATCAAATAAAACATACCACAAAACAAACAAATATTTTCATTTCCAGACCATTTTTTTCCTCTCTCATATCAATGTATCGATGTTTTGTCACACATTCCGCCCTCTTTCTCAGAAGAAAGAAAAGTTGAATTACACATTATGAGGTGGAATTATGGTACATGCAATTAAAAATGCTTTGCTTCATTTACTGACAATGCAAAAACTCAGTCATGAAAAAGTTGGCAAATTTATCTCGAACAGATAGCGGTCACGTATTTCCTCGGCTTTAAGTATCTGCGGAGATTTGTTGCAATCGGCAGCCATCTTCACTCTCTTCATGTAATTGTATTCCATCTCTTTCTCTAACATAATTGTGCCATACACACGCAGCTTTGACAATAGTTTCTGCCAAGTCTATTTTGACATCAATGGGCCGATGAAAGATATGCCACTTGTTTGCCAGAATTCCAAACGTACTTTCAATTTATCTTTTGGCTGTGGATAATCGTTTGTTAAAACTTTGTTTCGTATCAGACAAATGATTCCCTCCGTAAGGATTAAGAAGGTTCTCGGACAAAGGGAAAGATTCATTTCCGACTATTACGTGTGGAAATCGTTCATTTGAATTTTCAGATGCGCGTGGTAACGGTATTTGTAAAGTGCCATCACACAGTTTTTAGTAAAGGAGAGAATTCTTAAATATTCCCGAATCACTGGACTTTCCATACGACCCAACTTCGATGTAAGTGAAACAATAATTTGAGTCACACAAGGCGAATAAAATGGTTGAAAAATAATTCTTAAAATTATAATACTTTGATCCGCTGTTAAAATGCTTCTTCATTCTAATGTGTTTTCCATCAATAGCGCCGATGCAGTTTGGAAAAAGTGGATACTTTTCAAATCTTCTTGCTATTTCAAGCCATATTTCATTAGCGAATTGAGGCATGACTGACAGCATCATGAAGACAGTCCCAATTTGCATTGCATACATCTTACACAATAATTGCTGCTGTACTTCTTCCTACACGAAAGTTGGGACGCAGATCAGTCAAAGAACATCCACTAGCAAGATACCTGCAACAAGTGATTTGTTGATTACCGAAAACGAATATATACTTTCACACTCAAAAACTACATTATCTTTTTCAGGTGTTATTTATACTACAAAAAAATGGAAAAATATTCGGGACAATTTTCGAAGAGATATTAAGGGGCTATACCTAGTTAAAATCGATTTATTATTTTTTGCATCTTCAGAATGTATATTTAGCTGATAATATTCCCTGAAAATTTCAAAACGATCCGACAAGTTTTTTCCGAATTATGCTGCAAACACAAAACAGCGGCATTGCGACAGCGGCGCCACAGGGGGAGGCGTGAATGTCGCAGTTGAATTTGGTGGATCACAATGCAGCGACAATGTCGCTGTCAATGCAACCAAGGCACCAACCAAATTCATTTTTTTTTCTTTTGTATTGCTAAATCCTGTTGTGGTTGGCTTATCACAATACACATCAGCCATCGCTTGTCTATTCCACCAGACCATTCAACCTAATTCAAACAGAGTTAATTCAACCTAGTGGTGATGACAACCTATGGTATGTATCACCGCTAGCGGTGCGGCAAAATTAGAAATTTGGCAAATTCGGCCGCAGCCGTTGTGCGCGTTACCATACAAAACAGTGCATTCTAATTTTTTGACAGCACTTTGCCGCAGCCCACTGCGTTTGCCGCAGTGAAAAACGCTGTATTGTGATTAACCTATTATACGCATATTTGCAATCACATCTCGGACTGTTAAAAAGTAGGTGGAGTACAGACCGAAGCCCATGGGAGTACGCGAGAGGGAAGAATGGCTCATAGACAACATTCAATCGAAGTATTAGAAGCTGCTGAGGCTACAAAGGGTACATCTTATGGCCCTAGAACAGATGACTCCATCTAAGTAAAAAAAAAGATCTATGTGTTAATTTCTTCCGAAACTTTAAACACGTTTTTCTCAAAACTATGTTTCCAAGTCGGTGACTACGATTTCTAAAAAACGGCTCAACCAAACATTTTGAAATTTTAACACAACTTTCTCAGATATATTCCTCAGGTATTAATCGAAGGAATAAGATTTCGGATAATTATTAATGTTTTTTTAAACAATTTTAAATGGCAATTTCGGTCAAAAATTCGATTTTTTTTACGAAGCTGCCATTTTGTCAAAAATCTAAATTTCGATTATTCCTTCGATCAATACCTAGTTTTATCTATCTACTAAAAGAGTCTCTTTGGTTTTTTAACTTCAAATGAATTATACCGGAGAAATCGTGGTCACTGCCGAACACCTTTTTTGGAAGACCTTCAGGAGATCGTCTGGAGGAGCGCACCAGATTAATATTTTTACAAATTATTAGTGCCATTATAAACTTAGATGTTGGCACTAAATGTATTTATACTTTTTGTTTTTGTAAAGCAAAATACCTTTTCACAAAAAATTAATAAAAAAACATTTTTTTCCGGCCTTCTAACTGTATATAACCCCTTAAACGAAGGAAAAGAAAATCTAGAAGTGGAGGTACCGTGACAGCCTCGTATATGTACATCTAGAGTTTTTGAGCCAAAGCAAACAAGCAATTCATTGGAAGGATTGCTTGTGCAGCAACCAGGTTTGACTGAAGATACGGGGTCTTCGTTAGCTTCATTACGTGCGGAAACGACTTCTGCTGTTCCGCGAGTAGGAAAACCAAATTGAATCCTGTAGAGGAAAGGACAATACTCTTCCTGAAGAGAATAGGTAATAATAAAACAAAATTTTTGGAGAACGATGACAGCCGTCAGTTTTTACTTTCTTTGCTACTAAATTTGTGGTCGCTGCCGAAAAGGCTGCAATTCAAATTCGCAGCCAAAAAGCCACTTTGCAAAGATTCAATCTATACACCAGCAGTCACAGACACTACGGCAGCAAACCGTTGCCAGCCAAGGAGTATCGCACTGATTGCAATCGCATAGCAGCTCTTACCAAAATGAACTATCGGAGCCGACGTTAACTTCACTGGCAGGATCATAAATCTCAAATTTTCCAGATGACTAGATAAGAATTACTGCATAAATTAAATATTATATAGATGATTCTTGTATTTTTGTTCGGATTTCCATTATGTTTTATAAGCTCCATATTTACAATTAATTTTAGAATAAATGGCTAGTTCAATATGATAATTGTTTACTCTCTACACATACCTGAATGTTATTATGAGTTTCTCTTCGTGTGATATGCTTCTTCCCCTCCTCATGTTTTTTTTTAGTTATTTGCTCTTATATGCAAAGAGCATAAAAGAGCGAATTGAAAAATGAATTGAAAATTTCGAGCGAAAGTGAAGAACTGATCTTCATGTTTCCTCAATTCCTTGCACAAATTTCTAAAGTGCCCTTTTTCTCCTCTTGTTTCCAAAAGTGGGTGAACCCACATCTGGCGATTCTTTTTTGGCATGGTTGGTATAGTATGGTTACTTTATTTTTCATATGGTAGTAGAGTAGTGACAGCAAAAGAACTTCTTCAGCTTCATCACTCATTTCTAAAGATGTTCCAAATTAACAACTTTAACGGGTAAATATCTGACGTAAAAAACACGATCACCTTTTTTACAAGCATCTATATGATACTCCGACGTAATTTGAAACTGAACCGACACGATAAATGCTTCTGAAAATCGCTGTATGTTTCAATTGACGCGTTAAACCGACGCGTTAAACACTTCGGTGGAACCACCGTGTGTGTCATTGGCCTAACACACTTCCAAAAAGATAAGATTTTCATATTTTGGAAAATGATGTAATAGAGCATGCTCTCGTGCTTGGCATAAACACCCTAAGTACATTTTAGTAACTTTCGAGATATTCAATTATTTGTGTCTTTCTAAATGCTGCAGATATCTTCATGCGGAGCGAAAGTTTGAAGATGGATACAAATACGTTTATTTGAGGTACATCTGAAGGAAAAGCTTTCTCGTTGAATATATATGTGAGAGATAGGTTTTAAGCA
Source organism: Nemotelus nigrinus (assembly GCA_947369275.1). NCBI lineage: Eukaryota > Metazoa > Arthropoda > Insecta > Diptera > Stratiomyidae > Nemotelus > Nemotelus nigrinus. The sequence continues at coordinate 74,201,728 of OX376373.1, read as the reverse complement.
GATATAACTTTTTGGTAGTAACATCCAACGAAATTATGGCAGCATTACTAAGCATAAATCATGATTAGGGATTCCAATCCCGAACCATTTTTTTCAATCCCGGGATTACGGGATTAAAAAATCTCAAATCCCGGGATCCCGGGATTTGAGGTTCAAAATATAACACCACAAAATAAGTCAAGTTTTTAATAAACAGATTAAATTATGTGCCATCATTTCAAAACTACAGCAATAAGTAAGCTGAAAACTGTATAAAAAATATGTTACTGAATAATTACTAATTTATTTAATTGATGCAAATAAAAACAATAATTATAATTATCCGAGACGTTGACAGTATGAAAGCAAATATTTAAAATTACAACTATTACAAATTACAACAACAAATCACGACAAAAAATCACAACAATAAATCACAACTCTTAACATATAAAATATTCAACACATAAAAATTCTGCCAAAGCTCATTGGTTTTTTCGGAAGTAACATTGAAACAATGGCAAAGTATCCACAGTATCGTCTCCAAGCCTGCTTCTAAATTTATTCCCGATGTTGGACGCCGCGGAAACGGTCGATAAATATTGGTAAGCCTGCTCCAAACTATGCGAGTGCCACCACTTTCGAAAAGTTTCATTTCTTTTGCAATAGTTTTAATTAAATTATTTTCTTGCGGCGTTTCATCATTGATTATTTTCATACTATTGCAGCTCTTCTTGTAGCTCTCCTCATTTCTTTGGCTAGCAAGCAAAGAGTTCAGCATCTAGATCATTGAAGTATTTTTTTTTAATATTTGCGTTGCTTGGTTTCCAAAATACAGATTCTATTTCACTTGGTAAATTTTTGCTGGCACAATGTAGATTCTGGAGATAGCTTAGCATACCAGATAGCTCAGTACACGGACGCTCTTTTATTCGGTCCAGTATTGCAATTTTCATAGCATTCACAAGAATGGACCGTTTTTCTCCTAGCAGCCTAAATAAAAATCTTGATGAAGTATAAGCAGTGCATAAATTTGCATTTCTGCGACTTAAGGCCTCCACAGTCAATTTTACAAGGAGTAAAACTTCAATAAGTTTCTGAATCGAATCAAACTCAGTTCCTTTTAATCGCTCTGGATATTGCAGGCCTATTAATGTATACTATTTTTCAAAATGGAAAACCGTTTAAACATTGTCAAGAGATTATTTATTCTTGTTTTACAATCCAGTAAGTGAGATAATTAAATGCCTTGCTCGGATTTGACATAGTTTTGAAGATCGTTATTTTTCGCTGGAGCTTTTTTTAAAATATAAAACTATCTTACGAACTTTCTTTCTGCATGCACTGATGTCCTTCGTCAGATCTAGTGTGTCTTGCAGGCGACCGGGAGCAACGTAGTAAGCTGATTCAGGAGCGTCCAAATCTTCGTGGTCTTCTTCCAGATTATCAGTTGCTTCATCAACTCTTTGATCTAAAATGGACCTCCTATTATAGAGGACATCGCAAACTGCCAAAAGGATGCTATGCGCGAAACAAATATGTTGCTCTGTATTAACTAGTCTGCCTACATTTCGCATTTCATTTGACCCATCAGTTATGATGGTAACAATGTCTTTTCCTAGAAACATCAAACTCAGTGAAACGCTCTTTTAATATATCTAGGCAGTTTGCAACTGTCATTGATATCCTTACTCGCACCAAGCTCCAGTAAGAATTCACTAAGTAGATGTTAATATTTGTGTAGCGCCTATTCGTTGTCGAGGTCCACTCATCAAACGTCAAACTGAACCGTTCACCTGAGATACTAGCCTGTCTTATCTAATTTTTTATTATTTTTTTCTATCCTGTTTGCATAGCCTACAGCCTTTTTTTGATTGTTATTGAGGATTTTGGTAAATCTGTGTATGCATTCGCTAGTATTAATTTTCTCAAATCATTCGAAGTAACGAATGCACTAAATGCGAAACAGTCCATACTTATTTATTTACAAACCCCTTTGTATTCATCATCGGTTGTTTTGCTCCATTCTTTACGCATTTTGATGTGAATCTGCATGCTAATTGCTTTCTCATAAATATGGATTCTATTTGCTCTTTTCGAGTCTTGCCGTAATTTTATTGCCGGTTATGCTTGACTCCCGGCCCCGGAATCCAGGCCAATTTCTGATCCCGAAAATCCCGGGATTAGAGCTCATCAATCCCGGGATTTTCGGGACCAGAAATTAGCCGGGATCCCGGGATTGGATTCGCTAATCATGATACAATGAAAACAAGGTAATCCATTGCGCATGTCTCTCACTATCCCATTCTCGCGCTAGTGACAACTGTGAGTGATTTGCCTTTAGGCCAATGTAAAATTGGGCACCTTCATGGAGGGCGTTTGGGGTGTTAATGGAGTTTGAATGGTTGATCTGTGCTTTTAAATGTCCTAGAAAATCTCAAGGAAAAAGCTGTTGTACAAAGCACAATGATGAAAAACTCAATAGCTTATATTTCTGGAGAATATATTAAATCCACTCTCGACAAAGAATAATTTAGAGTCTTCTTATGCTTGTTGTTTGTACGTGCATACAACTAGCATTGTACCCATAAGAACACTAATGGGAGTTCTAATGCTTGTAAACCAATTTTGCGGGAGCAGAAGAAAAAATTCATTTGTGTAGAGTGGTTTGTTTTAATTGGACATGGCAATGGGGACACTATGCTCATGTTTACTTGGGAAAATGTCGAGAACAGAAATCTAAGAAAAGCTTCGTGGTGATGATTTTGATTACCTGGAGTTGATTTCTTTCAATTCCTTTGCTCAGTGCACTTTTCCCAGAATGGCTGAAAGATATGACGCTAATTTCCAGGGTAAAAAATACTCTATGTTGCGAGGAATTCATCAGTTCGTGTCCTCTCACTACTTCCATGGATCTTTGTATGGGATTATTTCAAAAACAAACACGAGACTGCTACCGATATTGCGAACTATGCAAAAGAGATCCAAAATTGGACATTTTGATTAACAAGCTCAACTCATTAAGTTGATACTGTCAGTCAAGTCTTCACACTGATTAAACTATTAATCTCCGCACATTTTGCTGTAGCGAAAGTGGCGAGCAGACTTGCTTGGACTATTCGTCATTATATTCATTCTTCAACGTGTAGCTCAAAATCCCTATCAGCTCCATTCTTCATTCAGACTAGACAGATTGGATATGTGCACGCATACCGAAGTCACACATTCTCGGCGTGGGAAAGTACTTTGTGCGATAAACTCAGTGCATTTTTGTCGAAAACAAGCAAACTCGTCTTTATCGGAAACAACATTCTTTCTTCTGGTCGGGCCAAGTGTCCGAATTTTAAGAATGTTGAGACCTCGCCATATTTTATCAGCAGCACTGTTTGTGTTTTTGAGTGCGACACGTCCGATTAGCGGCTGCGTGGTCAGTGCTTGTACGCAAGTGGTCTGCCGCCACTGTCTGACAGACTTGATAAGAAATTTCAGTTAATCAAATATAGTCATGGTCTCATCGCACCGGAAGAATTGAACTGAATCGGCTTCCACTGCGTTTTTATAGAAGTTTTTGTGGAATTCAGAGGCTAAGTATACTCAGGTGTGGCGTACAAGCCAATGACCACGCAAAGTAAATATCTGTTGAGCTTTAGATACTTTAAATGAACTTATAGGAAGCGACTTGGATATAAAAATTTTGAAATAAATTGTTTTCTCACGCTCTCGTTTGACATCGCTATTTTCAATCGATCTACTTATATTTCCCAACTGCTTCCCATCCATGAACATAAGAACATAAGATTGACATAGACAAATTTTATGGGCTGACAAACAAAGAACAATAGTGATGTCTCCAAATCCTAATCAAAACCAGCAACCTGAATTTATCGGAATAAACCAATCAAGATCTCTCGAGCCATTAGTATCTATTGTGCAGTGCATGGAATCTATGGAAATATCTCGCTAATTGCAAACATCTTGCAGCTAGCTGGCTGGGAACGGTCGAACCCAAAGCGAACTGCAACTTCGTCTTCGTCTGCGGGAAAGACTCCAATCAATGTTAGATGGGATATCATCTTGTACATCTTTATTACTGTAGTCAACAGCAGCAGCGGCGGCGGCATTCAGCTGAAAAGCAGGAATGCATCGCTCGACCGGGCCAGCTGTAAATCGATTTGAACCCTTGTTCAGATTGCTAGCGACGGAAAATGGCCAAACCAGCTCGGTGAATGGATGATACTTTGGTCGCGACGCGGTCATGTAACGTGTCACTGCGACATGTTCAAACATCAAATAGAGCTTGTTGACATCTTCTTCAGGCCGATACAGCTACACCGATTGGCTCACCAATCGCCAGCGGATTGCGGACTGCGGTCAAGCAATGCATATGTGAATTAAATGAATACCATTAAAGAATTTGCTTGACAGTTTGGCGTTCAGTTGGCCTGGGTCGCAGCGGTTTCCTCTAAGGGAGCGTGTATATCCAGGCCACGTCACCAGATTTTTGGTACTTGTAGGGACATCGCAAAGATTTTGTCCCGGATGGGGGAAGGTAATTCGATGCCGGTAACTTTTTTTTCCATGCGAGACGAAAGCCTTTCCTTCAAACACCTGTTGGATAGCCGCACTTCTCATAGCCACACAACTCTTTATTACTCTTCATTTGGTGATGTCAGGTGAAAATAAGAAGCGTATGCAAATTTTTTTTGAAGAATAATGTACTAGATTGTTATGTTTAATTACCGACACAATGTTCCGATAGCATACATTCCTAATAAGCTAATGACCTCAGAAACGCCAAGCGCATGCTCTGACTAATCCTAACCCAACCCTTTTTCAATTAAATCAATTTTAAACTTTTCCAATCTTATCAGACACAATCTTAGAATTTCAATATTTTTCCAATATTCGTATGAAAAGTATCTTCTACTTTACGCAAAGATATGTTGACATTTTACTTTTGCAATGCGGTGAGACAGCGATGTAGGTTTTTCTGACGACTGTAAAGACAGCCAAGAACCAGTGTTTATGTCAATTCGACTGAATTTCAAATGAAGATCGACGGTTGACATCCGCTCATGAGTGACGTCTTGTTTCAGCATTTCGTTCTTCGTTCGTTCCCATCGCAGCCAGACTCGACCAGCGCGGCGTAAGCAAATCATGCCAGCCAATGATGATAGTCATTTGTTTAATAAATAAAACTGGAATTCTGCCGATTTATGCATTGGCAGACCACGATCAGATCAAGTCTTGTGCAAATTTCCATAGATATGCACGTTTCCCGGAAGAGTATGCACTGTTCGCGTAAACAGTTATTTAATCTGAACTGTTTAATGTCGATATGTGGACGCTGCATGTTTCTGCGAGGAGAAGCCAAATTCACAGCGAGTGATGAAGAAAAATGTCAATTTAATGTGGATGCTCCACAGCAAAATTGTAGTTCTTAGTAATGCCTATGTTATTTCAATACTGATTTGCAAATCAAATCAAAACTAGTGTGTTACTCCGTTCTCAGGTGTCTTCAGCGCAGCGGAATTTGACGATAACTACATTCCCAAAAACCACCACGCCCTCGAATAAAAGCTATTTCGTATTTGCGTTGTGTCTCCATTCTATTTGCCTCCAGATTGTTCAACACCTACGCCCCGAATCTGTTTGACTTTCCCATCATTGCACCATGCATCATCATCATCGCTACAGGTCCGAACTATGCACCATGTAAATATTTAATGACTTATTAGTTCCACTAACAGCTTAAACATCTTATCATGCGCGTTATCACGGCAAACAGATTGCAGACGTGAGCACGTGAAGAGCCGAAGAAAGATGTAGCATTTCCAGGCCAGGCTATTTCATTGGGAGACTCATGAAAGAAAATCGTCTTGCACTTCGGCCTGGCACTTGAGAATGACCCATCGACGCTACGGAATTCGAGTCATCCATTCATAAACACGTTTCATGTAACCGGCAAAGGTACATATTGCACGTGTTCATTTACCTCGGCCCACACCGCGGCGTATTCGTACTGTGCACGTCAGTCAGAAGATTCTAAGAAGCTGATTCCAAGAAGTACCACACCAGAGCTGGTCCGACAACAGGAAGAGGGCACATTGTTCGAAGATTAGAAAATTCCTCAGCACAGCTCGACAGCGACAACGAAATCATGCAACCGAAGAAGGAGCCAAGAGACCGAGACGATCTCGTCGGCGGGGCAGCAAAAACGCTGCTGAGGTTCGCATTGGATCGGATTGGAACACTGTTTCGCATCTCGGACGACGCATCTTGAGAACGAAATGATTCAATGAACGTTCTACCTTGGCTCCGCTGATCATAATGATGGGCGGCTTGACCAAAAGGAATTTGAAGAAATTTTTGAGATGCTGCTAGGGGACAAGGTGAGAGAAGAGCCGGCGGAGACTAACGAAACGAGAAAGGTATGGAAGACATCGTAAAAAAATGTGTTTTGACAAGAACAGCAACACCACAGTGATTTTATGGTGCTGTTCGGAATAATGAAGTGGCATGATTCTTTTAAGAATCATTTAGGGTACGACGACGTGGTTAGAGGTTTTATGGGAAGATTTTAGCGATGGGAAATTCAATTGGTTAATTAGTTTTTGGGTATGTATTAAACTTTTATGAATTGTAGTTGTGCATGCGGTATCTAAAGTTTTTTCTGGAACAGAACAGTGCTAAGTCAAAGCGGCTCTGAAGTTTTTTTTTTTACCTGCCACAAGCCAGTTTTGTGTGGTCAAAAAACCATTCATGGCCAGTTATGCACTCTTCTGTCACTCTTAAAAATCGAAACCCGTGTGAGCAATAAGGCCTCATAATTGAATTTTCGATTTCGCACGAATATTGTACGGGAGTCGTAAACAGTTCTTGCTGCGACCTCTTGGCAAAAGTAAAGTAATCCTATAACAACAATTGTTGGGTCTAGGGGTTGAAGCTAGTAGAGAGCTTTATTCACAAACTTACAATCAATCTGAATACGAGTATGGAGTGATTAGTTCCCCGACTCACTTTGCCCCGGATTTAGCTCACGTACCTATTCAGAGACAGGTAGCCACAAAGTTCGGTACGGGGACCCTCGCCCGAACCTGGACTTATACCAGGGACTCCACACACTAGGAGCCAGTGCTCTACCGCCCGCAGTTCCAATTGGAACAATTCCAACTTGATTCTGCTTTCGGAGGCTTATTCCGCAAAACGATCGAGATTCCCGTATCAATTATTCTCTGCTTTGATACGCTTTAAGCATAGTACTGAGTTCGAGTTCACGTGAAATTTTGACATGTCTCCATTATCTGGTCATTCTTTCGAGCGAAAATTTTGGCAATGGAGATAAGCAGAGACAATGCTCATTTCTGACGGATAAAATGGCAAGAATTTAACTTTTCGATCGATTTTCTTCATGGAAAGACATTTGCAGTGCTCCATTTTCAAATTGAAACACCAAATGTCACTTTTTAGCTCGAAAGAATGAACTGCACAAACTAAATTGGCGTGAAATGATTGGAGACATGTTTCAGTGCCATCTACGTTTTCAACGCGAAAGCAACTTCAAAGCAACTTTTCATGCTAAGAACTTAGTACAACTCTTGCTTATTTTCAGGCTAAATTTTCGCCGAAGCAGATTTCACGTGAAATTTTGTATGAAAATTTCACGTGAAATCGAACTCAGTACTATGCTTTAGAGACGATATGCGTTGTCTATGCTGATTCAAAGACACCGCAGCATAGCATCGTCTATGACGCGCTGATATTTGCACCAATCGGTGTTTTTAAAAGATCTTATTGTCTTTCGGGGTCTTTCCATGAAGCTGAAGAAGGAGCGGAACTGAAGTCGAAGCTTCATGGCAAAGTGATCAGACATACCAGCTTACGTCTAGCAGTGTAGGAGATCAATGCTGCTGCACAGGTCATCTGACAGGAGAAAGAAGTCTATGGTTGAGCTACAACTTTGTCTGGTTGGTGAGTTGGGAGCAACTACTTCACTGAAAAACCACATAGCGCCAGACGCCAAAGTTTATAGACTTCTGGCACCATGTACATAGTCAAATTCGGGATTGTGATAAAATATAACGCCACACGCCATAGTACAGGGCGAAAAATATATAAGAGCAGGCGCTATGCTTATAGCCCTCCACGCTATGTACTATAGTCCTCCACGCCATGTAATATAGTCCTCCACGCCATGTACTATAGTCCTCCACGCCATGTACTATAGTACTCCACGCTATGTACTATAGTCCTCCACGTACATGTACATGGCGTGGAGGACTATATTACATGGCGTGGAGGACTATAGTACATGGCGTGGAGGGCTATAAGCATAGCGTCTGCTCCTATGTATTTTCGCCATGTACTATGGCGTGTGGCGCTATGTTCTATCACAATCCCGAAATCGACTACGTACATGGCGCCAGAAATCTATAAATTATGGCGTCTCGCGCTATGTGGTTTTTCAGCAGTCCTTTAATATTGAAGCAAAATGATAGTAAACCCACGACAATTCTTATCGGGTAGATAATTTGAAGTTGGTAGAAAGCTTTATTCAATAATTTATGAAAAGTTACGAATTCCACGACTACTCCTAATGACATTCAGATACCAATTCAGAACTAGATTAACTCATAGCTCGGTCCGTAGTCCTTCATCTATACCTGAATTCGAACTACGGACCCCAAGCATTACAAGCCTTGCTTATTCACTAAACTATTTAAAAACTACACACCAGAAGTCTTTAAACTATGGCGTCTAGCGCTACGTGTTTTTTCAGCGCACTTCTATCGACGATACGATACTCAAGAGTCACTTGCTGACATTTATACATCCCCTCACGCAGTATGGCTGCGAGTTATAATTGGAGTGTTATGAGCCATATTACATGGCTCATGGCACTGTTTAATATAGCGTGTGGCCAGAATTTCTGCGCCATCTAATTATGGCGCTGGGAGCCATACTGCATAGCTCAGTGTACTATGTACATAGCGTGTGGGACCATAAATGCTGCGCCATGTTACGGAGGACCACGCGCTATGTAGATTCTGACATTATGGCGCTGGGAGCCGTATTGCATAGCTCAGAGTACTATGTACATAGCGTATGGGGCCATAAATAATGCGCTATGTTACATAGCTCTGGGCACCATGTGGATTTTTTTCAGTGTTGCAAGCGAATGGAACGACTGCTTGGTTCCATTTCCATTTGTAGAGGAATCTTTCCATTGTGGGTGTCTCGGGTTCAAATCGCCACCGATAAGCGAGTATTTATATTGAGATATGATTAAGTTAATGACTCCAAAATCATGCAAAAGACTTTACTTCTACGAACCACATCGAACGTAATGAGATACTACGAGGATTCGCCTATGGTCTGTTGTTCTGACTACAGCACTTAAGATCGGGGAACGCGACGGGCTCCATGTCCAGATTACTGAAATCAAAGTGTAAGGCACTCCGCACACGGGTGGTTGAGCTAACGTCGTGGAAAGGGGCCTGAAAGTACGTGATTTATTGATGGAAAAGATTGGCAGCGAGTGAAGGATTTACCATCAGCTGGCATGTAAAAAGAGATAAAACCAAAATAAGATCACTTTATCACATGCGAAAGTGAGAAAAGTATACTGTCAAACGACAGGTGAGAATGTATATATCCGTGTTAGCTGATAGGTGAGAGTGTGTTGGCGTGCGTATAATCCCATCAAGAAACAATAAGCGCAGCGAACATTCACTGGCAACAAACGAAATTCCCTGTATTGGGTTGCATAAAAGTGTCGGAGATATTCCTTTTACTCGCCAAATGGTATCGAAAGTAGTAGTCCGCGTTAGCTACCTTTTCGCTTACCATTTTAATACTCAGAAAATATTTTGAGAAAATCAATATTGCATAAATCACCATTCGTTAAAATAGTCTCTTTGGCAAAGCACATGTATATTGCCTAGTGGGAATGAGAAACGTATTTGATCGTAGCAGGGTTGCTTGGCGGGGTACTTTGTGTCTTTTTCCAACTTGGAATTGGATATTGCTATCTACTTCTCGCAATTGTATCGCAATTCATGTACTTTCCGAGCTATATATAGTTCTTAAGCTATGTCGTGGATGCGATATTTCTACGCTTGGTCGTCACAACCTAGGTAAATCAATGGGTGACCGCTAACGGAGCGTTACCCAATCGAGAAGAGTGAGAAGCGTAGTCGCTTCATTTTGAGTGCGTCTCAAGCGTTGTGCATTGCGGGCCTCAACCCGAATGGCTAGTCGTTTTTGCAAGTGCGATGGATGACGGCAAAGTACAATTCGTGGAGGAGGTGGGTAAATGCCCCGAATTGTATGATAGTAGTAAGCATTCTGACGTTTTCCTGACAGCCATTTTGCAAGTAAAATAAAGAAGACGGCAACGTAAAATTCGTGTGTGAGGTAGAAGAATATACCGAATTGTACGATTTTACGAACCCGAGCTATTCAAGAAAATATTGTGTGGAAAAAGCGTGGGTGGAAGTAGGGAAAAAGTTTAACCTTATAGGTAAGAAATAATACGAGTATATGTATGTATGTTTATAAGAAGAATACGAGTAGATGTATGTTTATATTATATGTGTTACACATATTATGTCATGTACATGTATGTACACATTTTTAGGTTTTGATTACAGTAATTATACGCTTTCGCAATCACCTGGTTTTCGGCGATAAAAAATCCAATATTTGACCTATCTTAGCATTGTTTTTAAATGTTTGTTTTCACGGCGGATTTCATATAAAAAAATCATCTCAACTACGGATTTTATATAGTTTTTCAGCTTTAAATGCTAAAAAAAGTAGTTTTATCACGAATAATCTTTCATAACTCTTTTTTACTCTACTCAACTGGCTTCTTATATTGTTTTTCGTAATCTACGAGAACAGTAAACAAAAAAATACATTGATTTTTCGGTTTCTTGAAGCTGAAGAAAAAATTGATAGAAAGAAAGGTTTCACGTAAATGTCGCGTTACAAAATAAAGTATAAGAAGGAAAAAAAACTTTATTATATTTCGTATATACATTTTTAAAAATGTAAGAAATCAGCTTCACAAGCAGTACTTCCATTGCCAAGGCAGTGATGCTGTAGGATCTATAAAATAATTTGCCAAGTAATTTCTGAAGGCAGTAGCAGTTGATTGAGCACATGATGAAGGGTTGTTCACTATATTATTGAAACGACAGTAATTATTTTGATCTGACTGCTGTGATGTGTAAGGAATGCCATATGTTTTGCGAACGTAGTTGTGGAGAGCACAAACGGCTTGAACAATATCGTTGACTTTGTCGCGGTTACGGCAACGTATAGGGCTATTTAGTATCTAGAATTTTTTTGCTTTCATGCCAAATGTACATTCAATGGTTTTTCGACCACGACTCAATCTATAATTGAAAATTCGCTTAAAATTATCTAAATTGCGCTTGGAGAAGGGCCTCATCAAATAGTTTGATAGTGGAAAAGCCTCATCACCAACGAAGTAATATGGAAAAGGACAATCTTCCTTTTCATCATGGGATAAACTACGTGGCTATGGAATATCTAGCTTCGAATTCATTAGCCAGTATTTCATTGCTGAAGCACGGAATATGCCTCCGTCACTATTTCGGGCTGCAAATCCTGCTTCAATCATAGTAAACAGTCCATCCGCGTCACAGCATGCCATCAAAACAACAGAGTGAAACGATTTATAATTATAATTCATCTAAAGTTCCTATACAATTTGGAAGGTTCCATACAGTATCAAATCGTTGTGCAATAGATTTCCATTGCTCTTTATTCGGCAGAGGCATATAAATATTTTTCAAAACGTCCCAAATGATCCGCGATACTTCTCCTACTGTGTTGCCTACTGTAGTTTAACCTCTTGCAAAATATAGCCCGAGTGAAACAAACGTGTCTCCAGTTGCAAAATACCTATGACACAAACAGAGAAGAGTATATGGTATATAAAAGTATTCTTGCTTGCTTTGATAAAAATAAAGTTATAAATAATTTTATCTTTTTATTTATATTTCAGGAAATGAGAGTAAAGAAAAATTGCGAAATTTGCGAAATTCATTCGTAAAAAATTTGAAGCCACCTGCAAGTGGAGCTTCTGCTAGAAAGCCGTACTACGTGAGTGAAGCTCTGCAATTCGCATTGCCCTTCGTGAAATGTTCAAGTAAAATTGGTGGGAATTTACCGGCGGCTCCGAGTTATACTCTCACTGCGCCTGAACTTCTTCCACCACTAGAAGGTTCTTTTTGCGAAGAAGTCCTGAATCAGCCTGAAGTGCATTTTTCACAAGAGTCACTGCCAAAATCAACGTCACCAACACCACCACCTCCACTTCCTCTTGTGCTTTACTCGCACCCATTTATGAGGAACAGACTCAACCGGGTCGTTTGTCGGGCAAAAGGAAGAGAGGCATCATGTCTAACATGGATACGGATAAAAACATCGCTGAATATTTTGTAGCTAAAAAAAAGTATGTGGAGGCAAAACAGCAAGCAGTTTCTACTCAATCGGAAGCTCTAAAAATGTTCCTGCTTAGTCTTCTTCCTGATTTAGAAAGCCTTACCGCGTTCAAGATTAGAGCACTCAATCGGAGGACTTGGACCTGATTGAAGAGCTTGCGGATGGAGATTGTCCAAATTATATGTCACCTCCTTGCATCACAACAGCCTCACAGTCAACTTCGCCTCTCGTCGTTAGTTTGCTTCAATCTCCTTCGCAAGTGGAAGTGGAACAATGTTTGTCTGAGGTAGAAGAGCAAACTCCAGCTACTCTGATTGGTGACTCCGAAAGTGTTCAAACATATCCAGTTTAATAGTTATTTATAAAACTGATTTGAATTTCTTACATTTGTATTTTTTTAATTCCTTTTATTTATAATGAATATGATTGTTTAACTTATTTTTTGTTTGGATCATTTGAATGAAAATAATTTACTAATTCATCAGAATTTTCTTTTTAATTTGAAGTGTTTCATTTCACAACACCCCAATAGCAAAACAGGGTACAGGCTTACGGTTGCCAAAAGTATAATCATTGTTAAATTCAATTTTACAGCTTTTTTTCAGTTTAAAGTTATTTTCCCTCTAAAAAAGTGTTTTTGCCCTAGATTATGATGATAAATTTGCAATAATAAAAACTTACCTCAACGTGATTAATATTCGCTCTTCGGCAGGCACACATTCCCGCATATTCGTGACTTGATTGCTAATTGAAGACTTTAGAAGCTCTACTAAATTAAAATATGACGATTTTGACATCCTATAAAACGATACAAATTTCGAGTCGGACATGCTCAATTCCTTTGCTGCAATGAAGAGCCTGCGGTGCTGGTTCCTCTCCAAGTAGGGGTGAACCCACGATCTATGTTGGCTCGGTGACCTGCTGGCATGTCTGGCGTGCTGATGGAATAATAATATATCCTCATCATCACTACTATATGAAGAACTTAACATTTTCAACCTAATCTACTCAAATCTGAAAGCAAACTGACATTTGACGCAAACGATAGCTTGACGACCCGTCTGCGGACATGAAACGAGAATGACGACAATCGTTTTTTTCGCAAGCTTCACGTGTGTCAAACGCATCTCACGCGCATTGCATGGCTGACGACCCGTGTGCGGAGTGCCTTAGATTTATGACAGTTTGCACAATTCGTACGGAAACGTGTTGTGTTTTTTTAAAAAAAATGCAAGTAGGATTAAAGTTGCTTTCTAATTTTCCGAAAAATAGAAATTGAATTATTCAAATTGCTAGCCATCTTTTGAATTTATAGTTATCACATTAAAATTTAAATGAAATGTATTTGATTTCTATTATAGGAATTGGTATATATATTAACTCAAATCAAAAGAGTGAAATGTAGAGTGCAAAAGAAGAAAAGCGCTATGGGTGTCATTTTAGGGTCTAATTTTTTAACAGCCTTCAACGCGAGTTCAACTCTCAAATACCTTAATTCCAGCTGAAAAAATAGATTGAAATTATGAATATAATGCTAGGTCTCACAATTCGATACGTAACAGCAGATACTGCACAACTCGATTAACAATAAATGGATCGTTTAAAAAAGGAGCTGGACCAATTTGTAGATTTTTTTTTGTAATTTACAACATTACAAAAACATTAAGTTTTTTTAATATTTTTTCATATTGATCCTCACTAAAAGTCCGCTCATCAGAGGCCACTATGTAGTTTTGCTTGCATCCAAAATAATTCTACAAGTAAAAATAAACTTTTTTTTCACATTTTCAGTACTTTTACTGTATTAAGCTTATACTGCATAAAAGCGTCCTGGCTATGCATTTACCATTGGAGACACAAAAAACTTTCCGATTAAAATCTATATCATCCGACTCACCTTAACGTTGAATTCTTGTTGAAGTTTCAGAATAGATGAAATGAAAAATCTTCCCACCGCTTAACTTCATTTAAACGAACTTGGAATTACTGTGCACGTACTTACATACTTTTAAACAACCCGAGTCAGTCCTACTCGGCCAAATCATTTAAAGCCACAACGCTGTTTAAGTGCTATCTTGGTTCCAAGTAATATTAGAGGGAATCATACACGTTCCGAAAATGTTTGATGGTGTAAGATGTCCGTAATATCGATGATTTTAGAAGCTCATCAGAAACGGTTTATAAGTATTGTTGTAATAGCTAGATTTCTAATTGATTTTTTTTAGATGGCTGCACAAGATTTCAGTTAGTTTCAGGCGAGTATCAATCTAGTCCGAGAGAGCAGAGACATGTTATCGAGAAGGCAGTTGGATGCCGCATGCAATCCTTCCACGTCATAAAAGTATTAAATGTCCTCAGTTTGGAAATTCGGTTCAGCATTTTTGAAATTTGCCAACAGAAGTGGATTACAGGTACAATAATTACAGTTGAAAGACGATTAAAATTAGTCCCGTCTAGACGACTTAATGATCTGTGCACTAAACTTTATGGCTCCATGGAAACAAAGTAGCCTAATCTCTTGTTTTATGTTAACAAAGTCATCGTGATCAGACAGGTACCCGGTCCGCCTAATGTCCCGTCCATGGTCCCCTTTACGATCACTCAGCATCGCATTCCACAACATCTTCAGACCGACTCCGGGTCGGCATTATCTTTTCCATTTTTTGTTGATTTACCATTTCGGGGAATGAATTGATTTGCTCAGGTGCGCTCAGGTGTTTGAATCGTTGTACCTGATCAATTGCTTTCCTACGGATCGCATCGTCGTGGATGGGAATAGTACTAAGCTGAGAACTGACCGGTGACGAACCAGCAAGCATACCTTGTTGAATTCTTGTTAATTGCCTTCGACCGGTTGGTGGTCGTCACCGAGAAAACATGTACTACGGTGGCCTATGTCTCCTTGTACGTGACGCCTTGCTGCCGCAATCATCCTTTCTATTCCATGCTACGGACAAAGCCGATTTTCCGATTTCTGGCATGTTTGCAGGCCGTCTAGTATCTTACTTTTCTTGTCGTTATCGGGACTTGTCGTCGCGTCGGTGGCTTCTTTATGGCCTTTTACAGCTCTCACAACCGGCAATTAGTGTTTGCATGTTGTGAAGGCGAATCGAGAGAATCCTTGGAAAAACGTCTGACTGGCGAATGTCCTCAGGGATTACTGTCATTTCGTAATCATGAGAATTAGTTGGCTGAAGGGAGTGAGCGATGATGTTGCTGTTTTCATGCAAACTTTATTAATAGGGAATGCAATCAGCGCCTACGGAATGCAAACATTAACTTTCACTGCCTATTGAAGTGCCAAATACTTCTTTGCGAATGTCTCCTAAGATAAATAATCATCTTTTGGAATCATTGAGAGTCACACGACTCATAAGCGTGTCTGCAATTCTGCAGATTTCACAGACAAGTTCATCCGAAATCCAAACATAGCGGCCCATGTCCTGAACGGAGTGACCTCGAATATTTTCCATATGCTGCGCTAACTCGGTATTGAAAAACTTGAGATAGAACAGAATATTGTTACCAATGACTTATGCAAAAACTCATTTTCATGACATATGACTTTCGATACATTTTCTGGCGCATACGATTCCTTAAAGGATTTTCCACATAGTGTTTCTGATACCACAAGAAAGATAATTCAATTGAAAAATATTCACTTAGATTTTTCCTCGATTTACCTTTTTACTGATATTCGAAGAAAATTATTATTAGTTAATTCATATATCTTTAAATATATATATATATATATATATATATATATATATATATATATATATATATATATATATATATATATATATATATATATATACATATATATATATATATATATATACATATATATATATATATATATATATATATATATATATATATATATATATATATATATAATATTTATATATAATCAGTGGCGAAGGGTAGAATATCGATGGAGGGAAGTCGAATAATTATCCACCATTTTATATATAATAATGATGTTGGCATGCTGATATTTGTCATGCTTATAAATTTCTATTTAATTTTCGTCACACCTACAGACAGTAAATCGTAATTCAAAAAATGATAAGCACATGTGTATCAAAAAATTAGAGAGGAGTTTATATAGGGTCACCTTCAATATACATGAGACCATTTGCTTTAATGTAAATAATTTTTATAAAAAAAAAGCATTGAAAAAACTCCGTTCTGAGCCTGCAGAACGCTTAATGGAAAAAAATTGAAAGCAGTTATTTTTCATACATTAAATTTAAAAATATTTTGGAACGCAAGCGATTGAAATGCGATAAAAAGTCAACCCTTAACAAAAGGATATATAGACGATTCTTCATTTACTATACTTTCAAACGGTTTTGCGTTATTTACAATTACAATATTTTTAAATGTTAACGTATATACTTTAGGCATACATATTAAAAATATCAAGTTTCAAATTTCTCACATCAAATAGTTTTATGTACATTTTTTGCTTAATTTATAATTTTAATCCTTCTTTTTATGAAATATTATCTAATGAAAACGATGAAAAATAATTTTAGGCTGAACATGTATGATAAAAGAGTTTAATGCAAGACACGAGTTCATTTCTAAAAATCAACATAAGACAAATTTCAGTTTTTAGATATCTAGCAAAATGTTATCTTCATACTCATATCTCAAATATATAATCTTCACGTGCTGCTTTTGATGTGAGCCATACCAGTGGCGGCTCGTGATGCTTTCGAATAGGTCGGCAATGAATAAAAGAAGAATACGTTACCATAAAAATATGCATAAAATAGCATACTTTACAATAATTTCACGAATTTAGCAAACCAACAACAAAGTCTCAACACACAAAGGACATATTTCAAATATTGGTACATTGACGGTATTTACCTTTCCACAAAACTTTAAGGGGTCTATTGCGATTGTCGATTGGATGACTAATCGACTGCTGTCGTTCGAAACGATAAAATTTGGTTTGGTATTGCGATTGTCGATTGGATGACCAATCGACTGCTGTCGTTCGAAACGATAAAATTTTATTGTGTAAGTGCAATCGACAAATATGTGTATTATTGTGAATTTAGATATAAGAGCTGTGAATTGTATTTTTCCTTATTTAACTCACCATCTCCATTTTCATCAGTGTGTGATAAACCAAATTCTTGCTCAGGTGGATTTACTGACGAGACAATTTCCAACAAGCTAATCACAGCTTCCTCTATATTGCTAAAGTATGCAACCTATTAGGTCCACCACAAGTTGCATTCAATTCTGCTTTATTTTCAATCATTTTTTTTTTATTTTAAATTTCATATCAGTCCAAACCTAAATAGAACATAAACTCTAAATTATTAAATAAATGTTTTTCCTGTGACTAACCTTTAGCCATTTATCCCCCGCGCGAACAGGAGACCCTAAACTATTCAATTCTTGGGCAAATGCTTCCCATCTCCGCTTTGCATGTGTTTTTGTGCAAACACCTCTTGCAATGTCTGCATTCTCCTGCATTTAATTTACGAGCCTTTCAAATTGCCTACGATTGCTTACTAGTTTACTCCTATTAAAAATAAATTTTAAAATAACTAATGCATAAAGACTATAAATTACTTACATTTTTTATCAGACGCGTTTGTGATCGCCAGTCGTCGTCCATGTAAAATATAATCGATAAGAAGCGTTTGTCAAATCGACACTTATCAATCACAACCGACATTCACAATACCGAACTTAACAATCGACGAACGATAGTCGATAAGCATCGTTTATCGACTATTTTTCGACAATCGCAATAGACGCGATGGTCTAAGCTGACATTTTTTTTTTTTTTTTAATTTTACCAAGCAGAATTCTTGGATGCATGAATCAAAAGGTCACACTATAAAACTGCATTTCTTTTAAATCGACGAGATGTGGAATGTAATAAATAGCATAATCGTAAATTGTTGATTTTTATTTAATTTATTAAAAATGACCTTTCCTATTAAAGTCAATGTAAGATTGAAATTTTAATAAATATAAGTTTAAAAAAATATATATATATTTATAACAAACATTAATATGTCAGAACAACAAATTTCTTCTAAAGCAACGAAAATACAAAAATAATTAAAATAAAATTTTTTGAAATATATGCAGCTGTATTACGCTAAAACATTTTAACAGCATACTAAAGCACTGCAAATTTGCTGAGAGAAATATATGCATATGATCTCAGGCACGGCACGCCGACCCACAAATTATCCTATGCATTCGCCCAAAGAAAACTCTACTTAGCTAACACATGAAAATATACGGCTCAGTGTTTCCGAGTCGAAAACAATGCGAGCCGAACAATGAAATGAGATAAAATTATCAAATTTCATAGTTCAATTCGGCCCGCTCGTGTTCATAGGTTGCTAACGCGGATGTACACAACAAAGTATCATGCATCGATCGCGACGCGACGGCAGCGAATATGATCTGAGTACGGCTTGCCGACCCAGAATAGGGTTTGCAGTGTGTATAACTATGAATGGCAAGGTCGTCCACCGGCCGCCAGCAAATTCGGATTTTGCAAGGCAAATTGATCTCATCTCATCGGCTTTCCGACCCGGAATAAATAAGAAGCCTAAATGTACTATGAGCATCAAAAGTGAGTGCACACCATCCAAATTTGTTTTTGAGCTTCAATAAAAACAAAAATACCAATTGAAAAATATTTCTGATTGACTAATATCAAACCTTTATTTGTTAGAAACTATATACAAAAAAATCAATTCCATATATTAACTAACAAAAAATTTACAGAGGAACAAAAACAAAAAGTCAATAAAATATGAGTCAAAAGTAAGTACACACTTCATACAATAAAAATTCATATAATAGTTTTAAGAAAAATTAGTATTTGGTTTGACCGCCCTTTGACTTTAAAACAGCTTCCAGTCTTCTAGACATGGATTCTATTAGTTTTCTGGTAAATTCTGCTGGTATATTATCCCATTCTTCCTTTAGAGCATTTTTCAAACTTTCCTTGCTTGTGATTAGACGTTGCCGAATTTTCCTGTCTAAATAATCCCATAAATGCTCAATGGGGTTGAGGTCAGGGGATTGGGGGGATGATCCAATACCTTGAGAGTTCAATAAAGCAACCACTCCCTTACTAAATAGGAAGTGTGCTTAAGATCGTTATCTTGTTGGAAGATCCACGTTCTAGGCAATTCCATTTTCGTAACACTGTCAGGCATATTTCGCTGCAAAATATTGAGATAACCTTGCTTATCTATTGTATTATCAATAAATTCAAGGTGTTCAACTCCCGATGCTGCCATACATCCCCAAACCATAACAGATCCTCTGCCATGCTTCACTGTACCTATTTTGACAAAGTGGTTTCGAAAGTATGCACTGCTTCTCATCAGACACCAGCACACAGTGCATACTTGACTGGCGTGACCACTTGCAGGTGGAAATCATTACATTTTTATTTATGCTAGTTGTGACAAATTTTAACATCTCCGACTTATATCCATGGATATAATTTTACTTAGTAAAGGTAATTGAATTTGATCACGGTTCCCTTCTTGTCTATAAATCAGCATAGACAACGTATATCATTTCTACAGCATCGAAGCCGAGCATATTAAAAGTAAAATTATATAAAGTATAATTATATAAAGTAAAATTATATCCATGGATATAAGTCGGAGATGTTAAAATTTGTCACAACTAGCATAAATAAAAATGTAATGATTTCCACCTGCAAGTGGTCACGCCAGTCAAGTATGCACTGTGTGCTGGTGTCTGATGAGAAGCAGTGCATACTTTCGAAACCACTTTGTCAAAATAGAATTTTCAATGTAGATTAAAATTTTTAATGTTAATAAAAAAGTTGTTCAATTTTAATCATCCCGCAAAAACATTTCCAATTTGATTCTGCTTTCGGAGGCTGATTCCGCAAAACGATCGAAGTTTCCCGTTTCAATATGCTCGGCTTCGATGCTGTAGAAATGATATACGTTGTCTATGCTGATTTATAGACAAGAAGGGAACCGTGATCAAATTCAATTACCTTTACTAAAAAAAAGAATAGTTTATAAAATTAATGATTTCACTTTGCATGCACTGGACAGGAGTTTTGGGTCGGCACTGCCGACTAGAGATGAGGCGTATATACTGGAACAGGTATATGGAACAGGTATTTTTTGGAACAGCCAGAACCTAGTACGAAATTCAAAAATACTAGGTACGAGTATTTTTGTGGACTATACATGTAATCAAGAATTTACACAATAAATTTCGTCCATTTAATTCATTTCAATCAAACAGTGACGTAATAGTATCCTAATATTAATATAAACTCGTATTTCATACTTGCAAGTGCTTTCATACTCACGAGTATCTCGTACGCGAGACGAAAATACTTGCAAGTACGAAAATACTCGATACGAGTATATACTCATATCGTTCCAAAATACTCGAATACGAAAATAACGTATCGTTCCAAAATATTCGAATACGAAAATAACGTATCGTTCCAAAATACTTGCAAGTATTTTGGAACAGGTATTTTTGGAACAGGTATCGTTCCAAAATATTCGAATACGAAAATAACGTATCGTTCCAAAATACTTGCAAGTATTTTGGAACAGGTATTTTTGGAACAGGTATTTTTCCAAAATATTCGAATACGAAAATAACGTATCGTTCCAAAATACTTGCAAGTATTTTGGAACAGGTATTTTTGGAACAGGTATTTTTAAATACTTGCAAGTATTTTGGAACTATACGAATATATACTCGTATCGAGTATTTTAGAACTTGCAAGTATTTTTGTATCGCATATTTTTGTATAGAGTATTTTCGTGCTTGCGAGTATTTTGGGACTTTAGGTTTAGGTTTTTAGGGCAAAAGTAGCTGAAATCGGACAAAATCGGCCAAGTTTGAGTTAGAGTTGTTTGGGACATAACGGGCCAAGACCTATTGCTGTGTTACAAAAATTTACGTTTTGTGGGGGAGTAAGGGTTTTTTTTTGAAAGTGGCCGGGAAGTATGCTAGTGATATTTTAAGGACGAAAAAATTTTTGATAGGAGAAATTGGGAAAGTATTTTATTCAATTATTCAAAAAGGTTTTAGGGCAAAAGTAGCTGAAATCGGGCAAAATCGGCCAATTTTGGGTTAGAGTGGTTTGGGGCATAACTGGCCAAGACCTATTGCTGTGATACAAAAGTTTAGGTTTTGTAAGGGAGAAACGGGTTTTTTGGCAATAGTTTGGCAAAAACTGCTTTTACAGCGCTTTCGATGATTGAATGTGGTCGGGAAGTATATTAGTGATATTTTAAGGACGAAAAAATTTTTGATAGGAGAAATTGGGAAAGTATTTTATTCAATTATTCAAAAACTTTTTAGGGCAAAAGTAGCTGAAATCGGACAAAATCGGCTAATTTTGGGTTAGTGTGGTTTGGGACATAACGAGCCAACACCTATTGCTGTGATACAAAAATTTCGGTTTTGTAGGGGAGTAAGGGGCTTTTTGACCATAGTTTGGCAAAAACTGCCTTTACAGCGCTTTCGATGATTGAAAGTGATCGGGGAGTTCAATAGTGATATTTTAAGGAAGAACAAATTTTTTCATAGGGGAAATTAGGCAAAAACGTCCATTTTTTCCAAAAAAAAAAATTGTTTGGTCTAGCATGAATTTGAGGATCTTTCTGAGTTGTTCCCATACAAATATGGGAAAAAGCGGCCTAGTTTCTAAGATATGGTAGAATGAAATCAGCCAGGAAAACTGAAAATAACACTAAATAACACACAATGTTTAGATCCTTTTTGGTTAGCCAGTTGGCTTCTCCGGCTGTGCTGAAGCTCTCCTCGTGACTGCACTCCAAGCCTACCGGGGTTGTGACTAATGTCCAGCTTTAGAGAAAAGGTTGACCCCTAGTGGGTTCATGTTTAATAGACATTTTATCATTTCTTAATAAAATTTTCGACAAATTCATGCTTCAGTGAGGCGAAGTGGAAAACCGACTGTTTTAGATTAGCCAGGAAAAGTTTGGTATCAGGCATCGATCGATGAAAAGTCATATAGATGGCAACAGGATTAGTTGGTCCTATCATAGTACATTTTTCGACACTGGTAGTTTGAACGAATACAGGAGGTGTTTTGTGCATATATTAAAATGAAAATCAAATTAAATTGATTGAATTTGCTTGTTTTCCCTTAGATGGCTCCTAGATTGGAGAAACACTTGCCAAATAAGTGACCGACCATTGGATAGTACGGACAAGCTGCACGGACTAATGGCTCGTATCTTTTCACGGTCAACTGCACCATCACCATTCTAGCCTGGGAACTTTGTCTCTGGTGGATGGGGGAGGGCATATCATACCGTTTCATTACATCACTGCAAATCGCATGTACTTGTGTGTATATATGTACATACTTCAAAAAATACTAGCTAGTATTTTTGGAACAGGTATTTGGAACAGGTATTTTTTTGTACTCGTATTCGGAATACCTAGTATGTAAAAATCCGAGTACGACCCAACTCTACTGCCGACCTTGCCGTCCCTGACGAGCCGCCACTGAGCCATACAACTATCGAAAGTAACGTTCACATGAAAATACTACAACGGCAATATTGAATGAACCGATCGACATTTTCTTCCATTCTCGAAGAGTAAAATTGTAATTTCAATGAGCAACACTCAGAGCAGAGAGATTTAAGGAAATGAAATAAGCGTATGCATATACGAAATTTAGTAAAGCAATTTGACTTCAAAGGTAAAATCTATAATAAGAACAAATCGAAAGAATTACACCCTCAGATATTCGCTTTGGTGTCTCCGATACATAAGATCTACGAGCTTTTGGCAAACGTATCAAATGGTCTATTATCTCTATCTCTGTCTTCCTGTTCTTGGAGTAAAACCCTGTCAAATTTGCCTAGAGTGCCCATAGTTTTCCTTTACTATTACTAACGCACTGATTCAGGTCAATTCCTTCACTTCATACTGCTGTTTTTATTTCCTTATAACTCTCTCTTCTGAAGTGCAACATAATAATTACTTTGAATCTCACGTTTCATTCCAGACCCTATCCTTTCATATCCTAATTAAAATATACAAATCTCCGACACGTGCATGAATTTTTGGAAAAAAATATAGGCTTAACAGAGAAAGAGCAGCGCAAAATATTGGTGAGCGGGGGCGAAATTTTTCAGAAGTTGCCCCGCCTCGAAAAAATTCAAGATCCGGGGCTGATTATCTTCCATCTGATGACGGTTTTGTTTTATTCGCAGAAATTATTATGGGTACAACAATACATTGCATTGCTAGGGAAAGAAAACTGATTTTTAAGCTTCGCGGACAGAGTAAATCGATCGAGTGGTTTGCAAAATCCATAAACAGATCCAGGTGTATTTCATGCTTTAAAACCCGATCCGGTGGCAGGAAATAGAGGCACGCCCAGAAAAACCTCTCCGATATTTGACCGAATGCTAGTCCGTAAGGGCGTTGTATGTTACTCCAAATAGTCTTATCTGCTTAAAACCTATCTTCCACAACTATTTTCAACGTGAAAGCTTTTACTTCAGATGTATCTCAAGTAAACGTACTTGTATCCATGCTTAAACTGTCATTCCCTTTGAAGGTGTCTGCAGCATTTAGAAAAGCACACAGAAGATGTAAGGAAGGTGAGAAGCATTCATTTCGTACCCAAGTTGTCAAGGTGTCCTGCAATATTAAAAATTCGAACCGTTCTTATTTTTTCTTATATCACTATATATATATATATATATATATATATATATATATATATATATATATATATATATATATATATATATATATATATATATATATATATATATATATATATATATATATATATATATATATATATATATATATATATATATATATATATATACTCTAAAAAGTGGGTCTAAAATTAATTCTATGATAATAGGAAATATTTTCATTTTTCTGTTTAAAATAACGAACCACAATTTTTTTTACACATTAGTTGTGCATTTTTTGCTTTTACGCCAAATCAACTGAATAATAAATAGTATTTTGTAAACCTTAGCAAAAAGAGTGTAAATTTACTACTTCGCTGCTCACATTTACACAAAAGCTGTAAAATTGTATCATTTGCTCGAATTTCACTTATTATTGATGTAACATTGTGACTGCACGAGTCTGATGTTTCGCGATCGTTGCTTACATTTGAATAGCAGCAGTTAAGTGCAAAGTGTAGTCTTTTCTTTTCGCATAATAAGTTTAGAAGTGTAGCTATAAGCAAATTAGAAGTGCAGCTATAAGCTAATTAGGTGTAGCTATAAGTGTTATAAATTAATGTACATATGTGTATATATAAAATTAAAATAAATCATAAACTTAAAGAAATTGCAACAAGTTTTTATATTCCACATTTAAAGGTACCTATTTACAGTCTTTTGATAATGATATTTAATTTTGGAGTAGTAGTGTATGTTATAGCACTTCCCTATCTTAAGTGTGTGGCTTTTGGATCATAAAACTTTTTCAATTGCAATTTTATTGAAATTGAAACTTAGCTAGAGGCTTGCTGAAATTCTGGCTTAAGTACTATATACTTCCTAAAATTGTTCGAAATAGTTTTTGATGTCATTTGTTTGATAAAACAATCTTTATTATAGTTTTTGTAAACAATTTTAAGGATATTCACGATTAAATGGTGTAGTAAATATTATCCTAAAAGATTCGTAAAAAGGAGCCTTTGCTACATAAATTTCATGCATATTAGTCCAAAATTTACGTCTTTTTAGGGTAAAATTACACAATTTCATCGTAAAAAAAATTACACATTTAAGACGTAAAATATTCTTTGCACGCACTTTTGTAAATTTACATCTATAATAGTAGGAAACCAGTTTCCTACTATTGTAAGGGTAAAATTCATCCAAAAATTGTTTGAGTGTATATACATATATATATATATATATATATATATATATATATATATATATATATATATATATATATATATATATATATATATATATATATATATATATATATATATATATATATATATATATATATATATATATATATATGTATAAATATATATATATATATATATATATATATATATATATATATATATATATATATATATATATATATATATATATATATATAGGGTGGACAAAAAGTAGGGTATCACTTTTTAGCCGAACTATTTAAATTTGGGAAATCCGTATTTTATTGAACTGAAGGATATAATTTGTTTTCTATGTTCAGGCGAGTAACTCTATGCATTTGGTTTATGATAGGTGATTGACCACGTGTTTCAGGTAATTTCTGTAAAAACAGGGCTATAAAACGGTGAGTGCATATAAAAGAGGTACTCATTTTTCAGTACAGTTGTGTCCTGAACGAGCTGCGAAAGTCAAATTCAAAAATTTTGATACAAATGTGAAGTTTAGTAAGCTAGTGACGAATATAAAAATTATCAAAGCCGAAACTCTAGAATAAATTTAGTGTTGATCTTTTTTTTGAAAAGCATATTTTCCGGTAGACGATTAATTTAAGGTTTGTGTTTCTTACAAAAATTTGTTTTTTGTTTAAGATTGTAAGAATTTTCTTTAATGGATATTTTTTTCGTAGAACTATGGCATTGTCAAAAGAGATACGGCATCAGATTCAGAATCTGCACCGAGAGGGCAAAACCATCGCTTCCATCAGTCGACAGCTCGGTGTTTCAAGGAAGGCTGTTCTTTTGTGGACTCGGAGAGCTCCAGAAAAAATCGAAGAGCGTAAAAAAAGTGGAAGGCCACATGTGCTACAACCAGCCGACAAGAAAAAAATAAGAATGCTGGTCAAAGATAAAGTTGGAGTCGGAACAAGGACTGCGACGAAAATCCTCAACCAGTCGCCAGAGTTCCAGTGTCGAGGAAAAAAAGTCTCCAGATCAACCGTCAAAAATTACATCAGGAGCCGCCCATGGAGAAAACATTCATACGTGAGACCAACGAAGCCGCTTCTAACCGAGAAGAACATTGAAGACAGGAAAAGGTTTTGTAGAAGATTAATTGACGAAGGTTTTACCCTGGGCCATGCTAGGGGCAAGAAGCAACGAGCTCGCATACTTTTTACGGATGAATCTCCGATTGAACTCTTTCCGAAACCAAATCGACAAAATATACGAGTAAGAACATCGAATCCGAAATCAATTAAATCGGTGCAACGACCCAAACAAGGGCTTAAAATTATGGTGGGCGGTGGAATAAGTTTATATGGAAAATCCGAACTTATCACCATTGACGAAAATTGTACGGTTAATGGAGAGTACTACCGAAACAAAATGTTGCCGATCTACGGGAAGTGCCTGAACAACCGGGGCCAATATCCAAGAGGAATGTCTCCCATTTTAATGCAAGATGGAGCTCGCTGCCATACCGCGAAAGCCAGGTATATCGAAGGCAAAAGAGTATTTTCCAACGGTTTGGACGGATTGGCCAGGCAACTCACCCGATCTTAATCCCATTGAAAATTTATGGGCAATTTTGAAGGAGGTTCAGCGAACCTATACCAACCAATCTTCAATCTCTAATTGAACGAGTACGACCACATTTTCTACCTTTTGCAATAGTTTCCAAAGGCGGATTATTCAATGCCACGAAATGGAAGGGCGTCACACCAAATATTAAAGTCGTGAATTATATTACTTAATATCTAAGCTTAATATATAAATTAAAAACAATAAAGCGATTTTTATATTTTTCGAGTTTTCTAAAAAAATAAGTGATACCCTACTTTTTGTCCACCCTGTATATATATATATATATATATATATATATATATATATATATATATATATATATATATATATATATATATATACATATATATATATATATATATGTATATATATATATATATATATATATATATATATATATATATATATATATATATATTGTTGCGAACACCTGAAAACAGCCGAGCCGCCGTCAGTGCAACATATTATGTGAGGTCGGATTCGTTCTGTCCCGCGTGCCAAACCTGCCAGCTAGCTCAGTCCGGCGTGGGTTTTTGGGACGAACCCGACCTTCGTGCTATGGCACGCAGACAACACAACATTTAACACATGGTACAATCAAAAAGGAAGGGAAGGAAACCTGTAGGAAGCATTAAAACCGAGCCAATTATTGGGACATTATTTATGTATTTAACTCATAACAGAAATTTAACAATAACAAAAATTAACAATAGCCAGAAATGAAATGAAGAGTATAAATAATAATAATTCCAATAAAATTATACACTCCAAATAATAGATAAAGAAGAAAATAATTCATGGAATAAAAAAAATAGTAAGAAAGAAAAATTAATAGTTATCTAATAATTTGTGGTGGGGGTCTATGGGTACTCAACCCCGGCCGGAATTGGTTCACAATGGATCTTAACACATTTGAAATAAGAATGTTGTTAATAATAACATGCATACTAGAAATAATTCTCAAATAATAATGAATTAACATTTACAACGACTATAAAATCAAGCCAAAAGATATTATAGAAGTAATAATAATAGATATTTGATAGAGCAATAAGAAAAATTTGCGGATAACATTGCTTTTCCCCCACACTATTGAAGTTAACGGTATTTGACTAATACTTATTTACTTGATGAATCATACTATCTGAAAAAAATCCGTTGAACGACCTGATGATATAGACTACTTCGACAATTCTCTGCCACTTCAATTCATAGACTACCAATTTTAATAAATTTTTTCTCATTGTTAGATTTCCTTCCTGAATATTACCACACTTGAGTACTTATATGGTTATCCGTTAATTAAATAAAATCCGTTGAACGACCTGCTGATATAGACTACTTCGACAATTCTCTGCCACTTCAATTCATAGACTACCAATTTTAATAAATTTTTTCCTCATTGTTAGATTTCCTTCCTGAATATTACCACACTTGAGTACTTATCTGGTTATCCGTTAATTTACTCATTAGAGGTAGATAATGAATATTCATACGAAGCATCTCCCAAAATCGGTTTCGTTAATCCACTCCCAATAGTTTCATGAAGTTCTTAACACGATTGAACACCAAAAGACACTATCTCCGTAGATTCGACTTTTTTTCCTCTTCGGTGAAATCTCTTCAGGTGAAATCTTAAACTCGTTCAGCACACAAACAGCACCCACGAATTGGAAAATACATTTTATACGTTTTCGACGATGCCACTCACAACTTTTTACATCAAAGCTGATGCTTATCACTCCGTTTTTCTTTTTTTTTTCTTATTTATCGGGATTTAGTCACTTTTCAAGTGGACTTGCAACTCAACACGTCAGAACAAACCAAAACAAACCCGATGTAAAAATCCAAAGAAAAATGATACTGAACTGCAATATCAAATCACACCTTCATCTCTCCAGTCTTCGAAACCGAATCCCCCAAAGCCTCCCAAGCGCTAAAAACTCCCGCCAATAGCTCCCGTTGCCGCCACGTCCCGTTTTTTCGTGTTGCTCAGCTGTGCAGCCAT
The DNA here is from genome assembly GCA_947369275.1 of Nemotelus nigrinus. Lineage (NCBI taxonomy): Eukaryota > Metazoa > Arthropoda > Insecta > Diptera > Stratiomyidae > Nemotelus > Nemotelus nigrinus. Next base: position 74,172,746 of record OX376373.1, on the reverse strand, counting down.
TCTTCTCCACACCTCGCACCATGCATCTCCCGTTTTCACCGGCCTGATAACGCAGCTGATGCAAGTATCTGCATATCAGCTGCGCACAGGTCAGCGAACCTGATGCAATGCAATGACGCATGCGACAATCAAACGCATACGTAAAGCCGGTTTTAGTTACCAATGCAATGCATTCGACTGTCGCACGCAGCACTGCATTCGCAAGGTTTGTGGGTATATGTGTGTGGGTGATAGCTGTGGCGAGGCTGTTTCGCAACAATCGTGGGGACGACCCAGACCCTGACGTCTCACAGCCGGGCACAATCAAAATGTGTTACCAACGTTTCAATTTCGGAATTTATGCAGAATCAAAAGGTACATCTCCGACTCCGTCCCGGATGTCTTTTGAGTGAAAAACACCCAACACCTTACCACTTGCATCTTCCAATTCGTATGTGACTTGACCAGTTTTTCGCTTAACAATGGCAGGGACAAATCGTGGGGCGAACTTTGCTGCAAAGCGATCTACTGCCTTGCTCACAACGAAGTTCCGGACGAAGACTCTTTGACCCAAAGAAAAATTTCGTGGTCTGGCCCGCAGATTGTAATGTTGGGCGCTTTTTTTATATGCTTCGTTCAACTTGTCTTTCACAAGATCTTGCGCCAAACGTTGCCGGTCAACGTTTGATTGCAATTGGATTTCTCCGTCTTCAAAAGCCCTAAGACTCCTGAGCAGCGCGTACTCTGAGCCATGCTGAATAGGATGATATCCGAACATGAGGAAGTGAGGCGAAAAGCCAGTCGACTCATGCACTACCCTACGAAAAGCAGAGCACGACTCAGGAAGCTTCTCGTCCCACTTCGCATGATCGGATCCTATGTAGGCCCTTATGGCGTTTAACGTTGACACGTTAGTACGCTCTGCAGCATTCGCCTGCGGAGAATACACTGGAGTAAAACAGTGATGCACTCCATAGTTTACCAACAATTCAGCAAATGTCTTGGAAGTAAATTGAACTCCGTTATCTGAATGGAGCCATTCGGGGACCCCAAAAATTAGGAAAATTTCGCGTTCGAGATATTTTACCACAGCGTCTGCGGTTGCCTTAGCCATGGGCTTGAGCCACACAAACTTAGTGTAGTGATCCAAGACCACAAACAAGTGTGTGTTACCCGATTTCGAACGTGGATATGGTCCCATAAAATCCACAAAGAGGCGCTGCATAGGTCGCTCCGTTTCTCGCTGTGATCCCATGAATGGTCTTTGAATGGAATTCGAAGGCTTGATCTGCTTGCAGGTCACGCAATTCTTGATATGTCGCATGACATCTTGCCTCATGCGAGGCCAATAAAAATACCTTTGAAGCAGTTCAATCGTTTTTCGAATTCCACAATGCGACCCACGAGGATCATCATGAGCTCTTGCTATGAGCACCCCCTGCTGACCATCCGGGACCCATAACTTCGTTTGGGGAATATCCGAAATAGAGGCATCGAGCGAACCCAGTGTGATGTATATTTTGTCGTTCGACACGTTCAGATTCTGAAATTTTTGGGGGTGATCCACAATTTGCTCCCTCAAATGCTTATAGGAGGGCTCGTGAAACGCAGCTTCTGGAATGATCACACCCAGATGCTCGTGCTCCGGAAGACATTTTCCAATTGTAGCCACCTGATCATCAGAAAAACAGGCTCTTGACAGAGCGTCTGGGACGACGTTAAGATTACCCTTCCGATGCTCAATGTGAAAATCATACCCCTGCAGCTTCAAGCTCCAGCGAGCCAATCGTCCAGACAGATCCTGTTGTTGCATCAGCCATTTTAGACTGGCATGATCTGTGATGATAGTGAAGGGCAGCCCCTCGACGTACGCTCTGAACCTCTTAACACTTTGCACCGCAGCTAAGCATTCCAATTCGGTAACACTGTAGTTGCGTTGCGCCGCGTTAAGTTTCAGGGACATATACGCGATGGGATGCTCTCCACCATCATCATCCTTCTGGAACAAGACACTTCCAATACCCAATGCACTAGCGTCACATTGAATATAAAAATGTCTTGTGAAATCTGGATTGGCTAACACTGGAGCGGAAACCAACAGTTTCTTGATTTCATTGAAGGCATTGCTAGCAGCCCAAGACCAGTTGAAAGAACGCTTGCCTTTTAGCAGATCCGTGAGTGGCGCAGTGACGGAAGCAAAATTTGGGATAAAACGTCTGTACCATCCCGCCATTCCCATGAACCGTCTCACGTCTTTTACCGTTCGGGGCTCTGGATATGTCAGAATACCTGACACCTTCTCCGGGTCGGTTCGTAAAATCCCATCACTAACCACGAAGCCAAGGTACTTGATCTCCTTTTGGACAAACTTGCTTTTTTCAACATTGATGGTCAAATTGGCGTCTCTGAGCCGTCTCGCAACAGTGCTCAAGAGCTCCAAATGCTCATCAAATGTTGAGCTTGTGACGAGCAAGTCGTCCAAGTAAACAAACACCTTGTCCTGCAGTTCGTGTGGTATTACTTTGTGCATTAACCGACACATAGTCTGCGGAGCATTGCACAGACCGAACGGCATAACCGTGAAACGATACAAAGGTCTGCCAGGGACGGTAAAGGCAGTTTTATCACGTGATGCTTCGTCTAATGGAATCTGCCAGAAAGCGTCTTTCAGATCCAAACTAGTGATGAACCGGGTGTCTTGTAGGCGTGCCAACAGTCCCTCAATGAGAGGTAATGGGTAGGCATTTTTAAGGTGACCTCGTTCAGACGTCGAGCATCAAGGCATAGACGCACCTTGCCAGGCTTCCTCACCAAGTGACGGGGGAACTCCACGCGCTATGGCTTTCCTCTATCACACCCAGTGACAACATACGATCAAGTTCGTCATACATCAGTTTCTGTATAACCGGTGACATGGCATAGTGTCGTTGTTTAATGGCTGAGTGGAACCCGTGTCGATCTTATGTGACACGAGTTTGGTTTTTCCCAGGCCCTCCTTGTTATATGAAGGAAACTGATGTATGACAAGGTCGAGTCGTTGCTGCTCCTGAGTGGTCAATAGGTGAAAACCAGGGCACGCAGGCTCTGTAAGGGCCTCGACCGAGTGACCTTGCGTTGGAACGATTTTGAAATGGCGCCCAAAAATGATTTTGGTTAATAATTAGGCATATGTACATAGATTTTGAGTTGGTACTTTAATTTTTGGTAGTTTTTCTTCAGAATTTTTTTTTTTTAGTCAATTTTTTTTTTTGTGGCGAAACAGCCTCGCCACAGCTATCACCCACACACATATACCCACAAACCTTGCGAATGCAGTGCTGCGTGCGACAGTCGAATGCATTGCATTGGTAACTAAAACCGGCTTTGCGTATGCGTTTGATTGTCGCATGCGTCATTGCATTGCATCAGGTTCGCTGACCTGTGCGCAGCTGATATGCAGATACTTGCATCAGCTGCGTTATCAGGCCGGTGAAAACGGGAGATGCATGGTGCGAGGTGTGGAGAAGAATGGCTGCACAGCTGAGCAACACGAAAAAACGGGACGTGGCGGCAACGGGAGCTATTGGCGGGAGTTTTTAGCGCTTGGGAGGCTTTGGGGGATTCGGTTTCGAAGACTGGAGAGATGAAGGTGTGATTTGATATTGCAGTTCAGTATCATTTTTCTTTGGATTTTTACATCGGGTTTGTTTTGGTTTGTTCTGACGTGTTGAGTTGCAAGTCCACTTGAAAAGTGACTAAATCCTGATAAATAAGAAAAAAAAAGAAAAACGGAGTGATAAGCATCAGCTTTGATGTAAAAAGTTGTGAGTGGCATCGTCGAAAACGTATAAAATGTATTTTCCAATTCGTGGGTGCTGTTTGTGTGCTGAACGAGTTTAAGATTTCACCTGAAGAGATTTCACCGAAGAGGAAAAAAAGTCGAATTTACGGAGATAGTGTCTTTTGGTGTTCAATCGTGTTAAGAACTTCATGAAACTATTGGGAGTGGATTAACGAAACCGATTTTGGGAGATGCTTCGTATGAATATTCATTATCTACCTCTAATGAGTAAATTAACGGATAACCAGATAAGTACTCAAGTGTGGTAATATTCAGGAAGGAAATCTAACAATGAGAAAAAATTTATTAAAATTGGTAGTCTATGAATTGAAGTGGCAGAGAATTGTCGAAGTAGTCTATATCATCAGGTCGTTCAACGGATTTTTTTCAGATAGTATGATTCATCAAGTAAATAAGTATTAGTCAAATACCGTTAACTTCAATAGTGTGGGGGAAAAGCAATGTTATCCGCAAATTTTTCTTATTGCTCTATCAAATATCTATTATTATTACTTCTATAATATCTTTTGGCTTGATTTTATAGTCGTTGTAAATGTTAATTCATTATTATTTGAGAATTATTTCTAGTATGCATGTTATTATTAACAACATTCTTATTTCAAATGTGTTAAGATCCATTGTGAACCAATTCCGGCCGGGGTTGAGTACCCATAGACCCCCACCACAAATTATTAGATAACTATTAATTTTTCTTTCTTACTATTTTTTTTATTCCATGAATTATTTTCTTCTTTATCTATTATTTGGAGTGTATAATTTTATTGGAATTATTATTATTTATACTCTTCATTTCATTTCTGGCTATTGTTAATTTTTGTTATTGTTAAATTTCTGTTATGAGTTAAATACATAAATAATGTCCCAATAATTGGCTCGGTTTTAATGCTTCCTACAGGTTTCCTTCCCTTCCTTTTTGATTGTACCATGTGTTAAATGTTGTGTTGTCTGCGTGCCATAGCACGAAGGTCGGGTTCGTCCCAAAAACCCACGCCGGACTGAGCTAGCTGGCAGGTTTGGCACGCGGGACAGAACGAATCCGACCTCACATAATATGTTGCACTGACGGCGGCTCGGCTGTTTTCAGTTGTTCGCAACAAAATATATATATATATATATATATATATATATATATATATATATATATATATATATATATATATATATATATATATATATATATATATATATATATATATATATATATATATCAGCAGTAAGGTTAAGGGAGATAATCTCTGGAGTGCGTGATCCGATTGAGCTGACATTTTTTCCCTATAAATAATAAGCAAAACGTATGTTTTAATAAAAAGGTATAAATTAATTGTTTTATGTTTAATCTAACAAAATTAAAAGTAGACTGTACTAACCTTCTAAAAACATTAAAAATGACAAATTTCTAAGCCTACTGTTTATTTAATTTTGATGTCAGTATAAACCCATGTCAAATTAAAATTTTTAAAATTGCACGTTGCATCAAAACGGCAGCCCATCAACAAATTAACTCTATTTTCAGCACTCGAAATTTCTGTTCACGAGAACTGACGACCGAATAATCCGATCAATATGAAATTTACAGGACATGTTGGTACTTACTAGGACTAAGTTTGATAGAAGTGATTTTGAAATGCGGGCAACTCTGTGGTAGTGCTGCCATCTTGAAAAACCACTGAAAAAAACTGCATTTTAGGCTATAACTTCCGATTCAGTCAACAAATTTTATCGAAATGTACACAGTACTTAAACCATACTCTAATCTAAATTTAGTAGAAATTTGGTTGAAAGATTAGGGTAGAACTGCCTGTTATGGTAATTTTTTGTCTCTAAAATTTATTTTCTCAGAAAAATTAATATGTTTTCCTTATAACTTCCGATGCAGCCATGAAATCAAAATGAAATTCATGTAGTAAATATACCTTATTGTAAGCCAAAGTTTGAAGGAATTTCATAGAAAGATCATGAAAGCTATGATAATTTTAGTAATTTTTTACATTTCTTTACTAAGCGATCCTATCATAAAATTTTCAAATGGGAATGAGGCTGGAATTATTCTCAACAATAAATATTTAGATTTCGAAAATTTGATAAGTTTTGCGGGTAGTAGCCCTGAAAATCTTTTCGCCCCCATAACTTTCACCCCTTTAACTTAACGTGAAGCAGATTTGATACATTTTTGGCTATGGTGCTAACTCAAAAATGTTGCCAGCACTGAACATTTTCATCATTTATCTTATAGGAGATGCTGTCAATCAAGGGTAATTTCTTCGAAAATCAGTTTTCTAGCTGATCTGATGAGCTAGACTTTTTTATTTCACATAAAATATCGAATTTCTGTGAGTGCGAATGAAATCTGTCCAAATGTCATTCCGTTCGTAAAGCTATCGAAAAATAAGGTTCCATATTGCAACATTAAAGCTCATTATATCGCTCAATTTACCTGGCCACTTTTAAGACACAAATCCGCCAGTATGCATTTGTATTTCGCCATAAATCTTTAGCAACAGTTCTTGTACAGGTGTTATTTCCAATTTAACGGTTTATCCCTGCACATTTGCAACGGAAACAAAACAATTGCAACTGTATTTTTCCACGTGTGCCGCAATAGTTGGAAAAACTCTAGGGCTTCCTTATCATATGTCAATTGCTCGCCTTTATTTTAATAAGCACCGGTTATCAGGGATTAGTTTTACATCTGTCTGACCACGTTGCGTCTATTGTGTCCTAGCGCCAGACTGCCGAACATTTCTGCCGTCCTTAGCATAAACGACCGATCTGACATTTTAACACCGGATTTGAAAACTATATACTCTGGTTTATCATATTTTGTAGAAGTATTTAAAAATCAATAATTAAAATGCCTCATCTACAACTTAGCATAAACGCCCCATCTACCATAGATAGGGCGTTTATGCTAAGTAATGCTATCTTTATTTCCTTGCATTTTCTACAAAAAAAAAACCTTTCTGCTTAAAATCTATCTTCTGCAAATATTTTCAGCGTGAAAGCTTTTACTTCAGATGTACCGCAAATAAACGTATTTGTATCCATGTTTACACCTTCATTCAGCTTGAAGAAGAAAAAACAAACCATTGAATGTCTCGAAAGTTACTAAAATGTAGATAGGGTGTTTATGCTAAGGACGGCAGATTTGTCCTTAACCGTTTAATTCCCGGCAGAGTCCCGGTGTTTGTTGACGCGCTGTCGAATAATCGCCGAGTGTATTTCACCACCAGACAGCCCCTCACGGAAAACTAACATTTGCGCTTGACTTCTTTATTTGAATACAATTCAGGACCAACTGCACATAGTTGGGCTTCGCCGGTGCGGCCGAAAAGGATGCAACGGGAATTCCTATCAGCGCGATAGGTTTTCTCTTTTGAAGTCGAATTGAGCATATGTGTTGCGCCGAAACCGTTTGTTCATTCACAAATGTTCATATCGGGAAAGTTTACACGGATGGCGCGATAAACGGAGGCATTAGGCGAAGAGGGTTACGAAGAGGTGCGATTCTGATTTGATTTTCCCACAGTTGCCAATTGTTCACAGGGTAATATTCAGTGGCAACCGGTGAACATTTGATAAACTCAGATGCCATTCGCATGCCTCACATGTCTCATTTGGAATTCATTATCTGTACTTGGTTTCATGGGCAAATTCCAAGTAAATGGTGTTGACGTAATACACTTGCATTGTATCAGTCTATTTGCGGTCCAAAATGAGCAGCATCACGAAAATTTCCACAGATGGCCTTCGTGTCTCCAGAAGAAGATCATATCCGGGGGGAAATCCAAGTGAAACGATACCGAGGAAAACGATAACCCTAATCGCCGCCGCCTAAACCGACCGGCCGGCCTGCAATGCAATGCGGACTCATTTGCAGCTGCACGGATCGCGCTTTTCCTCAACATGGAAATATCGCATATGTCGATATGCACGCTTAGCCGAGCCAAGCGACATTCTGATCATATGTGATGCAAGTGGGCTGACTGCATATGCACGGCGCATGTTCTGCACAGATTGCGCTGAATGGACTTCAGACCGTGGTTGCACTTGGAGAGCAGGAAGAGGAAAATTATTTTCAATTGTTGGCGTTGGAAATGAGGAAGATGATGTGGAGACCGCGAGAAGTGCAGCTGAGGTTGCCGTTTAAAGCGACTTGGCGACTACAGATGTCATTTCCTCCCCCGAAGTGAAACTTCCTACATTACGTGAGTTATTTTCAAGCATATTTGCTTGATTCATTGTGATATTAATTTTAATAATTTTAAAATAAATATTTCAAAAGAACGCGAGTGATCTGAACAGATGGAAATAGTTAAGTTTTCTAAGGAGCTGAAATATTCGTTAAAACAGGTTTTAAACAGGCAGCTTCACAGCGTAAATTCCATTCTTTTTCTAAAAATGTAGCAATAATTGCTAAATGCACTTTACATAAATATCTTCAAAAAAATGGGGAATAATTTAAGGAGAAAATTTTATCTATGATCCAGGAAAATAAGACTTTCTCTGCCAAATAAATCCGAGTGGAAATTTTTCGATGGAAATGTGTTCATTGTAAAATGACAAACATAATGTGAAAATTCCATTACAAAGTCGTGTGCGCAACAAAAGTTATTCAAGATCAAAGGTCCCAAAAACAAGTTTTTCTTAAATATCTTGTTAAGGATTGATTTTACGTGAATTTACGTTCACATCAAATTTACGCAGCCTTAAAATCTGCATAAAAGCTTCATACATCAAATGCATGTGCAATAAGTAGTTTTCGATATATGAGACTGAGAAATGTTTGAGCCGAGCTATTCCTAGGAATATTTAGGAATATCCTTGGAATATGTTTCTTCTATTTCAATTTGGAATTTATGTTACTTTGGAGAGCACTGAAGAACTATACGTTGTGCACAAATCTCAACTGACTTAATATTATACATCACTATCCTACATTTGCATGTCTCCTACCAACAGGGGTGGCTTTGAACATTTCGCCGGCCTAGGCCTCAGCAATATTTGCCGCCCTTTTCGTGAATTATATTATATGTAACAATGCGCAATTTTTTTCGACTCCCTAGAATACTTCGCTGTTTTTCGTTGCGCCCGAGCTCACAAAAAAGGAATATCAGAGCAAAACCGGCACCGGTTCGTTCGTAAAAATTCTTTTTTATTGTTCCCTTGCCACACAAATAATTATTAAAATAAACACTCGGTAAAAAACCTAAAATTACCTAAATAAAAAAAAATCCAAAAATACCAATTTTTAACAATCCAAAACCGTATACACCTTACATCGCATATGATTCCAACGTCTTCGCTCATATTTTCATAAGTAAGTTTACTTTTCCGTTCAAAGTTTGCTTTCGCACTTGACTGGAGATCAGCTATGAACTCGACTACTGTAAATTAATGTTCGATATGTCATTAGTTAAAGATGAAATATTTTGACCTATGATGTTCTAGATTTTATTTTATAGAAATTAACTTCAGTAATGAAGTACAATTTAAAAGACACGTCAAAAATAAAGAGATTCGCATGTAGTTGATATACCCTGCACCATAATAATAAAAAAAAAATTCTCTGAAAAATCAATGCGCGCAAATATTTACCTCGTATAAGCTTTTCCCAAATTGAAGAGGTATTATTTGGGTTCTTTTTAAGCCTTTTTAGGCTCTTTTTAGGTATTTTCAGAAACTTTCTAGGTACTTTTTAGGTATTTTTGAGTTTCTTTAGTCCTTTACCGTGATCGCATTTCGATATTTATTATAAGTCAAACTTTTTCATATCCGAAAAAATCATTAGAGGTGAATTTTCGCGTGCATTGATTTTTTAGAGAATTCGGTTGGCTTGAGGTGTTAGGCTCATTCAACTCAAATATATGTACATACATATACGACAGAAAAAAAACTTCCGCTCCAAAAAAAATCGAAAAGTGGCCGCCTCAAAAACAATAGCAAATTTGCCGCCCTAGGCACCGGGCCTAGGGAGCAAATACGCCCCTGCAGTAGGCCCGGGCCCTACCGGGCCTAGTGGCAAATACGCCCCTGCAGTGCTGCCATTTTAGCATTTTGAATGCTAGATCTGGCATTATTTTTTCCAAAACGGCATTAGAAATTCGGAGTTAGCATCTAGCATTTAAATTTAAATTTCAACATTACTTTTAGCATTTAAATTTAAATTTCGGAATAATCTGGCACTCTTCTATTCACATCAAATCTTTACTTCCAGTCACGTTCATGGACTGAAACTTCCTGAATTATGTGGTGGGGAAAATTCATGAAAAGTATAAAAATGAAGTGACAGCTGTCTGATTTTGAAATAATGATATTTTTATGATTTGTTGAAAAAAAACCATTGTCGCGAATGGTTAAATGGCTGAAATTTAGGCGATAGATTGTTAATTTATTTATAAGGATAAGTGATTATAAAGTAATCTAAAGCAGTAATAAAGTATCTCCACAAAAATATTCGACTTTCATGATAACATTGCGCGAAAAATATTTTCCTTACCACGCTGAAAAATCGCTGCAGACCCATCGTAACCAAAAGTACATTAGAACTAGTACTACACTTTTGTGCTTTCAAGAGAACAAAGGATATATAGTAGTGGTGTTCAGAAAGTAATGAACGACTTAAAAGTAATGGTTACTCAAAATAATGAAAAATAATCAGTACCGGAAAACGAAAGTAACCATTACTTTTCCCATTATCGTTCCTTCGTCGTTCTATGAATCAGCTTTGACTGTAGTGAGAGTCAAGGACGAACTGAAGGAAAAAGCTGAAGAAGTTAGTATGCAAACTTCAGTTGATGTCATTCAAACTTCAAGTAATGATCTTGGGATTGAGGAATCTATAACCAATGCAATCCCAAGCACAACAACTAGACCTGATGACGAGATTGGATTGTGGGCTGTATTCGAAACAATAGTTGCATGCGCCAGATCAATTACAACATCCGGACCCTCATTTAAATATGACAATTTGGTGAAGAGCCTAGTATTCTAAGGAATCAAAATCCTCTACATGGTGGAAAACAAGGTCACAAATTTATCCAAGATTCAGAAAATTCGCGAAAAAATATTTAGGAGTACCAGCAACTGCTGTTCCCAGTGAGAATATTTCCGAAAATAGGCCAGGTAATATCGGACAGGCGGAGTAGACTCAAAACAAAAAAACTGCGAATGATGGTTCATTTGAAAATATTTAAACTTTCATTAAGCTTGGTATGAAGTGCTTTTTCTACTGTTTTTTGTCAAGAGTGTTTTTTTTTATTTTCATAAGAATAAAATTGTTTTTTTTTTACTAATAAATGTTTTTTTTAAATCTTCCAAGAATATCATGCACGTAGGAGCACACATTTTCCGTTGTTTTCGTAAGGGTACACATATTTCCGAGGCGTCCTAGCAAATAGTAGCTATAGTAATGAGTAACGATATAAAAGTAATGATTACTACCTTTGAAAGTAACGAAATTCACCATCACTAATATGCAGTTGATCTTTTATTCGTTGTTTACAATTCCCGGGAAATCCCAATGCTAGTGACAAGTGCTATTGACATTGCAGAAAAAGCGAAATATTAAGTGAAATAAAATAAAAAGGTGGATATTAAGGCAATTTTTTATTGCATTAAATATGGTAAATTTAGGTTTCTCATTCCACTAAATCGTGATGATGCTAAAAATTAGTGATGTGATCCCATCAACTTCAGACTTCCAGGAGCCTCGGACATCTACAAGTTCAAGATAACCAACGTATGAGTCAATTGTTAGGATAATGATGAAGAAAAATCTTCGTCATCCGGCACTAATACTTTTTATTAACTTAAAAATAAATAATTGTTGTTTCGATTGTCAGACTCCAAATAATGTTTCGAAAAATATTGGTAGAAATGAGCTTTATACAAGAGAAGAAGATTGAAATGTAACTGACATATCTTTGATAGATATAGAATCATCTTGAGATGTAAATCTTAAGCTTCTAATTTAGTTTTATTATACAAATATATATTGGTTTCATAGCAAATCATGTTTATTTTAATAAAATAAGTAAGCATTATTTAGCATTATAATTTTACAGAATCTGGCATTATTTAGCATTAAATAAAATTGAATCTAGCATTATTTCAAAAAAATAAATGGCAGCACTGCGCCCTTGCTTACCAAGTCATGCAGAGTATGTATAATAACTTAGCAAGCTACATCAGCAACCTTAACGGTGAAAAAGATCATATGCTTTCAAAACTACACGCACAAACGAAACTCAACGATGAAATTCTTACCGAAATCACAAGACACATCAAAAGTTTAACGGCTACCCTAGATGCTGTTTCTAATACCAGCAAAAGAAATAGATCAGCTGAGCTTGATGACATCTAAGCGAAATTTAATTCATCAATCAGCACATTAAGCACATTCAAATCTAAATGCCAAGTGAATGATAGCGATTTGCTTAAAATGATGGAAACCAAAATAACGGCAGCATTAACTATCAAGATTGGTCAGTTGTCAAATACCATCTCTACCAATTTACTTTCCACCCAAAATTTAATTGTTAATAAATTAGAGAGAATAATTAAATCGAAACAAAACCGTCGGCAAAAGTAGGGCCATCCAATCCTTGTTCACCTTTGTTTGAAATATTACTTCACGAGGGACTACGGAGTGCACATAATAACAATTCTTCAAACTTGATAATGCCGATGAAGTCTACCAAAGATGTCGCAACCTCTCCTATCAAGGAATTGTTCACTGTCATGGAGAATCACGAAGCTGTTATCCAACATAAAACTCTATCTGTTCCTCCCAAGAATGATTCCCATAAAACAATTTTTAAATTTGGCACCTATTGGTCGGAAGATGATTGGCTGAGACGTATCTCAAAAATCAAAAGCTGCGATTTAAATCATGACGATTTTCAATCCTCCCACAAAGTTTTGACCAATAAAAAGATCCAGTTTTTTGTAAAAGGAGTACCAGATTTCACCGATAAATCTTGGCTTAGCAGGATCTTCAAGGAAAAACTTCCCATCAGAGATTTTAGCGTTGAGATCATACCTCAACGTAATAAACATGCAAGTAGGTATTACAAAGTTTCAATTCCTGAAAAGTATACCTGGCTTTTCACTCACTTGAATGGAAGCGTTAGGAGCTATAAATGGAATGGCATCATATTTCATCGCTGGAGGACCATCATCGCTAGCAGCAACATCAAAAGTATAAATAAGGACTTAATTGTGACTAGTAATTGTACTTCATCCGTATCTGCTAACCAGATAGCTCCTTCAAATCTTCTGACTAGAGACTTCCCCAGCTTCAATCGAAATTCTACCATCAGGTGTTCCCGCCCTGAGATTCATGCTATAGCATATCCAACTCAAGCCTCCTCTCCATTTCAGACTTCTCATCACCGTAAGGTATGTTCCGACTCAATCGTAACTCGTAATTCAAATTCATCCAGTAGAACATCAACTATTGGCTTGCTCTTGTTACGACTTCTGCTAATACTGCCTCGGTTAAGAATTCTTTACGTAAAACCTATAACCACATCGAGTATCGCTCCTAACAAGATATCGTCAATCAAAAACCCCATAATTTTTTACCACAATTGCGGTGGTATGAGGGGTAAAATAAATAAACTCTTTCTTGACATCAAATCTTGCCATTCCAACGTGCTTGCCTTTACTGAAACATGGTTAAATGACTCCCATATCAATGAAGAAATCATCTACAGTACCTGGACAATTTTTCGAAATGACCGGGACTATGTTTCCACTGGTCAGTCAAGAGGTGGTAGTGTCTTACTCGCAGTTAAGAACACTCACTCAAGCACTCAGAAAAATTTCACCACTTAAAATTTTTTAGAATCAAATTTAAATCAAATTTTAAATAAAAAACGAATCTTATTTGAAATTCCAGTTAATTATAAAAATTTTATTTTCATATCAAAATTTTTCATCATTGAATGAAAAATAAAACATTAAAACAAACAAGACACACTTTGATACAGCGTTATTGAAATGAGGTCAGATTATTTGAATTAAGAAGAAACGTATATGACGCCAAATCAAAAATTTTCAAATATGATTTGGCGCCATAGTGTTTATGTGCCATTCCTTTTGTGTGTTTATGTGTCATTTCTTTGATGATGATGTAGCCTTGTTTTATAGAATAGTATTTGACGCGGCCGATAAGTTTGTACCTAAGATAAGGAAAAGAGATAAACTCTCTGAACTTCGGCTTGACAAGACTCTTAGATGTCTGAGAAACCACAGAAACAAACTTTACATTAATACAAATGAAGAATCAAGTCGACGTTAGCCATTATATTAAAGAAGAACACGATTTAATTGTTCATGAACTCTATACTAAGTCTCACGAAACGTATGACAGATACATTAAAACTACTGGAGAGAAAATAATCCGCGACCCCAAAAATTTTCTGATTTTGTTAATATAAAGCAGAATAGAAGCGGCTACCCCTCTTCAATGTCCACTGAAAATCCAATGTTGTCTTTTTCTCCTCAAGAGATCTGCAACTTTTTTGCTGACCATTTTCAAGAAGTTTTCGGTCTAGTTAGCATCATTTCATTTTTCAAAGGATTGGATGTTTATTGTGCATTGTCCAAGTTCTACTCTTTCTTTTCCAATCTTCTTTTTCGTTTTACTCCCATTAAACGCCCTCTCAAACCTAATGATGTACCTTGGCTCACATTGAAAGTCTCTGATGCTCTTAAAGCTAAGGAAAAAGCTCGTGAAAAGCTGAAGAAGACGGGTTCACCCTCTGACCTTCGGGAATTCCGTAGTTCGCGTTCTGATGCTAAAAAAAAGTAAAAGTGATTACATTTTGAAAATCGAGGCTTTAATCTATTCTAATCAATATAAATCCTTTTGGTCCTATATCCGTTCCCTTAAATCCAATACCTCACTTCTATGTATCTTGATGATGTTACTGCTTCCACTCCTCAGGCTATTTGTGATTTGTTTGCTGCCTTTTTTTCCTCCTATTTCAAAAAAAAAAACCCACTCGATAGCTCGCACTGTCGTCCACACCTATCCTGAATTAAATAAATAGTACCAATCCTTTGGAAGTTGAAATCCTTTTGCATACCTTAAATTCTAATGCTAGTTCCGGCCCTGATGGTATTCCTAATGTTCTTGTCAAATACCTCTCATCCTCGCTCTGCGTTCCTTTAGCTATCCTTTTCAACATAAGCCTTGCATCTGGTGAATTCTCCTCTTTATGGAAATCCGCCAATATTTTCTCAATCTTCAAATATGGTGATCCTTCCGTTGTTTCCAATTATCGTCCTATTTCCCTCCCCTGCTGTTTCAGTATAATCCTTGAAAGTCTTGTCTACAATCGAATTTATCCTTCTCTACAGCCTTTACTTGCTCCTGAATAGCATGATTTCATCAAGGGTCGCTCTACATCGACCAACCTTATGGAGTTCACTAAATTGTCGCCTTTGCCTTCGATTGTCAACGCCAAGTTGATGTAATTTACACAGACTTTTCAGAGGCTTTAGATTCTGTGAAATATAGCCTGCTGCTACTTAAACTTAATAGTTTCGGTGCTTTTGGTTCCCTCCTTTGCTGAATTTCCTCCTACCTTCATAGTCGTCCTGTAGAGTCGCTTTTCATGGTTCCATTTCTTTTCCTATACTTCCCACATCCGGAGTTCCTCAAGATCCTAGGTCCCTTACTTTTTATCTTGTTTTTCAATGACCTTCCTTCTGTTATCAATTTTCCCTGTCTTTTATATGCGGATGACTTGAAGTTATACAGAGCAATCAGGTCGGCGAACCATTTTTACCAATTGCAAGCTTGACTTGTTTGCTCTTAATCTCTGGTGTCAATACAACTTCTTGCCACTAAACATTTTGAAGTGCCACCAGATGTCTTTCGCATATAAAAAGACTCCGCATGTGCTCTACTATTCTTTGTCTGGTATTTCCCTGTCAGTTGTCCAACATTTTAGACACCTGGGCGTGGTGTTTGATTCCAAATTAAAATTTGATGTTCATGTAAAGAATATGACGTCCAGGGCTTCTAGGAATGCTTCCTTTGTCTTGCGTTCTTCGTATTTTTTTACTAACAATTCCTCCTGTATTCATTTAATTGTCTCTTTAGTACGCAGTATTCTAGAATACGCGTGCCAAATCTGGTCTCCGTGCTTTCAGTATTTATTTGACGCCATTGAATCTGTTCAGCGTGGGTTTAGTCGTACTAGTCGTTAATCTGAGGTTTTCTCTGTTCCGTTTGCACGTACGGACGTTTATTTCCATTCACCTTTGTTGTGTCTACCCAGAACGCACACTGCCCTTAAGCTTGGTACTCTCCCGCTATCTTTTTTACAATTCAAGCATGTATGGAAAATGTTACCTTGAATTGCTATTTAGCTTAGTTCTAATTTTAGTTTTCAAATTCTTCGATAATTTTTGTTATTTCTTTTTTTTTTTTATGTTTATTTTTGTTTTTTTTTAGTTTCTTGACGCTGTGATTGGAGTTATTTCTAAAGCACAAGGGATAAATAAATAAATAAATAAACATTGTATCGATTCCCGGGTGCGACTCAAACAATTTTTGCTGAGGATATGACCATATCGAGGAATGAATTATTTACTGTCATTATGGAGCTTGACAGTAACAAGTGGCTTGGACCCGATCTCCTCCCTCCTACTTTTCTGATCAAGTATGTTAAACAACTGATCTCGCCCCTTCATAGTATATTCAATAATTATCTCTCCTCTGGGCTATTTCCTTTGTATTGGAAATCTTCTTGTATTACACCAATTTATAAAAGTGGCGATAGACGTTTTATTCAAAATTATAGAGGCATCGCCATTCTATCTGCAATTCCCAAACTATTTGAAAAAATCATATACTGCATACTTTTCTCTCTGGTCGACGCTTGACTGAACGAGCAGCAGCATGGATTTAGGAAAGGTCGTTCTACTATAACTAATCTTATGGTGCTTGCATTATCAAAGAAAATTGGTAATGATTCTGCGCCAAAGAAATATTTACTTAGTCGAAAGAACGGAATTTATTCATTTCAAAGAACTGATATTGAACTTGCCCTGAGTAAAATTTGGTATAGTTTCAAGGAAATATTGACATAAATCTGGCATCAATCGGTTCTCGTACGATCACCGAAGTTAAGCAGTGTTGGGTGTGGTTACTACTTGTGAAAATTTAATAATAAACAAGTAAAAAAAATATTTTCACGTGCCAAAGAAATATGGTTTGACCTCAGATAAATATTGAACTTGCAATAAGTATTTTTCTTTTGATAATGGCGAAGCTCAGAGACATTTTGAAGCGAATGCTTAGCTATGGCGGTAGGGAGACACATATGAGAGAAGCTAATATCAATTATTCCATTATTCTTTTTTTGAAGTGCCAAATTTTTTTTCTTATTTTCTGAAGCGCTAGTGTTATTTATGCCTAGTTATAGATATAATGTGACACCTAGATATAATGTGACACTCCATCAATGGATCCCTGGTATTATATGCCCATTCGTCGGCTGTTAAGCCAGCTGAAGACGAACAAATACAACCATGAGCCCGGCGGAATTCGAACCCGTGAGCAGTAGATCGCTGCTTCGGACTGGCACGTTAGTGAACTAAGCTACCGACCTCTTATTTGTGAAAAGAAAATGTTGACAGAAATCATAAAAACTATCCATTTTTTCGTCGAATATTTGAAGCGTGGTTGATGTCAAAACATGTAAAAACATGTTCGCGTTGTAGACATAAATTAGTAAATTTGTAGACATAATTTACTAAATTTGAGAAAAATTACTTGCTTGAAATAAGTTAAAGTAAAAATTGTATTCCGTTGAATGTAAGACATTTTTTCACAATATTGATACAAATTACTGACATCAAATAAAAGTTTAATTGATTTGTTGAAGATTTCACATCTCATACACAAGTAAATATTTTTTCTGATTCTCGGAAACATATTTTTCTGAGTGTAGCAGGTATATTGAAAGGAAACTATGCGTAACACATATGCCGTAACAGCAGCAAGACAGCCCACCTTCGAGTCATCCGCTAAGTACGTGTATTAACATTCACCTATCTCTAATGGTAGTAAACGATAATGAACTTAGGGAGATACTCTATTCCTATTACTCCAAAAAACCTATCATAAGAGGTCGGCACCCTAGCGGGGGTTTCAGGGTTGTTGTAGCTTAGAAAATATTCAGAATGGAGTCCTAACATTACAATGACTATAGGTGGTCTCCGGATCTGAGGTATATTTAGGATTTATTTTGGCAAAGCATTATGCTTCAAATACATATTGGCCCAAGCTAAACCATCTCGGGTTGGGCCACCACAGACCAATTCGAGGACAGATGCTACTATCCACACCATGGCCGGAGTTGGTGAGCTTCAGTTGTCTATTGTCAGCCTGTCAAATCCGTTTGGTTGGTGCATGTTGGTGCCCAAAACCTACTCAGATCGGAATGCAGGCCATTATCGACCAATCGTAACCATCTCACACCAAGGGGGTGTACACATATTGGCCATAGGCTCTGTTGGTTTGGCTTTTGCCGGATGTTGCATTTTCTTAGTGCAACAGGGGTGAAAATAGTGCAACTGATTCACCATTGATGGCTTTCATGTCATTGATTTCGCTGAAGCCAGCTCTAAGTTCGACTGTGAAACGAAGAGAAAGGTGAGAGAGGCTGACGACTGTGATAGAGCTTGCAATCCTGGGCTTAAAAATTAAGTTTTGCACACATCTGTAATTCGTTAAGAGCCCTAATTTAAATTATTGACGTTTATTGAGTACGTTCAATGTAGGCGCGTTTCATCATATCTTCTCTTATTTAACTTACCGCCAGCAAATACTGATCACTAAATCTTATGTCGCGTATCTAAATTCAAATCATTAAAGTGTCCAAATATTAATAACTGAATCTACAAAGCGAATATCATGATCTTCACTTGAAAAGAAAAACCAAACAACGTATAATTCGACAGATCGTCAGCACCTGTGTGAACATATGCATGCCAGTATCGCTTCACATTTGCATCTATCCCGTGGTCATCTATCATCTTCATTATTTCACTGGCTAACAAATTGGATTATTTAGGCGAAAAATTGCAATTGGTTACTCGGGCTATTCCAACGGAAATTTCTGCATAGAGGCAATTTTGTTGCACATTTTCCGATCTGGCGATCGGAAAATGTTTCGTAAGAGGTACACTGACAACGAAAAGTATCTGTGGAGCGGACCAAGTGAAGTTGTAAGAAGTAGTCAACATTACCCGGAGGCACAGTGAACATGCTCAAAGGCCAAAAGGTCAACACGATATTGCCGTCTGCGTAGTTGGCCCCAAGAGAATGGCACAAATTGACCAGGTTTTGAATGTTCCAAACGATTCGGAACGTTAACGAAAGAAAATATACATACGAGTATATGTGTCGAAATTGCACCATAGATTACGGTTCCGCTGTGACGTTGTGTAATCAGAGGTCAGATCCGAATTGATGCTATAGTGCGATTCGAGCGGCTGCCTACGGGTAATGCAATTAGATAGTGTGTAACAATTCATCATCATAATAATGTATGTAGTGCTAAATTGATCGCCCACTCGACCGAATTCATATACTCACCACCAAATAAATGAACTCGTTCAATGCGTTCGCTACAATCACGCTACAAAAGAATATGGGTGAAATGTGTGCCCTTGATTGGAGCGGTTCCCACAGGAACCGAACATCTGTGCCGGTTCCGATGGGAATCGCAATCGAACGATACAATCTGAAGCTGATTAAGTGCGTAAAGTATTGTGTTGGCCGCTAAGGACGTCGTTCCCACACGTGATCCGCACGCTTCACCCTAATGAGCATCATCCCTTTGCGCCGAAACTGTCCGAGTCGCGTTCACGATTTCACGCGAGTGACGTCAGCGTATCGAAGAAGCCGGCAGTTAGTCATTTAATCTCTGTAAATAGTCAATGAACGAACCCGAACGTTCCCTTGCGCCAAAAGACAGCGTAATTAACGCATTGCCATTGAGACTTATTTTAATCAGTCCTTGCCCCCTTTGTTATCACAATCGTTGAACTGATGTCAAGGCTGGCATTTTTCCCTGGTGAAAAGGCACCGTGTTGACTCTCATGTCGATCTTAATCCACTGTGGGAGTGGGAAGTGGAAGTGAACACGATTTATCACATGCGAAACTGTTGTTTGGGATATTTGACTGTTTTGATTGTAAATAAGTACGTACGTACATCAGATTTATTTGGCTGTTTGGAAAACTGTGCAAACAATGAGACATTGATAACTATGAGAAATTGCCTTCAATGGATCTAACGCGGAAATCAAGAGGTTTTCCGTTCAACAATTTCAGAGAAATTTGGTAGAAGTTCCTTGTAGCTGCTCGGGTCCGCAGGCTCCAAAAACTGCAATTGGGTGGATTTTCAAAGTTTCGATTGAAGCTTACAATTCATTCATTGTCTGTTCATCTAACTGTAGTGAAACGTATTCGATCAACATGTTATGCTATCTTATATATAGATATCTATCTTATAGAAATATATCCGCATATGTCCACATTCAACTGCTTCACCAATCATTTGTCGCGCGACATATCGTCCACTGCATTCCGAAGTATTTGCCATTTCATCAAATTCCCAGGCCTGGTAGTCCCACGGACAGGCCCGCTGTAGACAAAAACGCCCATACACAACACATTACGTGCCTAAATGTAATCTCATCGGCACATTTTCGATTTGTTCTGAACACCTGCATAAGCCGCAAAATATATTTCTCGGCTGCGTTGGATGGACGGACAGGCTGTCGCCGCTCAAATGAATCTAAACAGCCGAAATTCATCTGATATTTTTTTCGTTGTCATATACTTTTATTTTGGCGAATTTCAATGGTTTTTTTGCAAATTACGGACGAACCGTCGTCATCAATGCCGTCGTCGCGGTTCAAGTCTGATTGTCAAGTCGGGGGAGCTGGAGCGTCCTTCTATGTCTTGGACTACATAAATGCTGCGGTTCAGATTGAGTTTGTGCAAGTGTTCGATTCCTGAGAAAAGCGAATCTTATGAAATTCGAGCCTAAAAGGCATGACGAGAGGATGGCTTGGAGCTGCTCCACGTTTTTGATTGTTTTCAGGCTGTCTGTGTTATTTTGTTATTCAACAAGTTGCCGAAGATGCTCGAAAAGTGGGAAAACAAATGAGGCTAGGGTGGGGTTGAACAAGCGATACTTTTGTAAAATATCGATAGTTGAGTATCGGTAGATACACTACCATCATGATATTCAAGAAGCTCTTAACGCTAAGAAAGAAAAAAGATAATTTATTTCACACGCCACGTTTTCATAGCTGTCTGGAAAAGAATAAAATGCACAAGAGTTTTTTTTCGACAGCGTAGTGTTCAAGTGTTGAGCTTCTTTATTTATTTATTTACAAAAAGTTCTTTGCCACAGAATACAAATTCTAATTATGGCAATGACATTAGAAAAAGATAAAGATTAAAATTTACAACAATCTAATGTCCCAACACTTAAGTCGAGCATAAACACTTTTAAAAGACTTTTAAAGGCAAAGAACGAATGTGGCAGAGATCCAAGCCCCAAAATATTATGACATCTAGGGATTCTTTCAAAGGGAGAAGAGAAGTAGATATTTTTACGTGCGAACAGAACAGTGCAGACTTCCTGAGATCTGTTGCCACGTAACGAGCTGCGAGGTCGGAACGATTCGGTGCAACCAGATATAATACCTCGTTGCGATTTGAACGCTTCCTGTTCCGTCAAGTAATAGTCGTTGTGACTCGAAGGATTTTGCAAAAAGAACAGGCGGGAAAACATATGAAGAGTAAGGGATATTATATTTAAAAAATAAAGAGCCTGTGAATCTACGCTGCACACACTCGATGGACTCAGAAAGGAATAGAAAACGGTAATACCACACTTGACAAGCATATTCGAGGGAACAACGAATTAACATTAAAAATCGACGAACACATGTACGTATGTCAACGAATTCAGAGGCAGAGCGAAGTACCAATCCAGAGACTCGGGAGGCTTTAGCGGTGATTTCCGCAACCAGTGCTGCCATTTTAGCATTTCGAATGCTGGCATTATTTTTTCCAAAACGGCATTAAAAATTTGGAGTTAGCATCTAGCATTATTTTTAGCATTTAAATTTAGATTTCGGAATAATCTGGCACTCATCTATTTACAATCTTGTCCATCAAATTTTTCTCAATAATACCTCTGTTCGTGTGCTTTCAGTCATGATCATGGATTGAAACTTCCGGAATCATGTGGTGGGGGAAATTCATGAAAAGTAGAAACACGCTCTCATGGCATTTCCTTAGAAGTGACAGTTATCTGTGATTATAAAGTCATCTTAAGCATTAATAAAGTACCTCCACAAAAATATTCGACTTTCATAATAACATTGCGGGGAAAATACTTTCCTTACCGCGCGTATTTGAAAATATGTATTCGCACCACACCATTTGACACCTTTCAGCATCTTGCACTAGCTCAGATCCAAATGAAATCTCATGCTCTTTCATGAAAGAGGGAAAGATTTCTGACCTCAGTAAAACAGCGTACAAAAACGACTTCGTCGTATTGCATAGAGTATGCGAACATACCCAACATTTGCAAACATCATGTAATACTGCCTCATTTCAACGAATATACGCGTTAAGCCCTAACCAAAGATGAGTCTGCGGCCGTAATCGTCTGTCAAAACCGATTGGTTTTAGAGCAAAAAAGGCACTTTTTGACGTACGCAAACATGAGTGAATTTAAGTGCCCTTACAACGCATAAGCGAATGTATGTCAAGTCGTATCTGATTACCACTTTACGTACGGACAGCTCACAGTAAAAATTGAGCAAAAGGTTGCTTAAGGAGCATGCCACTTTTCTGGCTGTTCGGTAAGTTATGTTTGGGTGCAACATATGCTTTGCGTGGTTTACCTCGGCGCATACGTCAACGTACGGACGCAGACTCATCACTAGTTGGACCTTTAGGCTTGAGTATTCTGCAAATGTCAACTGTAAATCTACCGCCACCGAACAAAACCATTGTCGACCGATCAATCCCTGCTGCAAACCCACCCGCTGCCGATGAATTCGCTGCCGACCAATCGTAGCCAAAAGTACATTGGAACTTGTACTTCGCTTTTGTACTTTCAAGAAAACAAAGAATCTTCTATGCTTTGTCAACAAAGTCGATCTTCTATTCTTTGTCTGCGATATCCAGGAAATCCCAGTGCTAGTGACAAGTGCTATTAACGTTGCAGAAAAAGCGAAAAACTAAGTGAAATAAAATGAAAAGTTATATTCCAATATTAAGGCACCTTTGGATTCCATTAAATATGGTAAATTTAGGTTTCTCATTCCATTAAATCGTGATGATGGTAAAATTAGTGATGTGTTCCCATCCACTTCAGACTCCCAGGAGCCTCGATATCTCCAATTTCAAGTGTACCCAAGGATATGAAGTCTAGATATATGTATTTTCCTGACTAATGTGAATCAATTGTTTTGTTAGGGCTTTAAATGTAAGCAATCGAACGGATAACGATGGAGAAAAATCTTCATCATTCAACACTAATACTGTTTCTTCACTTAAAAATAAATAATTGTTGCTGTTTTAATTGTGAGATTCCAAATTATGTTTTGAAAAATATTGGTAGAAGTGAGCTTTACACAAGAGAAGACTAACTGTAACTGACATGTCTGTAATAGATATATAGGGCTCTTTATATAGAGGTATAGAACTTTGAAATGAAATAAACTACTGATAAATTGTTTTGATTGCCATGAAATTGGTTTTATTGGAAAGATAATTATCTACCATTTTTATTTGAATATGATTTCGGGCAAATGAGCGCCACGACTGGCGCGGAGGAAGCCCAAACGAAAGGGTCGATTTTCGACTACTCTAACCAATAATTGGGGCCAAATGGTCAAGCGTCTCGGGCTTGTCAGCGTAGACGAGTGATATCACGTATGCCCACAAGAAATAGTCCAGCGGTGCTAAATCACAAGATCTTGCAGGCCAGTTCACAGGTTCAAAACGAGAAATTATGCGCTCATCAAATGCTTCTTTCAATAAGTCGATGGTTGCACGAGCTGTATGGCCTGTCGCACCATCCTGTTGAAACCATAGGTCCCCTGAATTACGGCAAGTCAATTCCGGAAAGAGAAAGTCGTTGATCATGGCTCTATAGCGGTCACCATTAGACCAATTATTCCACCGGCCAATAAAAAACACCAAACAGTGAATCACTCCAAATGCGGCAGTTTTTTTTATTGATGTAGCAATTCAACCAGAAATGAGCCTCATTGCTAAACAAAAAAAAACAAAAATTTATTTCTCGAACAGAACCGTTGTTTTCGAAATAAATCTGTACAATTTACAGACGTTGCTCAAGCGTCAACCTATTCTTGATAAAATGGCAAACCAAACTAACCATAAAACGCACGACAGTTGTCACACCATACGTAGCATTAAAAAGTGTGCTAAAAGTAATAAAAATTATATAAATATATATATATATATATATATATATATATATATATATATATATATATATATATATATATATATATATATATATATATATATATATATATATATATATATATATATATATATATATATATATATATATATATATATATATTACTCAGAAAAATGTCATTTCATAGAATCAAATTTAAATCAAAAGTTGAAATCACTTTGAAATAAAAAGCGAATCTTATTTGAATTCCACTTTATTATAAAAATTTTCTTTTCAAATCAAAATTTTTCACCATTGAATTAAAAAGAAACGTATATGGAGCCAAATCAGATTTGAAAATTTCTGAATCAAAAATGTTCAAATATGATTTGGCGCCATATACGTTTTCTTTTTAATTCAATGATGAAAAATTTTGATTTGAAAAGAAATTTTTTATAATAAATTGGAATTAAAATAAGATTCGCTTTTTATTTGAAAGGTGTTTCAACTTTTGATTTAAAGTGGTTCTAAAAAAGTGTTAAGTGGTGAAATTTTTCTGAGTGTATATATATATATCTATATACATATATATATATATATATATATATATATATATATATATATATATATATATATATATATATATATATATATATATATATATATATATATATATATATATATATATATATATGTATATATATATATATATATATATATATATATATATATATATATATATAAATATATATATATATATATATATATATATATATATATATATATATATATATATATATATATATATATATATATATATAAGTAGAGTTAGTTAGATATAAGTTAGACTTAAGTCATAGCATAAGGTAGATTTTAAGTAGCTACTGCTAAGATAATCCCAGCCACTGTACTCGACTGGGTATGATAATTAGCGTGTAAGATTAAAAGAAAAACTCAAAAGATAAACATAAATAAAAAAAAAAACAATCAAGAGCCAGCAGGCCAAAATATTCCTTTTTCTTTTCTAATCTTTTTTTCTAAAATCTACTGTCAGAAGCCGAGACAAATGTATGGTTAATCAGGTAGATTTGTGGTCGATTTAGCTCTAAAGCGATCAACTAATCGAAATCACCTGATTTAGCGACAGTGTAAACGGGCCATTGGGATTAAAAATCACACCCAAGTCTCTGAATTGATTAACGGACGACAGATAGTTGGTGGAGAATGAATAAGAGAATGAAATAGGAGATGATTTGAGAGAAAAGGTCATATGTTTACATATGCTAACATTTAAGGACAGAATTGTGGTTGCACAACTGAAAAGAGTACACAGATCAATCTGGAGAATATTACAGTCCCAGCTGACCTCATGACTCGGAACAATGTCAAATGGTCAGCATACAGTAGCCAAGGGGAGTCAATAATGGAAGGAAGGTTATTAATAAAAATCAAGAAATGTAAAGCACAAAGGGGGAAGAGGAGTGGTTGTTAATAGTAACTTTGCACTCACGGTAACTGAGGTAGGACGAAAACCAAGAAAGGAGTGCTACCTAAGTCTTTAATTATTGGAAATCCACCAAATACGGTAACATCTATTTTTTTTAAACCTGTTACAGGTGAGTAGTTTGATTTTATATTCGCTTATTGTTTCCTCCGCTGCTCTTATTTAGCAAAATAATGGGAAATATAAACCAAAACACAGAAATGTGTGGAATCCAGAAGAGAGCAGAAAAAATACGGCGCAAAAGCCGTAAAGCGTTCCAAAGCGATTTTGGTATTTTAGTAGTATTTATTCTGGTTGAAACTCCCGCTTCTTATTTTGGCATAGAATCAAGAATCCGTTAATAATTAGGGGCAGGAAGTTCACATGATGTCATTAAGCATGCGAATTCATCAAATTCATAAATCAACACCGCAATGCACCTAATCTCTTGAGAAACGTTTGACATCATCCGATACATACTGAAACACTGATCACCCCTGCGGTAAAATACTCAGTACTAAAGTTTCCTTTCAATACTGAAATGAAAATAACTTGGAATTTACGCTGGTCACGACCGACAAGATAAGAGACCACTTGGTGCTGAATTTCATACGCCGAAACGTGAGATTTCGATGGTCATTTTCGTATTCAAAACAAAAACCCGGTAATAGCTACACCAGTTCAAACATGCATACATAGCTCAGCTACTATAATTTTATTAGCTCGCAGCTCTGCACTTGCATTTTTGTTTTTTTTTTCTTACTGGCGGCGTTTCTAGCAATTAAACAAACTACTAATCACGCTGGTGCTCTGAAACAAAACTTGCAAGCATGTAGCTATGTATCTTCCACGAGCTTTGATTGCACAGCTGAACAGATTGCATGTTGTTTAGCATTTTCACCCATGATTTTCCGCCGAACTCACGCCCGGGCCAACGCACATGTGCAATACGAGTGGTTGAATCACGTCCAAGTGCGCGGAGTTTCCGCAGGTGTAGCTAGGCGCGTGATTCATGGAAAACAAATGGCCTAGTTGATATGCAAATGTGCGGCTGCCGTCCGATCTCCGCAGATCTGATGTCAGCACACATTAACTTCAATGCCGAATTGCTTGCCGGCCGCAATCTGCCAAGTAGCTGCCGAATTCGGTAATTAGCCGAAAGATGAAAGATTGAATTGAAGAATTGAAGACAAGTGCTCGGAAGCTACACCGGCACAAGGAGAAGAAGATCTTGCTTTTTGACCGGAAGCGAAAGCAACACCTGAGTTGCTCCGCTCGCACGCCAGATGCTGGTGAGAAACCGGAAAGGCAATCAAAATAAATCCACTTACCTCATTTCGGCCGACGGATACTCAATATACCCCCGGAACAATTGTGCGACCATTAATTCATTATTCGCATAACAATAGAACATCATCCGATCCATGTGTTTTTTGTGGTTTTGTAGACTCGGGGTGAAATAGATAATGCGATGGCTATTGACTAGGCATAGTTAATATAGATACGACCAAATGCCGGTTTCGATTTCGAAGGATTAACTTGCCGAGCTTTATGGTAACTAGGCGGTTTTTAGTAGGAAGTAATTCATGCGAGGCATGTCAGGTGTTGCGATTGCATAATTTGCATGAGTACATTGAAGTCAGCAAAGTAAGCTAAGTTTTTTTTCAAGTTTGGTAAGAGGCATCTGATTTCAAAAATTTTAAGTGCATTTTTTTTTGCTTCTATTCATTAGGTCTGGATATTACAGAATATGTAACATATGTGAGTGCTTGGCAAGCAAAATCTAAATTTATTTTTCATTTTATGACATTAACAATACATTTTAACCCAATGAATGAGCATTACTTCTTAGTGCATCAGTTTTCGTGTCAATAAAATCGGAATTATATTATTGTGTCGTGTTGTGGTCCCGCATATCATGACGGCAAGTCGTCACATTTGTGTATTGTTTTCTGGTGCATTTTCTTTACGATAGCCCACGTTTGATCGTTTAGTGAATTTAGATACGTAAAATGTGTTTGAGCATTCGAAAAGGACACTACGAATTCGTACAGGGAATTTCACACCTGAGTCCATGCGATCAAACTGATTTTTTAGAAGGCGAAAGTGAAGTGCAAAACAGCGGATACGTTGATTTGGACTTCGGTTTCACTCCCGCCGTCTAAAAAACCAGTTTGATCGCATGGACGCATGCACGCATGTCTGAAATCTCCTTTAGCGTTAAAATTGTATGATGAAAACAGGAGAAAAGGTTGAAAATGTCGGGTTCACTGAGTTACCAAATTGAGAGCAAATGAAAATATTTGTTACTTTTTCTGCAAAAATTTATCAGACGTTAGTGGAAGCTTCAATCAATACTTTCGAATAACCACTTTTATGAAGTACAGTGCTACAGAATAATTTTATGAACTTCATCGGATTATGCTATCCTGCATTAAAAAAGTAAATATAATTAGCTCTATGTGCGAGTTTTTATTATTTTATGCTAAGTAAGTCGCATACAAACTGCAGTATCTGTCTGAATAATTTCAGTCTCGTTTGTACACTTGAATTCAGAAAATGGGTTTTGTCAAATTACTAAATTTCCTATATGGGTGGAAGTGGTAAAAACAAAATAAAGAGAACATTCTTTAATGGTTGTTTTACGATTACGGTCTTTATTAAGTTTCGTTTTCCATTTAACCCATGTCTATTTATTCATAAGGCAGTGCGACGAGTTTGACTATCCGCAGATCCAAAGGACAACATTATTTTCCTTTTTGTGTCGCACGCCAGATGCTGGTGAGAAACCGGAAAGGCAATCAAAATAAATCCACTTACCTCATTTCGGCCGACGGATACTCAATATACCCCCAGATGCTGGTGAGATGCTGGTGAGAAATCTATATATGTATATATATATATATATATATATATATATATATATATATATATATATATATATATATATATATATATATATATATATATATAGAAAGAAATATAGATTTTCGGGCGAAACGAGGTTGATACTAAATTTTGGAATTGTTTTTGCGGGATGATTAAAATTGAAAAAAAAATTATTTATATTGAAAATTTTATTTGACAAAGTGGTTTCGAAAGTATGCACTGTTTCTCATCAGGCTCATCAGATTTGTGTGATCACTTCATACTTAATAAAAAAAAGCCTAGCGCATCAGCATCGCTAGAAAACTGATTTTCGAAGAAATTATCTTTGAGTGATTTAAAAATGTGTAAAAAAACAGTACACTTCTTTGTAGTATCATATCAACCATTTCTTACTCAAAGTAACAAAAATCATTTCCTGACAGCATCTCCTATAACACAAATATTCAAATGAAAATATTCAGTATTGGCAAAATTTTTCCAAAGCGGCGGCAATAACTCTACCATAACAAGCTCGTGCTAAGATCAACCAATTTTTTGAATTTCGTTTTCATCCAGGGATATCACCGAAAATTTCAACGATTAAACTATGTCTGGGGTTCCCATCCGAAAAATTTCGAAAACTCGAAAAATTTTAATATTGGTTGCTTATTTTATTGTATATGCTTTGCATATGAACACAAAATCGAAGCATCTGTTGGTGCAATATACACAAAAATATCTGGTGTTGGCAATACTGTGCTAACCCCGCAGCCAAAAATGTTACAAATCTGCTTCAAGTTAAGTTAAACCCACTCTGTGAATAAAAGGAAAAGGTGAAAAGATTTTTAGGGCTACCACCCTATATTTTTTTCAAATATTCGAAACGTTAATATTTTTTGTTGATTGTCATTGCAGGATCTTTCCAATTGGAAAATTTAATGATAACATCGCTCATCGTCCAAAATTGGACCCTCAGAATGGACAATTTACAGCGTATTCGCGGTCAACATTTAAATGAGATAATCTATTTGAGATTAAAACCCAATGTCATAATGAATCACCCTACATATATATATATATATAAATATATATATATATATATATATATATATATATATATATATATATATATATATGTATATATATATATATATATATATATATATATATATATATATATATATATATATATATATATGTATGTATATATATATATATATATATATACATAAATATATATATATATATATGTATATATATATATGTATATATATATATATATATATATATAAATATATATATATATATATATATATATATATATATATATATATATATATATATATATATATATATATATATATATATATATATATATATATATATATATATATATATATATATATATAGAAAGAAATATAGATTTTCGGGCGAAACGCGGTTGATACTAAATTTTGGAATTGTTTTTGCGGGATGATTAAAATTGAAAAAAAAATTATTTATATTGAAAATTTTATTTGACAAAGTGGTTTCGAAAGTATGCACTGTTTCTCATCAGGCACCAGCTCACAGTGTATTACCGTTTTTTTATTTCGAAAGCGTCTACGCACCCCTTTTATCACAAAAAGACAAAGGGGGTTAGCTTCGGGAGCCTAAACTCACCGGAGATGGGGTGGGTGGGCGCCACTCGCTTCCAACCCCGAAACTAACTCTCGCGAGAAGTATGGCAACGGCTTCGCGCACTAATAAAAATAGCCCGAAAGGACACACCAACGTTCACAATATTATACAATCTTTTTATTTCTCCGTTTATACACTATCCGAAAAAACTAGCTATTCACTTATCAACTCAATTGCAAAAGATGTCACGGCGCCGCGATTTTCCTTTAAGTTTACTTAATTGTTACACTAGCCTGTATCTTCCTTTAACTTAATTATTTCTTTTTTACAATCATAAAGCTAAATTAACTTACTCAGCCTATTAACCGCTTGTAGCTTGCCGGTCTGCTTATTCGAGTATTTCGTTCACCCCATTATCTCTTCCACCAATCTCGCGACGCACACACATTCGCCGGTTGGACGAAATTTTTCTTGTCTCGGCCAGATTTTGTCGAAAATATCCCGTCGTAACTCCTTCACAGCTTCTCAATCCAAATGATCAATCTGTTACTGCCGATCTTCGATCATATCCCTTTGCTGCTTCGGTTCGCTCTCCAACATGTAAAGTAGATAGATTTCGATTTTTCTTTAATTTATTCGCCGCTAACAGCTAAATTCGCCAACTAGTCCTCACCGTGGTCGTTCAGCAAGAGAGCAATCCATCGCCTGGCCACCTCGCAGGTTACCTTTGATTCCCACTTACTGATTTATTTGGTAGTTTGGCAATTTTTTCTTGTTTTCCTGGCCTATAGATTTTAATACGAAAAGCTTCTGTTAGCATTTGCTGTGGCCAAATTATTTGATAAAGCAAATGTTAAATAAGGATTCAAAATTCCTAAAGTATAGGATCTGCGAATAGTGTTGTGTCGAAATAGTGGCGCTGTACATTGAAAATCGTCGTTCAGTTGTGTTAACTCAACGTGTATATCATCGAAAATATCGCGGCCAACAGGCATAGCCTGACAACACTATTCGTCGTTTGGTGTCGAATTTTAATGAGCAGGAGACAGTGGAAGATCGTCAGCATGACGTTCATCAACGACCACGACCTTCCAATGAACTGGTTCAAGCGGTCAGAGAGAGCGTTGCCCAGAACCCAAAAGTGTCGTATCGTTACCGCGCTCAGCATTTTGGCGTCAGTGGAACCAATTTGCGGCGCATTTTGAAGGATAGTTTGCATTTTTTCCGTATAAAGTGCAATTAACACAAAGAATATTGCCGACAGACTGTCCACGTCGCTTGGAATACGGCCGAACAGTCGCTCGAATGGTTGACACTGAACTTAATTTTTGGAAGCAAATTTTGACGACTGACGAGGCCCGTTTCACACTCTTTGGTAGTGTTAATAAGCAAAATTGCCACATCTCGGGAACGGAGAATTGACACAAGATCAATAAAACACCTTTCATGACCAAAGATCGTCTGTTTGGTTACTGCTTCCAACAATATGGTGCGCCATGCCAAACTGGAAATCAAACAATTCAGTTTCTGTAACGAAAATTCCCAGGACGTCTGATGTCAAAGAGAGGTGACATTGACTGGCCACCCAGAGCTTCAGATTTGACCCATCCGGACTTCTTTTTGTGGGGTTATTTGAAAAACAAAGTGTACGCCAGCAAGCTTCAGGCCGTTGACGAGCTCAAGTCAAACAATCGTACCGAAATCATCGCTATACCGCCCGAGATGCTCGAAAAGGCAATGGAAAACCAAGAAAAAAAGGGCACATCTTCCTTCGGCCAATAAAGGCCGCCACTTAATTGATTTTGTATTCAAAAACTAGTTCAAATGACCAAATTGAATAGAAATACCTCATATATAGAAACCGGTTGTTTTTTCAAAGTTATTCATTAGAAATGATGGTGCATCTTGTACCTCACTAACGACAAATTCAAATTTATCACAATCCTCGTGACCCAAACTATGAAAAACAAATAAGGTGTTCTTCATTTTCAGGTGATTACTAATTTTTGCAAGCCTAGTATTAAGCTGAGCCAAAAAGTTTAATTAGTTTTGTACCTTTTACTCAGTTTAGCGGTTCTCGGTTCTTGAAGAAGGCTCTTTCCTGGTGGTGAACATGCGAGTCTATCTTTACTGTAAAGTCCTAACGAGCCTATATTGTTGACATCATTCTTAATCTCAAAATGTGGTTAGGCCTTTTCTTTTGTAAAGCATTTGACGCACCAATTAAATTTGACAAACTTCCAAATTTCGATTGAAAAGCCAGATCGCTTCCATACTTTAGACACAAATTTTGTACAACCGTCAGCGTTTTTTTTTTTTGCTCTGGGGAAGAAGCCGGACTAAAACACCTGTTAAAATCAAACTTCCGATTTAACGATGTGTGCAAATATTTTTTGGTCAGGTGCGTGCATCTGAGCAGTAGGTGCCTCCAGAGAAGATGCAAATTGGTGCCAATATATTAATCCTATATTAATCCTAACTTTTTCATTAATTTAATAAGGTGGCCAGTACCAGAGCTTCGTCATTATACTTTGTTTTTTGAGACTTTTTTAAATGTGTTGTTTAACTGCTTTTAATTGAAAACCCGAGATGCTTTTGCTGGTAAATGAGATCTCACTCAGCAGAATAAAACCAAACACTAATACAGTAAGGCTTATCCAAATGCGCATTTCTACATATTCAAATTAAGGTTGACCTTTCTTAGCAAACTCTCTTTTCCATTTCACTCTTAATTAATATGCGTAAATAGGTAAGCAATCAATTTCAGTTGCAAAGAACTAGCGCATATCTTCAACAAAGTATCGAGTAAGTAGATTATGGCGAATATAAAAAACGCATTCACCTAGCATATTTTAATTAATTGCATTTTTGCAGAACCATTAATTCACAAAATTATGTTGGGCCATAAACATCATCTTTCATCTCTGTACAATGAATAATTCACCAGGTGATTTCCACAGCAAACCGGAATCAGTGGTACCGCTGCGACCTGTCAATTTAAATTCATGATGTAAATTAACAACAATTTTAGTATGTTTTCATTGAACTACGTATCGTTTGGTTTCATTCCGTTTGGGTACTGAATGCGATAATTGATCTCATCAATTTTCGGCTCGCGAGGGAAACGTGAAGTTTATTTGGGTGCTAATTAACCACCATTTATCAGAATTCAGTACGCTCCAGGCTCGAATCGCCGAGCAAGCGGCTAACTCTCTGCGCTATTCCTTCTGAAGTCGTTGTATTGCTGGTCGATCAGGAACCGTGAAACAGTTTCCCACAGATTGGATCGTCCATTCAATCCGAATTTCACGGTTGATCTAGTTTCAAGAGAATCTTCTGGGACTACGCCGTTCGCTACAGGCCACCATGTGGTCGTCTGGTTTATTTTTCAAATTAACTGTATTTTGATTATCGGCGAATGTTTGCATGTGAGTGATAGCGTCATAGGATTAGAATTCGCATGAGTAAGAATTTAAATCATTTAACACCCATTGATTCCATTAAGTAAACATTTAATTTGGAAAAGTGATTTATTTTTATTTTCGGATTCAAGCTAACTTTAATAGAGGTCGTATGGTTCCTCATTCCATCCATCTTTCACCTATTTTTATTTTGCTACGTCTTACGGAAGTGGACAAATCATAGTTTCTTCACTATTTTGGAAAACAACAAAGGAAAACAGATTGTTCCCAGGATTCACATTCGAATTACACACAAATTTTCCTCGTTTTCAAACAAAAACGACTTAAAACCAATTTATAGCACGAACAGTCCGGATTGTCAGATTTTAATCACTGCAAGTGCAATGTACTAGTCCATAAATTTCCATTCCGAACATTTACTTGAACATTTAATCGAGTCTGAAGACGAAGCAGTCGAATTGCATCAGGGAAAGCATCTCAGTTCGATTGGGAGCTGCATGTACCGCCTTCAAACTCGGTCGCAATAAATTCGAAATGATCAAAGCCAAATAACTTGGCTATCGTCTTAATCTCTATAAAATACTACTATCTTCTATCGTATCTAGTGCTGCAGTGCTGAGTATCTGCCCTATGTCGTAGCGGTTCAGAGCGGCTAGAGAGATCTGGTTTGTACTTCAAAATCGATTGTGGCTCGAGGAGATGTTAATTGCAACACCTGGCTCAATCAATTTCTAGAATTAGCGACGGCAATGCGTTTGAGCGGGTGGTTTCGGTAATTCTTTGACTGCTTATGTAAATTGGTCATAGTAAGTGGTGCAATACGCTTTTATGGAATAATAATTTTAAGAGCTCGAAATTTTACTACCTGTTATTAGTGAATTAGCACTGTAGCGTTCCGAACTGAAAGAATAGGTCGGTTTGAAATTATTCATGGACGGTCGATCCTAAAAGTTAAAGAAAGAAAAGCGACTTGCAATGTTAAAACAGTTTATCGCGTAACACTCTCATAAGACCCAATTCCTTATGGTTTGATTTGAATTCACGATACAAGTCATTTTAAAACTATCATTATGAGTCAATAAGCTATGCTGTGCCTTAGTTAAATAATCTTTAATTAATCTAACCTAAGCATAAATTACTCTTATGTTATACAAAATAAATACTAATAATATATTTTGAAAAAAGATTGTTAATGCTTAATAATAATGAAGCAATGGTGTTGTATCGATTCAGCCTCACTCAACCTTACATTCCTTGTTTGCGTCAGAAGCATGGTATTCCTCATATAAACATACTTCTGTCCGTGTGTCCATATTCTCCAATTGGCTCAGCAATTTTCTTCCAATTGAGTATCACCTTAGAGACGACCAGAAGCGTTGCTACTTGCCGCGACCCACAAAAAGGCAACAAAAAAAACTGAGAATAGCTATAAAGCGGAAGAACAAGCAAATGTGGCAAACTCTATGCATTGGGCCAAAGCTACAAAATAGTAACAGGTAGGCTCGGCCGCATGGGTCCCGGCCCCGACCCACCCATGGAAGCGGATGTCCTGAGTAATATTGTAGGTTCGCTGTTCCCAGTGCAGGCGGTGAAAGCAAAAAACGATCACACAGTTTCCCAGGAAGATATCCCTTTGTTCACTGTAGAAAAACTACGATCCTCGAGTGTCAGAATGAAGAAACAAAAAGCCTCAGACCCGGACAATATTCCAGTAGAAGTTCTAAAAGTAGTGTTGGAGAGATACCCGTCAATATTACTACGTATGTATAATTAATGCTTACTAGTGGGTGTCATTCCGTAACCCTGGAAAGTGGCGCGACTTGCACTAATTGT
The DNA here is from genome assembly GCA_947369275.1 of Nemotelus nigrinus. Classification (NCBI taxonomy): domain Eukaryota; kingdom Metazoa; phylum Arthropoda; class Insecta; order Diptera; family Stratiomyidae; genus Nemotelus; species Nemotelus nigrinus. The sequence goes on along the minus strand of OX376373.1, from coordinate 74,137,209 downwards.
AAAGGGAAAGGAAGATCCTAACACAACATCAGCGTACAGACCTCTTTCCATGCTTGATCGGGGAAACATCTAGAATGGTTGCTGAAACCTCGGCTGAAGGCGGCTATACGAAAAGCTGGTGACCTTTCGACAAACCAACAAGGATTCCGCAGCGGCCACTCAACAATAAGTGCCATCTGCAGTTATTAGCGCAGTAGATCGCGCAGTAGCCGCTTGTAACCGGGCTGGACCCCTAGTGTTTTTGGTAACGCTGGACGTTCGTAACGTTTTTAACTTGGCGAGATGGAGAGACATATTGGATCATCTTCAGCGATATTTTCAGATGGAGGAATACTTGCTGGCAATGGTACGAGACTACTTGAAGGACCGCCATTAGTTTTATGAAACGAATCAGGGAGCTGTACGCGAAACCATTACAGCTGGAGCAGCACAAAGGTCAATTTTTGAGCCTTTGATATTGCTTATGATGGTCTTTTGCGCCTCGAAATGCCGGAAGGCGTGCTTTTGGTCGGCTATGCCGATGATGTAGCTGCTGTCATCACATCTAGAAATCCTCACCTCACCCAATTCAAACTCAATCAAGTAATGAGAAGGGTTGAAAGCTGGATGGAAAGCCATGGTCTCCAGCTGACGATCGCAAAAACTGAGATTGTCATGCTGACGAAAAGTTGACACCAGCCATTATACCCATAACGGTTGGCTCTGAAATACTTGAGACCAAAAAATCAGCTAAATATCTTGGAGTGATGTTGGACTTGAAACTGGTTTATGGAGAGCACATTCGAAAAGTATTCAATAGGGCGCTACTGGCTGTTATCACGCTTGGGAGACTCATGACAAACGTTTGCGGTCCTAACACGTGTAAACGTAAGCTCCTTATGACGGTAGCTCATTCAATGCTGCTGTATGAAAAGTATCGAGCTAGGATGGTAAGTGTCCAGCGTAGGGGAGCGCTGCGAATTGCAAGCAGCTACAGAATAGTCTCAAGAAACGCCGTGTTAGTGATAGCGGGAGTAATCCCAATTGATCTATTGGCGAGCGAACGCAGGGAGATGTTTCTGAACAGAGCAGAAGTGGGAAGAGAAATTTTAGCTGCTCAAGCACGAGGGCAAACGCGTGAGCTTTGGGTGGAGCACTGGGATACGAGCTCGAAGGCAAAATGGACGATTAGGCTGATTCACGCCTTAAAACCTTGGCTTCATTGCGACCACGGTGAAATAAACTTCTACCTGTGCCAGTTCCTGTTGAGCCACGGCTATTTCAGGAAATAGCTTCTCAGAATGGGGAAAGTCAGGACGGGGTTCTAAAAGTATTGTGATAAGGAAAGTGTTGACGCTTTGCATACCTTTTTCCATTGCGCCCTCTTCAGAAGGGAGCGACACATGCTTTCCACTGCAATTGACCCTGTGACGCCGTAGTCAATCGTAGAGATGATGCTGCAGTCAGATGACGCCCGGTGATTATTCTAGTGAGTACGATTCTCACATAATCTTGCATCGTTCACAGGACACCTATTGAAGGTTTTTGTATCACTTTAAGGCTATAGTTTTTTTCATCTTATAAATTTATCTGAATATTTTAGTCAAATTCCTAACTCACGCAACGACACTCATAGAACGGTAGAACGATACAATTTGGTTAGGGCTATAGTTTATAAGGCGAAGAGGAATCGTTTATCCATCTCATGTGCCAATGACCGGCTCTGGTTCGGAGATTCATCTCCTCACTCTCAAGCTTCTTTATTTTCTTTGACTTGAAGGGGATTATGCAGTTTTTTAATGGAATACCCGCCTCTACTGAGGCGGGACTTTGCCGTCTTTTGGCAGGACTTTCCGAGTGACTGTCACTAGACCTAACCTAACTTTCTTCTCGCCATAGTCTCGCAAATATATTCAAAATAACACATTATACCAATAGGAACCAGTAGATATCGAGACACTGACATAATTGATGGAGTTCAACATGAGAAGGTCGATTCAATAAAATACCTGGGACTGATTTTGGATGAAAAGATGTCTTGGACACATCACATAAACTACATCAGAAGTAAAATTGCACCATTTTTCACAACACTAAGATAGCATGATTTTCTGGAAAAATACTGTAAACTTCTAATCTTAAATGCTTGTATCCTGTCTATTATTAAATATGGAGCAGTCATGTGGAGCCAAACAACTAGGCATAGCATCGAGCTGGTTGGGAGACTTGTCACTAAGGCGACAAAAGTTATATTTAGATTGCCGACCTTAACACCAACGGTCGCCGTATACACTCGTTCAGGGCTGTTGAACATCCAAAAGATTATTAATCTTGAAAGAGGAAAAATATTTTACAAAATTATTAACAGCGGGCTAAAATGGCCAGATATTCCTCGGACTGTTGGAGAGTTAACTAGCACAGAAACTAGGTCAGCTAGCAACCTTTCGGTTTGTACACCAAGAACGGATAGATTAAGAATGGATCGAATACAATAAGCTATAGCTTTCTACAATACATTGCCAATTACGATAAGGAACTCAAGCAACATCGTGAAATTCAAAGAAAACTTAAAATTGCACATAACAAATTATCAACCACGCTCATTGACAATAAACACCAGAGTTTTTTGTATACTTTTCTCTGGACACATGTCAATGAAAACAATCATGAAACAATAAAAGAGATTATATCATATTGATAAGAAGTCTGCTGTCCCTCGTACGAACAAACTAGTTGTCTAGGAAGCACTATGAAATACTTATCGGAGGGGTAAATGATGCACACGGATTGTGCATGCTGATAGAGTGATGGAGAGAGTGGAAAGAAGGAGGAAAAAAATGTAATGCCGCGTTTACACACATGGCAAATGTTGGCGAGCTGAGTGTGTAAATGGTCACCTTGTTTATTCTCGGCTGTTTTTTTTACATAAGAAGATATGGAGGGAAGTAATTTCACAAGTTCCTCGACGAAGCGTTCGCCATATGTGTAAACCAGGCATAATACTTCGTGAAATTTTCGAAGCCCTTGGTAGCTTCTGATGAGCATTTAAACAAGCTAAAAAACAGATTCTTTTCTTATGTTCAGTAGGGAAAAAATTTTTTTGAAGATTTCTTATTTCATTTGGATACTCCATACTGTCTTTGAAAGCAATGTCAATGTTTTGGAATTGAACGGAATTTCCAAACAGTTTTTTTTATCTAGGCACGGTATTCTGTCGATCACTTCTGATGTTTATAATTAACCAATCGAGAAGATTCTTCTGGTTAGTGAAACTTTTTCTGACGTCTCCTCGTGTACTCGAATATCGGATGCAATTCCTATTTTCTTCAACAGCACTTTCTATCGCGCGATGTTCAATGCAACCTACAGGGATAAAAAGATGTTTGGGATCAAAAAATGAAAGTTGGTTGGGTCCGAAAAATTTCTAGAACTTAGAAAATTTAAACATTGGTGACTTATTTTGAATGTAAATGTTCGCTATATGAATACCTAATGTAAGCATTGCTTGATACGAAAATAGCAACCCTTTGCTAGCATCAAAGCCAAAAACATTCACACCTGCCTCACATTCAAATCAACCTACTCTGCGAATTTCGTTTTCATCCGATGACTGCATTGGAAGTTATAGGGGTAAAAAAAATTTAACGTTACCAGTCGCAAGAGTATTCAAATTTTCGAAAACTTAATATTTGTTTATTGTCACTACAAGATCATTACCGTTTGAAAATTTCACGATTATGAACATAAATACAAAACCAACAATAGCTGGTTTTTCACCAGATTCCTTCTAAATAATGCCTATAATAAGTTCCATATATCATATGAAATTCGTTTTGATATCATGACTGCACTGGAAGTTATACGGCAAAAAGTTTTATTTAACTGACAAAATTTTCAAAACCCAAGACCCCAAAATTACCGTAGCTGGCAGCACCAAGTTAATTTTTCAAACACGGCTTAGAATAAGGTTCAGCTACTGTGCTAATTTGATGCAAATCTGGTAACCGAATCAAAATTCATAAGGCAAAAAGCAGTTTTTTTCTTTATAATTTTTCAAGATGGCAACACTGGCACAGAGTTGCCCACATTTCCAAATCGCTTCTATCAGACCTGGTCCTACTTAATACCAATACATTCTATGAATTTAGTTTGTATATGATAATTGGGTCGTGAGTTCTCGTAAACAGAAGTTTTTGATGCTTAAAATACAGGTAAATTGGAGGAGGGTTACCGTTCTTGTCCGATGTGACATTTCAAATGTTTTACTTTTGTTGTATAGACCAAGCATAACACTTCTATATGAGTTGGTTTTCACTATAAAAGACAAACATTTTTCACGAGAGTCGATGGTTTGAAGATTTTCACCTTGAATACCTGCCGTAGCTGCAGGGTTGCAATCACATTCATAAAAAAACTACATGAGTCTACAACTTAGTACCAACAATACGTCGTATAAGTTTCATAATGATCTATCGATCTGGTCAAAAGTTATCGCAATTGAAAAATTTTCAAATTTCTCCAATCTCATTTTAGGCGCCTAGCGCACACATAGGGTTAAAAATTTCAAAAAAATTATCATATTCACATTTAAAACACGTTCAAAATTCATTCTATAAACTCTATTTTTACAAAAGTTATTTGTTGACAGAAAAATAGGTATATTTAAAATATCACTAAAATGACCACCGGCCCCAAAGGGTTAAAAATTATTAGTTTTTTGTGAAACCTGGCACTATTTCGCACAAACGCCAATGTATCCTGAAAAATTCAATTCAATCGGATGGCACGTTCCTGAGATTTTTTCACTGAAATTTTTTGAATTTTTTTTTGTCTATATATACATATATATATATATATATATATATATATATATATATATATATATTATATATATATATATATATATATATATATATATATATATATATATATATATATATATATATATATATATATATATATATATATATATATATATATAAAGAACCAACTATATATAAATATATATATATATATATATATATATATATATATATATATATATATATATATATATATATATATATATATATATATATATATATATATATATATATATATATATATATATATATATATATATATACATATATATATAAAGAACCAACTATCCAAGCATTACCGTCAACTTGCCACTCTGTGTTGTTGTTTCCAATGCGTATACTCTATTCTCTGCTGGACAGAGGAGCAAAAAAACACGCCTATTCTACATTTAAGCATGGCCTTCATATAAAAGGCCTATTGTGACTTGCAATCTGACAGGTATTAAGGTACTTTTCAAAATTGTGTAGTCCTCTCTTTATTTATATTTGTTGGCAGTTGCAAGATGAAAATTGTTTGACATTTCTCTGACAATTAATAATGTGAATGGTGCTGCTCGGTTACATCAGCGAATAGAGTCTATTTTCCTATTATTCGGAAACTGCTTTCGAAGTTTTTGTCGCGTGAAAGATATTCCGGATAAGTGTCGTGAAATTGTTGTGTTTATTTTGTTATTTACGTGAGAATTTTGCGATTTGGAATACCTGCCACCTATTCTCGGCAATATCAATTGTAAACAATTGCCGATTGTGGTTGTTAGGATTTATTCCACTTTAAAAATCTTCAAATTATGATAATCTGCAAATTATGATATGCTAATGATGTTTCGGATAAGTATCCCGATGAATTGAGGTCTGATGTTAAAGACTTTATATCTGAATTGCTTGTTAAAGATCCCAAAAAACATTGATTAACATGACATATGAGTTTCCTCATATCTCCTGTAGGTGGATCTCGTGCATTTCTTTATAACCATAAAAAAACATCACTGTGTTGACTGGTTGGGAAAAGTTGCTTAGGTCCGCCATTTTGTACGTTAATTGCTTTTGCGATAGGCCTTTTATAAGAAGGTCATGATTTCAGATACGTCATTAATATTCTAAATCAGCTGAGTACATACCTTGTTGCGCGGTGTCACAATGACAATCGACCCGTCAGTTGACACCAAGCTAAGTGTTGACAAAACACATTAATTTTTTATTTTCCTAATATTTCGTCCATTTCAGATCGTCATCAAACAGTCACCTTATGCTCGATCTGGCAGGCATGGTCATTTGTACTCGTATTTATTAGTGCTGAGTGCATTTTCATTCCACAGGTTTCATTGCTTTGACAGGGGAAAAATTTTTATCGCAGGCTCCATTTCGCCAGCAATTTCGGTCAGAAGTGCGGAAAATTTACCCGTTGACGGTGGAGCAGGTTTTCCGACTACCTCTCCTCTGATTGATAGTGAAGCAGACTGCCCCTTTATAGTTAAGACACCTCGCCAAATAAATAGTATTCCTTGACAGTTGACTTAGGATTTCATTGAGCTGTCGGACTTTTTCCAACAAATTTCAGTTTGAACGTTTCCGGCTTATTGAATTTATTTGAAACCGTTACAGTTGTGTCCAAAGTAAGATCCGTTATCTTAAACCGAACATTTTGTCACCAAAATGATCACATGATTATTTATGCAAACCAGACAGGTCATGCGAAGGTTGACACTTGTCGCTATGAGAGCAATTGCTCAAAGCCAGATCGGCGCTAACCAGGAATACAACTCAACAGAGTCTACATGGCCAACTTAATGGCTATGAAACGAAAAGTGCTTCCTGAGACCAGCCACGGCTTTATTAGGACGGAAGTGATAATTGTTACCCGGAGCCGTTCACGGGCATATTTTACTATGTCGCTAGCGCATCCGAAGACGGCTGGCTTCGGGTGAACGAAAGGCAAGTTGTACTGGTGGTCCGTCTGGTGATGGTAACAAGCGACCGCCTGAGATGGAGCAGCCTCTCACGAAACCACTAGAAGCATTATAGGTGGTTAGATAATTTGGCGTTACCTAGGATGCACCACGTGGAGGCGTTAAGGTTAAACTTGAATTTTCATTTTTTTCTAACAAATCAGACCCTATCTTATATATCTTTGAGCATAATTTCATTATCTCTACCAAGGCAAATTGCCAACAAGCAACTGCTAAGGCAACTTTTTACATATGGTGGTCCTATCCGCTTATCTACATCCAGCAGCAAACTAGAGATGGGTAACACGTGAGTGAAGCAATCGCGGTGAAGCAATCACTAGCCCCCAAAACGTGTGTCGACACACTCTATACTGAGCGAGCTGCTTCACAGGTGAAGCAATCACTACAGTATGAGCGAGCTGAGCGTTTGGTGAAGCAATCACTTGCACTCAACAAGTGTGTCGGCCGACACGTTTGTGTACACACAGTAGAGCTAGAGATGAACAGCACATGAACGAGGCAATCAGTTGATGTGATTATGAGTTTGTTTATGAGCTCGAACTTGATTATGAGCTCGACAGTTTTGCACAGGAGCGAGTCAATCGTTACACATAAGCAATCATTTGCGCGAAGATTTCCGTGCCGCGGAGCCTTTCACGGATCTCGTCGGAGTTGAGCGTTTGGTGAAGCAATCACTTGCACTCAACACGTGTGTTAGCCAACACGTTTGTGTACACACAGTAGAGCTAGAGATGAGCAGCACAAGAACGAGGCAATCAGTTGATGTGATTAGGAGCTTGTTTATGAGCTCGACACTTTTCAAGCAAGTCAATCGGTGCCGCGATATGAATTTCGTAAAGGCTGTAGGTAATGCCGTACAGTGCAAGCATGCCGTGGTTGGTTGTGATGATCGAAACTGACCGTCGCGGAAGAACATATGTGCACTTTATATGTGCATATGATGAAGATTTTGATTGAAACTTTCTTCCTGTAGACTTTCTCAATTTTTTTGTGATTGGATGCAGTGAGATTATCTCAGGAATGCGATGTCCGATCGAAATGAAATTTTTTAAGGATATTGATGAAGTATAAGAGGTATAGATATTGGATAGGGATATTCGAGCAAATTTTCAGAAACAATTATATTTTGATGAAGAAAAAAACCTCAAAATACGAGAATGGGCGAAATGAAAATGGTTGGGTGTGCCCGCTTTTGGTTATCGCTGTGATTATTTGTTATATCTGGGAGTTGAAGTGGGTTTATAATTTAAATAAAAAAGTTTTTGATCTTCATTAGCTCTTGAAGTGTATATTGAAATCAGAGTACATTTCACACAATTCGATGCAGTGAAGTTCAGTGTATTTAGATAAGATACTTGTAAAAATTTGTTTCTAATTTATCATTAGTCTGATAGAATTGATACACTGATTTTTTCTTCGCTGAGGTATCGTTTTAGAATAATGTGAGTGGGGAGTACTTCAAAGAAAGCAACTATTTTCCACATTATGTTGTAGGAAATGCGGCCATAAAATGTTCATGTGATTAGCATCATATATATATAACAAGTAACAATGCTTATTATTCACAAATTTTGGAATTTAGACATAGTTAGGTTATAATTAGAGATTAAGCGTATATACTGGAACAGGTATTCTTTTGGGACAATCAGTACTTAGTATAAAATTCAAAAATACTAGGTTCGAGTGTTTTCGTATTTGCGAGTATTTTCGTACTTGCAAGTATTTTATTCAAATATTCAAAAAGTTTCTAGGGCAAAGGTAGCTGAAATCGAACAAAATCGGCCAATTTTGGGTGAGAGTGGTTTGGGACATAACGGGCCAAGATCTATTTCTGCGATACAAAAATTTCAGTTTTGTAGCGGAATAAGGGGTTTTTTGGCCATAGTTTGGCAAAAACTGCCTTTACGGCACTTTCGATGATTGAAAATGGTCGGAGAGTACAATAGTGATATTTTAAGGGCGAGAAAATAATTTGATAGGGGAAATTGGGTGAAAACGTTCGATTTTATCAAAATTATTTTTTTGGTCTAGCATGAATTCGGGGACCTTTCTGAGTTGGTTCGGGTCAAATTTTCATACAAGTCTGTAAAAAGCGGCCTAGTTTCGAAGATACGGCAAAATGAAATCCGCCGGAAAACCGTCTGGAAAAACTGAAAGTAGCACTTAAAGTACTAAGGAGGAAAAGGTTGAGATCCTTTTTGGTTCTCCAGTTGGCTTCTCCAGCTGTGCTGAGGCTCTCCTCGTGACTGCAGGACGCCACGAGGGTGTCTCCAACCCTACCGAGATTTACGAGACCGCGGGAGTTAAGATGCCCCTGGATTCATATCCAGCCTTACCGAAGAGGTTGGCCCCCTAGTGGGTGCATGTTTAATAGGCGAAACATTTTGTTTTTATCATTTCTTAATAAAATTTTCGTTTAACTTCATGCTTCAGTGAGACGAAGTGGAAAACCGGCTGTTTTAGATTAGCCAAGAAAAGTTTGATATAAGAGATCGATCGATGAAAAGCCATATAGATGGCAACAGTATTAGTTTGTTCTATCTTAGGAAATTTTTTGACTTTGGTAATTTGAACGAATGCAAGAGATGTTTTGTGCATATAATAAAATGAAAATCAGATTAAATTGATTGAATTTCATCGTTTTTCTTTAGGCGAAAAGATTTGCCAAATAAATGGCCGACCATTGGAAAGTAACGGACAAGCTGCGCGGACTAATGACTCAGTATCCTTTGAAGATTATATTGCACCATCACCATTCTGGCTTGGGAACCTTGTGTTTGGAGGGTGGGGGAGGGCATATCATACCTTTTCATTACATCAATGCAAATCGTATGTATAGTATATATAGCATACTTCAACGAATACTTGCTAGTATTTTTGGAACATGTATTTTTTTGTACTTGTACTAGTTATACCTAGTATGTGAAAATCCTAGTACGACCCGACTCTAGTTATAATATGAACCAAAACATGCATTGAACATACATATTTCCTCATACATACATATTTCCTGTACTTTTCTACGAAAATAGGATTTTTTTCTGTGCGTTTAATTTTCTTTGTCGCCTTTTCATGGCCATGTATAAGCGGTAAATAGAAAAAATACTAATCATATGCATAATCCTTTTTCATAACTACATTTTACATCAATCAAAAACGAATTGACACAATTGATTGACTCACACTGATTGACTCATCCGAATGAGTGAGTCGAAGTGTGTCGACACACTAAACTGAGTCATTTTTCCCATCTCTACAGCAAACCCTCAAAAATGCGAAAGTTTGAAGACTGCATCCTCGGAAAGCCAATCAATTTGCTTAGTAAACTTAAATGGGTTAGGATCGGAGGCACAAATAGCCACATTGCCAACAACACAAACCAATAGATCACTGCCTCTATAAGCCCCTAGCGCAAGATCTTCTGGTCCCATAAAGTTATTGAACTATATGAGAGACATTCACCTCACCAAAAACACCCTGAGTTTAACAAAATGTATATTTATTTCCGTATCAGTAAATCGAAATCTAAAATAAATCTGTCCTACAGCTAAGTTCTTTGCAACATACATATATATTAAATATTTTAAGTGAATTCATTCATAGTTTCACGGCTTACTTTTTCGATAACTCATCATTTAAAAGTATCTCTAATTGATTGATCAGTCCCACAGCTCTCATATCCATCTTGTCTAGGACAAATTCTTCGAGAGGATGTAAATATTGCACGGCATCCTCATAGCTTTCGATCTGCACCTCATTTATAACAGACGGACAACTAGGCCCGTCGTTCATTTGCTGATCGTCGTCCTCTTCAGCGTCAACTGCCCTTAATAAAGCCTTCCCAAGCTGGTTGATCACAGATATTACTCGATCGTTCCTCTTCGCAAGAATGAACTGCTCGAGTGGCTGGAAATAGCTCAGTGCCGTACGATAGCAGTCGATGTTCATTGGATCATCGATTGTAGCAGGTGCATGATTTTCAATCGACAGCAGATCAGTGGGATCGAATTCGCAGCTATCGGTAAAGCTGGACATGTCGTAACCCTCATCTGATATAATCGTCACCACCGAATTTTCATCGATGTTCTGGTACTCTACGCCGTGGCTCTGCGGCATGCTGATCAGCTCCATGTAGCCGGGATAGGGCTCGCTGGTGGCGATCATCTCCTGCACCGTTTTCTGGAACTCTGTTTCGTCCATTATCTTCGGGTGTGGAATGATTATTTCTCCTTTCTCTTCCCGCAGGTCCTCGATTATGCACTCCAGGTCCAGTGATTTTCGGGGGAAGTCATTGTTCAACAAACTCCAAGTGCTCCAATCAATTTCAGCTAGCTTGAACTTCGCTTTGAAGGTCTTCAGCCAGTATTTCTGCCCTTTGAAGCTGCTCAGGTTCATGATATTCGCGATTTCAACCGACTTCTTCAACAAGAACTTATCGCTCAACTCGATCGGGTAGGAGCGGCATCGTAGCACAAACTCGTTTAAGATGATCCCGACAGCTTGCAGCACCTTGCATGCAGACCGCTTCTTCCGGATGATGCCAAATTGCTGGGTTCGTTTGAGCTCTGACACAAGCTCGATCTTGTGCTGCAACGTCCGATTCACTTGGCTGATGTGGCAGTGGAACAGATGTCCAAGATTCAACCGAGACTTGCTCCGCTCGAACTCTTTGATGATCTCGACTTTTTCTTCGAGGGAAAGTCGCCGGTGCGGCGGATAGCCTTTCTATGGAGAAGAAAATAATATGACATAATTTGCACAAATCAGATGCACAACGAAAACAAAAGAAGTTCTTACTGCTAAAACTAGTAACGAATCAAAGCGGAAAAATTCACAAACGAAACAAATAATAAGCATAGTTGAAAACATCGCAGCAAGCAAACTGTTACGTAATTGAAACAAAGAAAATGAAAAATATTATTCATTTCACCAAAAAAGGTATAATATTACATATAAACGAAATAAACATAAAAATTACTAGAAACTAAGCAAAATTAAAAATATTGAAAAACAGCTATAAAATACAAATAACTGCAATAATTAAATTAACATTCAATAAATAAATATAATTCCTCAAAGCAAATAACTACAAAGTGCTTACGTACCGTTCCAACCATGGCTCTCACTACAATAACAACCAGCTGCGAGATAAGATAGAAACGACTTGCTTTGCCAGCTCACCCGTGCCTCTTTCTCAATCTCCGCCATGCCTCTGTCCGCGACCGCACCGCAGTCACCCATAGTAGTCTTGTAAAGGCGTACTACACGGCACCGTTTGTGGCCCTTGTGCCAGAAACGACGCGGTCGCAACGAAGCGAGTTGCTAGCCCCAAGGTTTCGTGCGTCATTCATGAGCACTCCACTTCACACAGTATCCACACATGATGTGAACCGTTCTCTGATATCCAATCCGGTTTCCGTTGGATTCAGATACTATTACCTCCCGCACACTTTCCTCACCGGCTCGATCGTTGCTCTGGGGCTACGTTACGCTAATGGCTATGTAGTTTTTCTGGGACTCCCTTGGGTTTGAGTTCTCGCATGGAACCTGAGAATTCCAGCTCGATTTGATCATATGGAATTTCCTATGCTCTTGATTGAGAAGAGCATTTTCCCATTTGGCTTTTTCTGAGTTCATTTCATACGATCGATGCATCCGCGAGATTCAAGTGGAATCGCTACCTTTTCTTTATACACGACAGTTCGACTGCATGCAAACTCGGGTTAAATGGACAAGTTAGCCGTTGAGCCGGCATATCATGAGATTATGTGCTTCCAACATTTGCTCTTCCTAAATCATGCCTGCAGCTCACGTCACGCACTAAAGCTTTATCGCTCAAGTAAAATCGCGTCAGCGGAGTGTTTCGGGCAGTGAAGTCAATTGTGAGTCGATCGGCTGGCTTAAATGCTTCTGAAGAGGATTGAGAAAATAGGTCAGAATCGTTGTAATATCTCAGAAGGCAGAAGTTACGAAGAGACTAGTTTACTGAGGAGAAAGATTTGGAAGCCGTCAGCGTACTTCTCATTTACAAATAAATTAGCACACTACAGTGAAGGTCTACAATCGAGTGTTAGATACTTTGCGAGCGATTTGGGTGGAAGCTTCAGGATAGGTAATTTTCAGTTAGGCCTGTGTTTAGGTAATATGAATTTTAGTGCATGAAATATTTTTTCTAAAATCAAGATTCCCTCAAGAAAAATTGAAAAGAATCAAAAATTCAACTAAGTTCAGGTCGATAATATTTTGTAAAAAATTTGTTGAGTTTTGAGAGCATCAAATTGATTCCGCGAATTGTCAGGAACGAATAATAATGGCTGATAAAACGAAGAATTTGTACTTTAATTTTTTTTAAAAAAAACCTAAAAACAAAACAGCAATATCATGGTATTTAATTCCATGGGTAATTTTCGTACGGTAATGCAGCGTAAGACGTTGACAGTTCTGTTTATGTTTTTACAGTTAAGTTAGCAACGAATATTTATCCAAAAAGGCTGTACGGTAGTGAGAGCAGTAGAGAATACATTTAGCTGAAATTTTGGAGAAAGTACGACTGTCCGTGTTTTGAAGTGGACGAACCCACTTATATTGCAAATAAATTACAATTGGTATATCAAGTAATGGAAATTAAAAATCTCAAAGCTCGTTGGAGAAAGCAGACTATATTGTAGTCTGTGTCCAATATTATGGGTACACTCATAAATTTGGGGACAGACCACAATCGAGTCGGGTTTCACGAATCTCCGATGAACTTTGAGCTTTTAAATTTACATTTACACTAGGGTAAAAAACTACGGTTGTAGTATGTAGTATTGTTTATGTAGTACTGTTTTCTGCGTTCAAATCAAACTCCATTTAAATATTTGCACAATTTCAGCATTCAATTCAATTCACCATTAGATAATATTTGATGCCTAGTTAGTGTATTTTAAAATGATGAGCATTAGTTGCACATTTTCATCCATTCGTTATTTATCGCTAAGAAATTATAAAGTTTCCATAATATCATTCCATTTTATGAACTTCAAACTTGTGCGGGTACACTAAACCATCCACCCACTATTTAGCTATCAATGATAACCTGCTCATCGTGTACACCCACATACTTTTAAACTTCCGAAGCTTCCCAAAAGCACTATGAAAAGGACTATTTCGTACTTAGAAATAGGGATGAATTAAACTTTCTGTAAAAATTTTTAAGTCAATACACAAACCATTTAGAAAATAACATCCGTTGAAACTCCTTGCATTCAACGGAAGTAGAAAGCTTTTAGTGAACAGGCTCTAATTAACGGTGGAACGAAAACGTTTGATAGGAAATATCAATAGAAGGTGTCGCGCTTGCACGTACTTTAGGATATAATGGCACTAGTTGATGTGATTTGCCTTGTAATAGTGGTTTTTGATATGAATGTGCAAATGCAAGGCTTTCCAAAATATCGTTATGCATTGCTTCGAGATATTAATGATTGATTTTGTAATAGACATTGCATGTGAACAATTGTGCATTATGAATCAGTGATATTTTTCAATCCTATCCCCTCCGGCGAGGTTTATTTCATCATCATCGCGGCACTACAGCCCGAATCGAGCCTTAGCCTCCTTAATAATTTGCCTCCATTCGTCTCGGTTCAGTGACCGCGTCCTCCAGTTCGGTGCTCCCAAAAGTGACCTGCTGTCAGCATCTATCGAGTCCTCCCATCGCTTGCGCGGCTTACCGACTGGCCTGGCTCCGCTCGCTCGCCCCTTGAGAGATCTTTTGGGGATTCGATTGTCGCTCATTCGTTCGACGTGGCCAGCCCATTGTAGTTTTTGGAGTCGTATGACGGTAGAGACTTCCAGCTCGTCATACATGGTATACAGCTCGTTGTTGTATCGGATTCGCCATCCATCTTCTTCCCGTATAGGACCGAGGATCCTTCGCAATACCCTTCTCTCAAACGTATTTAAGGCTTTTTCAGATGCCTGGGTCAGCGTCCAGGTTTCACTTCCGTAGCATAGCACAGGTCTAATAATTGTTTTATAGATGCGGAGCTTCGTATTTCTGTGTACGCATCGAGATTTAAAAGTGGGAAGCACCAAAAAGAATGTCTTATTGGCTAATTGAATCCGTCGTTTGATTTCGTCAAGCTCATTCCCATCCTTCGAGAGGTTCGTCCCTAGGTATACGAAGTTGTCTTAGATATATATATATATATATATATATATATATATATATATATATATATATATATATATATCTATATATATATATATATATATATATATATATATATATATATATATATATATATATATATATATATATATATATATATATTCGAACATTAGTAAAAATTTATTATATAATCCAAATATAGAATATAATTGACTTAAATTGTAGACCTAAATTATTCATTTACCAAAATGAATGATTATTTATTTTGTATGACAAATGAGTAATTTAGGCTGATGTGTGTCTTACTTTATTTTTTCTGGTCTGGAATAAAAGTGGACTGGAGTCTACTGCAAGGAATATTATACACGCGTGAAATAAACCTCGCCGGAGGGGATAGGATTGAAAAATATCACTGATTCATAATGCACAATTGTTCACATGCAATGTCTATTACAAAATCAATCATTAATATCTCGAAGCAATGCATAACGATATTTTGGAAAGCCTTGCATTTGCACATTCATATCAAAAACCACTATTACAAGGCAAATCACATCAACTAGTGCCATTATATCCTAAAGTACGTGCAAGCGCGACACCTTCTATTGATATTTCCTATCAAACGTTTTCGTTCCACCGTTAATTAGAGCCTGTTCACTAAAAGCTTTCTACTTCCGTTGAATGCAAGGAGTTTCAACGGATGTTATTTTCTAAATGGTTTGTGTATTGACTTAAAAATTTTTACAGAAAGTTTAATTCATCCCTATTTCTAAGTACGAAATAGTCCTTTTCATAGTGCTTTTGGGAAGCTTCGGAAGTTTAAAAGTATGTGGGTGTACACGATGAGCAGGTTATCATTGATAGCTAAATAGTGGGTGGATGGTTTAGTGTACCCGCACAAGTTTGAAGTTCATAAAATGGAATGATATTATGGAAACTTTATAATTTCTTAGCGATAAATAACGAATGGATGAAAATGTGCAACTAATGCTCATCATTTTAAAATACACTAACTAGGCATCAAATATTATCTAATGGTGAATTGAATTGAATGCTGAAATTGTGCAAATATTTAAATGGAGTTTGATTTGAACGCAGAAAACAGTACTACATAAACAATACTACATACTACAACCGTAGTTTTTTACCCTAGTGTAAATGTAAATTTAAAAGCTCAAAGTTCATCGGAGATTCGTGAAACCCGACTCGATTGTGGTCTGTCCCCAAATTTATGAGTGTACCCATAATATTGGACACAGACTACAATATAGTCTGCTTTCTCCAACGAGCTTTGAGATTTTTAATTTCCATTACTTGATATACCAATTGTAATTTATTTGCAATATAAGTGGGTTCGTCCACTTCAAAACACGGACAGTCGTACTTTCTCCAAAATTTCAGCTAAATGTATTCTCTACTGCTCTCACTACCGTACAGCCTTTTTGGATAAATATTCGTTGCTAACTTAACTGTAAAAACATAAACAGAACTGTCAACGTCTTACGCTGCATTACCGTACGAAAATTACCCATGGAATTAAATACCATGATATTGCTGTTTTGTTTTTAGGTTTTTTTTAAAAAAAATTAAAGTACAAATTCTTCGTTTTATCAGCCATTATTATTCGTTCCTGACAATTCGCGGAATCAATTTGATGCTCTCAAAACTCAACAAATTTTTTACAAAATATTATCGACCTGAACTTAGTTGAATTTTTGATTCTTTTCAATTTTTCTTGAGGGAATCTTGATTTTAGAAAAAATATTTCATGCACTAAAATTCATATTACCTAAACACAGGCCTAACTGAAAATTACCTATCCTGAAGCTTCCACCCAAATCGCTCGCAAAGTATCTAACACTCGATTGTAGACCTTCACTGTAGTGTGCTAATTTATTTGTAAATGAGAAGTACGCTGACGGCTTCCAAATCTTTCTCCTCAGTAAACTAGTCTCTTCGTAACTTCTGCCTTCTGAGATATTACAACGATTCTGACCTATTTTCTCAATCCTCTTCAGAAGCATTTAAGCCAGCCGATCGACTCACAATTGACTTCACTGCCCGAAACACTCCGCTGACGCGATTTTACTTGAGCGATAAAGCTTTAGTGCGTGACGTGAGCTGCAGGCATGATTTAGGAAGAGCAAATGTTGGAAGCACATAATCTCATGATATGCCGGCTCAACGGCTAACTTGTCCATTTAACCCGAGTTTGCATGCAGTCGAACTGTCGTGTATAAAGAAAAGGTAGCGATTCCACTTGAATCTCGCGGATGCATCGATCGTATGAAATGAACTCAGAAAAAGCCAAATGGGAAAATGCTCTTCTCAATCAAGAGCATAGGAAATTCCATATGATCAAATCGAGCTGGAATTCTCAGGTTCCATGCGAGAACTCAAACCCAAGGGAGTCCCAGAAAAACTACATAGCCATTAGCGTAACGTAGCCCCAGAGCAACGATCGAGCCGGTGAGGAAAGTGTGCGGGAGGTAATAGTATCTGAATCCAACGGAAACCGGATTGGATATCAGAGAACGGTTCACATCATGTGTGGATACTGTGTGAAGTGGAGTGCTCATGAATGACGCACGAAACCTTGGGGCTAGCAACTCGCTTCGTTGCGACCGCGTCGTTTCTGGCACAAGGGCCACAAACGGTGCCGTGTAGTACGCCTTTACAAGACTACTATGGGTGACTGCGGTGCGGTCGCGGACAGAGGCATGGCGGAGATTGAGAAAGAGGCACGGGTGAGCTGGCAAAGCAAGTCGTTTCTATCTTATCTCGCAGCTGGTTGTTATTGTAGTGAGAGCCATGGTTGGAACGGTACGTAAGCACTTTGTAGTTATTTGCTTTGAGGAATAATATTTATTTATTGAATGTTAATTTAATTATTGCAGTGTTTGTATTTTATAACTGTTTTTCAATATTTTTAAATTTGTTTAGTTTCTAGTAATTTTTATGTTTATTTCATTTATATGTAATATTATACCTTTTTTGGTAAATGAATAATATTTTTCATTTTCTTTGTTTCAATTACGTAACAGTTTGCTTGCTGCGATGTTTTCAACTATGCTTATTATTTGTTTCGTTTGTGAATTTTTCCGCTTTGATTCGTTACTAGTTTTAGCTGTAAGAGCTACTTTTGTTTTCGTTGTTCATCTAATTTATGCAAATTATGTCATATTATTTTCTTCTCCATAGAAAGGCTATCCGCCACACCGGCGACTTTCCCTCGAAGAAAAAGTCGAGATCATGAAAGAGTTCGAGCGGAGCAAGTCTCGGTTGAATCTTGGACATCTGTTCCACTGCCACATCAGCCAAGTGAATCGGACGTTGCAGCACAAGATCGAGCTTGTGGCAGAGCTCAAACGAACCCAGCAATTTGGCATCATCCGGAAGAAGCGGTCTGCATGCAAGGTGCTGCAAGCTGTCGGGATCATCTTAAACGAGTTTGTGCTACGATGCCGCTCCTACCCGATCGAGTTGAGCGATAAGTTCTTGTTGAAGAAGTCGGTTGAAATCGCGAATATCATGAACCTGAGCAGCTTCAAAGGGCAGAAATACTGGCTGAAGACCTTCAAAGCGAAGTTCAAGCTAACTGAAATTGATTGGAGCACTTGGAGTTTGTCGGACAACAATGACTTGCCCCGAAAATCACTGGACCTGGAGTGCATAATCGAGGACCTGCGGGAAGAGAAAGGAGAAATAATCATTCCACACCCGAAGATAATGGACGAAGCAGAGTTCCAGAAAACGGTGCAGGAGATGATCGCCACCAGCGAGCCCTATCCCGGCTACATGGAGCTGATCAGCATGCCGCAGAGCCACGGCGTAGAGTACCAGAACATCGATGAAAATTCGGTGGTGACGATTATATCAGATGAGGGTTACGACATGTCCAGCTTTACCGATAGCTGCGAATTCGATCCCACTGATCTGCTGTCGATTGAAAATCATGCACCTGCTACAATCGATGATCCAATGAACATCGACTGCTATCGTACGGCACTGAGCTATTTCCAGCCACTCGAGCAGTTCATTCTTGCGAAGAGGAACGATCGAGTAATATCTGTGATCAACCAGCTTGGGAAGGCTTTGTTAAGGGCAGTTGACGCTGAAGAGGACGACGATCAGCAAATGAACGACGGGCCTAGTTGTCCGTCTGTTATAAATGAGGTGCAGATTGAAAGCTATGAGGATGCCATGCAATATTTACATCCTCTCGAAGAATTTGTCCTAGACAAGATGGACATGAGAGCTGTGGGACTGATCAATCAATTAGAGATACTTTTAAATGATGAGTTATCGAAAAAGTAAACCGTGAAACTAGGAATGAATTCACTTAAAATATTTAATATATATGTATGTTATGAAGAACTTAGCTGTAGGACAGATTTATTTTATAAAATAAAAAGTCGAACTCGTTTCCTTTATTTCTACCAATTTATTTTTCCAAAATCCGTATACCAGTATTTCGGCTATCACTTATAGCCTTCTTCAGCGATGTTTCTTCGACTGAGGAAAATAGTCCCTAATCGTCCTATTTGTAGATAAACTTTTAAGTCTCCTTAAGTGTTTTCTTTCCGTCTGGGTATTTCCCCCATCGTCGGTAGGTGGTGCGCTAATTAAATCCTCATTAGCAGCCTCATTAACTGTTTCGTTAATCCTTCTTTCCTGGCTCGTTGGTGAGATGTTAATTATCGTGTTATTATGATCTCCGGTTGCACTTGCGGTACTTCTTCTAATCAATTTGAACAGTGGGGAATATCCGTTTCCCAAATCCCTGTTAACGAGACACTCCCGTGGAGCCTTGAATATCTCCAAACTTTCCGCTACATCTAGCTTTCTACTATCTCCCACGTTGCTTATCAGTGAGAGGTTTTCCACCGAGATGTTGTGGTCTGCTCCAACCATATGCTCCGCTACTTTAGATTTGAAGAAGGCTATAAGTGATAGCCGAAATACTGGTATACGGATTTTGAAAAATAAATTGGTAGAAATAAAGGAAACGAGTTCGACTTTTCATTTTATTGCATAATTTCTACCTAAACGCTCGCCAAACAATTTTTTGTTTGATTATATTTGTTCAGATTTATTTTAGATTTCGATTTACTGATACGGAAATAAATATACATTTTGTTAAACTCAGGGTGTTTTTGGTGAGTGGTGAATGTCTCTCATATAGTTCAATAACTTTATGGGACCAGAAGATCTTGCGCTAGGGGCTTGTAGAGGCAGTGATCTATTGGTTTGTGTTGTTGGCAATGTGGCTGTTTGTGCCTCAGATCCTAACCCATTTAAGTTTACTTAGCAAATTGATTTGCTTTTCGAGGATGCAGCCTTCAAACTTTCCCATTTTTGAGGGTTTGCTGCTGGATGTAGATAAGCGGATAGGACCACCATATGTAAGAGTTTGCCTAAGCAGTTGCTTGTTGGCAATTTGCTTTCGTAGAGATAATGAAATTATGCTCAAAGATATATAAGATAGGGCTAATTTGTTAGAAAAAAATGAAAATTCAAGTTCAACCTTAACGCCTTCACGTGGTGCATCCTAGGTAACGCCAAATGATCTAACCACCTATAATGCTTCTAGTGGTTCCGTGAGAGGCTGCTCCATCTCAGGCGGTCGCTTGTTACCATCACCAGACGGACCACCAGTACAACTTGCCTTTCGTTCGCCCGAAGCCAGCCGTCTTCGGATGCGCTAGGGACATAGTAAAATATGCCCGTGAACGGCTCCGGGTAAACATTATCACTTCCGTCCTAATAAAACCATGGCTGGTCTCAGGAAGCACTTTTCGTTTCATAGCCATTAAGTTGGCCATGTAGATTCTGTTGAGTTGTATTCCTGGTTAGCACCGATCTGGCTTTGAGCAATTGCCCTCATAGCGACAAGTGTCAACCTTCACATGACCTGTCTGCTTTTCATAAATAATTATGGGATCATTTTGGTGACAACACGTTCGGTTTAAGATAACGGATCTTACTCTGGACACAACTGTAAGGATTTCAAATAAATTCAATAAGCCTAAAACGTTCAAACTGAAATTTGTTGGAAAAAGTCTGACAGCTCAATGAAATCCTAAATCAACCGTCAAGAAATACTATTTATTTGGCGAGGTATCCTAACTATGAAGGGAAGTCTGCTTCACCATCAATCAGAGGAGAAGTAGTCGGAAAACCTGCTCCACAGTGAATGGGTAAATTTTCCGCACTTCTGACCAAAATTGCTGGCGAAATGTAGACTGCAATAAAATCTCTTCCCCTGTCAAAGCAATGGAACCTGTGGAATGAAAATGCACTCAGCACTAACAAATACGAGTACAAATGACCATGCCTGCCAGATCAAGCATTAGGTGACTGTTTAATGACGATCTGAAATGGAGGAAATATTAGGAAAATAATAAATTAATGTGTTTTGTCAACACTTACCTTGATCGATTGTCATTGTGACACCGCGCAACAATGTATGTACTCAGCTGGTTTAGAATATTAAAGATGTATCTTAAATCATGGCTTTCATATAAAAGGCCTATCGCAAAAGCAATTAACGTACAAAATGGCGGACCTAAGCTACTTTCCCAACCAGTCCACACAGTGATGTTTTTTTATGGCTATAAAGAAATGCACGAGATACACCTACAGGAGATATGAGGAAACTCATATGTCAAAGTGGAATAAATCCTACCAACCACAATCGGCAATTGTTTACAATTTACATTGCCGAGAATAGGTGGCAGGTATTCCAAATTGCAAAGTTCTCACGTAAATAACAAAATAAACACAACAATTTCACGACACTTATCCGAAATATCTTTTACGCGACAAAAACTTCGAAAGCAGTCTCCAAATAATAAGAAAATAGACTCTATTCTAGTGTACGTTAAACATCGATAGTTGGATGTTTCGATAACATCGATGTTTTTTTTAAACTATCGATAGGCTATCGATAGACTATCGATGGTGTATATGTGTTTTTGCGAAATTAGTAGATACACCCAGGATTCATAATACTTTTTTTTAAAAAAGCTGAGAATTCAATTACCTACTATTATAGAGAAACACAGATATATAGAGTTTTATTCATTTCCGAAATGCTGAGCATTTTGATTTAGGAAAAGCAATTTGTTGAGACGCTTTGAGACTTAAACCGGTTTTCGCTATCACTGTGAATTACATCAGTTTGCGAAAAAATTCGTTCACTCGGAACAGAAGATGCAAGTATACACGGATGCTATAGAGCAAACATTCTCATTGTCTTAGTATTTGAATCAAACCAATAGTCGATGGGACATTTGTCGTTTTTAATTGGAGGTTTTTCCAGGTTTCGGTATGTATCTATGTATTATTGCATCATTATTTGGGCAGCTATAAGCTTTGCCTTTGAATAGATCTTCAGGAAGAACTAATAGCTACTTGGATTTTTTTGCCTTCAACTTTTCCTTCGTTAGTAAATTTCCCCAGTCTCAACAGTTGAGTTGCGTGCAGATGCAATTGCCGTGAATTCATAAGTACTCTGCGTTGACTCCGGCTTTTGTGTCATCAGAAAAGAAGTATAATCTATTTGAAGAGAGTGCGCAGCTACATATGTTTCCATCGTCTTCACTTATTTTTTGAACCTTGGATCCAGAATGGTGGCTAACATCATAAGGGCTCTTTTCTCAAACGGTATTAATCGTTCCCGCACTGACTTGCACAAAGCATTATAAATATTCTTTCCAGCAGTGTTTTTTATGCTAATTCCCACTTTCGATAATTGAAGAGTCAGCCCTCGTAATAACTGAGCTATATAAGAAAGAGTAATGTAATTTGCGTCAGATAATGTTGTCATAGCAAAGTCAAATGGTTCTAATAGCAGAATAATATTCGGCAATACATTGAAATCTTCGGCGAGTAACGTTTCAGGTGCCTTCTCACATTCGGCTAAAGTCAATTCTTGCCTGATATCGTAGAAACATTTGATTTTGGTATAAACGATATTCCAATGTGAATAGAACTGCTGAATCAACTTCAATTCAGGTTTGTTGAGCTGTCGTTGTGCGATTATTAGTATATCTGAAACACTCGATTGAAATTAAGTATCAATATCTATGCACTTTTTCATGATAAAATGAAAATCAGGTGTCATAAATATCAGACAAAGTCAAATTTAAAGTATACGCGAAGCATGGAATATGATTAAATTGAAGAAGTTTTGCTTGCATTAACATGCAAGCAGCATTATATTATTATTATATATTTGACCAAATGTTCCACTTGCTTAGTGTATTTCTTGCCTAAACAAGAAATAACAGGATAAGTACTCCCTATCTTCCAAAAAACAAAATGAACTCTGTGGCCTAAATTCTGTGAATATTTTCGAGTCTCAAAATTTATCTTTTCAATTACACTCACAATATTATTCATCAAACAGGCATAAAATAAATATGCAACTTACTTCTGCCATTGATTCAAATATGTGTCTTCTTTTCATGTTAAATTTCGTTAATAATGTAGAAATTAATTTACCTCTATGAAAAAAATAAGATGTGATTGCCAGTATTCTTTCTTTGTTTCGATTTGTCCACATATCAGTAGTTAAAGAAATATGTTGAACTGCATTTATGGCATTTTTAACCCGAGTTTTAACAAAGTATGCGAAGTAAATAATTTTTGATGATTGTTCTAGATTTCGTTAAACTGCTCTCGAAGATGTTACTAGGACCATAGGTTTTGCTATAGGTTCAACAGAAAATAATTTCCACTATGAATTATGTTTAATTAATTAATTTAAGTTAATTTAACTGCACGTGAAAATTATAAGCGCTGAAAATTGAGACTCAGAGAGAAAGAATTCTAAATAACGATCAAAACAAGTAATTCAAGCAATCGTCAATCGAGCAATCGTCAGGGTGGGCCTAGCGGGCCGGGCCCACCCTGACGAGCCGCCACTGGTTATTGGAAATGTTAAATGTTGAATTTACCGAAATTTTCCACTAGTGTTTTTCAAGTTCTTTGTTAATAGTACAGTTTCTTGTCGAATTGGAATTCGATCGGTCGTTAGCAGTAAAAAAAGTTAGAAGTAGATTAGAAATTGTTGTTTGAAAATTAAATTGATTTGATTGAATTGGAGTTTTAGAACAGAAGCAGAATAAAATCATTTGAAATTGACGAAAACGGCGTTTGAAATCAAATCGATATCGTACAGTGACAGATATGTAGCTTTTTCACGGAGGGCGGATTTTTACCACCAACGCGAGCTGATGAATGTCAAGATCGCAGAATACAGTATTCAAATTGAGCTCACAATGTTAAATGCATTTTACTTCCTAGGTACGTCTCTCGTTGACTGATTGTTTAGGTAATCTTACGATGATTGGCTTTCTCATTTAAGTTCGTGTTGAATTCACTGTGATCTGACCACTTTTAGTTTCTTTCTAAATGTAGGTGTAATAAAGCCAATCAAACTGAAGTAACAAACAACATAATAAAGTTTAAAAATTAAAATTTTCGGTTGATTTTAGCTAAATTTGACTAATCTTACACATGACTGCCTGCACGAGCCAAAAATAACAAACGGTTTTGTCAAGCACTTTTTTACAAAAGGATAAGGATTACGAAAGCCGAGAGGAAAAGAACTTTACAACAGGCCAGCTATTGCCGCCATACTGTGTCTTCAGAGTGAGAATCGCTGAACATGTAGGGCAGGCAAATGTGTGAACCAATTTCAAGCCGATTCCGTGCTCTGTCATCCTCAGGTCACATTCTAATTTGTTTTGAAACCCACATCTTACAACTCTTGTAAAGGTATATAATTTCCCTGTCACGTTCTTACAATTGATATCGTTTTAAAGCATCAGGTAGTGACGAGACAGAGGAACATTTGGAATGGGAAATCCCAGCAGATTTAAATAGCTTGGCTGGCATACACATTTTAGCTGTGTAATGACTCTGCAAAAAGGTGTAGAGCATCTCAAGGCTAGTTCAAATAGAGCAGCTGACAAAAAAACTCGAGCAAGTTAGAGCAATTGAGAGGCAAAAGCAGTCGAGCAAAATAAAACAATTGAGAGGCAGTTCTCAAAGTTGAACGCTTGTCGGAAGTTCAACCTGTCAATTCACTAATAAAAACTCTACTACAGTTTTGACAGTTGACAAACAGCTGGTTGCTTGCCCCAACTTGCTCTACCAAAACAAGGGAGAGCAAAAATCATGCTATAAACTGATCTAGTTCAACTTAAAGTGGGCTCATGAAAAACAAATCAGAGCAACTTGTGCAAGTTAGAGCAGCCGGGTTACTCATGAAACACATTTGGCTGAAATATCTCAACCTAGCTCAACCTAGAGCAGCTCTTTAAGCACAGCTTTTATAACCTATCTAGTTAACTTAGTTTAATCTGTTTTGGACACACACAAAACACAATAGGTCTGTTCGCGTACTTTCAGTCACTGAATTTTACTGAATCATGTGGTGGGGGAAATTCCTGAAAAGTACGAAAACGCTCTCAATGGGCCTTCCTACATTTGTATTCTTGATGCACTCCTCAAACTGGTTTTACAACAATCACCATTTCCACACTTGTATTCTTCAGCAACGGAACCGTCCATATACCGATTATGCATATGAATGTGTGCGTGTTGTTGTTTTCTCATCGCGACTTGAGTGTTTCATGAAAAATTCCTGATCCGTGAACTATGTTTATAGTTGTGTTAGTGATTTGCATCAGTTTCAATCAGTTTCAAAAGTGATGAAAAATTCTCTCCAAGTGCATCACTTTTTGTAGAGATTTCCCCTCGATTCTTCTGCTCTTGCCCAGAAAACCGGTTATAAGACTGCATCAAGAATACAAGTCTAGAAAGGCCCAATGGATTTCCTGAGCATTGACAAAACAAATTGTCAGTTGTCGGTTTTTGGGAGGACAATAGTGATTATAAAGTCATCCTAAGCGATGATAAATCATCGCCACAAAAATATTCGTCCTTCATAATAACATTACACCAAAAACCGTTTGACAGTTTTCAGTATTTTTCAGTAGCTCGGACCCTACTGAAATTTACTGAAAGAGCGGAAATTTTCAGTTTTCAGTAAAATGGAGTACAAAAACGGCTTCATTGCAATTAATTGCAATTAATCGTAGTACTCGAACAGACCTAATTGTGGAAATCCTAATCAATATTGCCAGTATATTGATATTAAAATTTCATTTACTTTACTTATCTTCACTTTACATTCATTGGTCCCAGTCATTGGGAAATCGCTTTCCAACAAAATCATGGTGACCTCGACGACGACAGCGATAACATACGTGCCTTCAAATCAGCCCGTATATACGTACGCTATTTGTTCTGTTTTCGAAACCGAAACGAGACAATCAGACAGAACCAATCCGAAGGGTAAGTGAGTAGCGACGACGCACGAACAACTCAGGGAATTCAACCCAGTCTAAACCGGAATCGTTACGAGGGTGACAGTATGACAAATATGTACATGTGTGATGTTCAAGTCGAGTCTAGGTCACTAAAACAGCATTGTATTGGTTTGCTTATCGTTGGTAGATTTCGAAAGGTGTCGGCGTGGCGTCAGTTTCGTTAAATGTGTAGTGCGTTTAGTTAGCTAGGAAGGTTTGTGAGAGCTAAAAAGTGTGCAGAGGAATAGTTGCTAGAGAGTTTTAAGGATTTTTTATCTCCATCTTGTCTGTTATTAGGCAGCAATGGCTCCGGTATGTATGTCCAAAAACTGTTGTTTTGTGAATATTTCAAAGTAGATAGTAATTTAAAAAAATCTTTTAATTTATATCAGATTCCGGTCATACCTTTGCTAATACCAGTAACCTTTCTTCCACGCAGAAAAAGTATCAAATGATTCGACCGCTTAGCCTCGATGAAAAAGTCGAAATCATCAAAGAGTACGAGCGTTCAAAGTCCCGACATCATATTCCAAAATTATTCCATTGTCATCATGCGCAAGTGACGCGCTCGCTCTTATTTAAATTTGAGATCCTTGGCGAGTTCATGCGCATCAAGAAAGCAGGGAAATCGCAGGGCAGACGTGGACCCTGCAAGGTACGGCGAGCGGTTGGAATAATTTTATCTGAATACGTGCAACGAGCTCGATTACATCCTATTAAATTGAGCGACGAGCTATTGGTGACCCAAGCCAAAGAAATTGCGAAACTCTTGAAGCTGTCGAGTTTCAAGTGTCATGGGTACTGGATGAAAGTCTTCATGCAGCGCAACTCACTGACAGATGTCGATTGGAAGACCTACAATGTACCTGCACAAAACAAGTCTCTCCGCAAATCATTGAACCTTCAGAGCATTATTGATGATTTACGGGCGTTGAGAGGGGAATCAACTATACCATACGCACCGGAAATGACGGAAGAAGTATACCGGAAGGTGATTCAGAAGCTAATTGATACTAGTGACCCGTATCCAGGCTATGAGGCTGTAAATTCGCTTGGCAAAGAAGAGAATATCAATCTGATGAATGACAATGAGATGTCACCCAGCCAGCTGGACTCAGATGAAGACATTGTCATGTTGAGTTTGGATGATTCTTCGAATGATGATTTCGATCCAATGGACTTGCTTTGTATTGAAACTGCTGAGGACGTAGCACCTGAGCGGCCTTTGGCGATTGATAGCTATAGAGCTGCATTGAATCATTTCCGACCACTGGAGCAATACATACTGAACCAAGCACAGCGTGAGAAAATTATCTTAGTTACTAACAAACTCGGCAAGATTCTTGTCAAAGCTGCGGAGTGGGAAGAAGATGGCGATTGTCTAGTGGAAGATCAGGAAATGATTCCAACAGTTTTCAACGAAAGTGCTATCGACAACCAGGAAGAAGCGATGTCGCACTTACAAGCACTGGTGGAATTCGTTTTAGTCAGAGAAGACATGAGAGCTGTTGGTTTGTTCGAACAATTGGGTATTCTACTGACTGAAATCGAGGGGAGGTAAATTTTTATTTAAGTAGATGTAAGTTTTTTTAGAAGGCGTAAATAAATGTGTTTGCTAAGTAAAATAACTTTTTCGTTTAAATATTGGGTATTTCTTAAAAAGCCAAAGTATAATATGCTCAAATAATTTCGAGCTACCTGAATATTTAAAACACAAAAATACACTCGTGCATTTCAAAAAAATTATTCTTGCGAATAAGAATCGTTGGGAAAATTTGTTTTCGAAGTAAAGTGGAGCAATTGTATCAAACGGGATCCTTATTGCAACCAACTTATATCCAAGGGCATGCATAAATTTGATCTGATGACTGCATCGAAACCGACGGAGTAGTAGTCTTCTAGAGCCTGCACGAGTTTCAAAATGTAATAAAGTAAAGAACTTGCTGATTATTTTCATTATAAGATGCTAATCATATGAAAATTCGATGGCAGCATATCCTATAAAAGAAATAATGAAAACGCTCTCAGTGGTGGCAACACTTCATTAAAACTATCACACCTGCTTTAGGTCAAGATCAACATATCAATTGAATTTCGTGTTAATCTGATAACTGTATCGGAATTTACAGGTATAGAAAGATGTTTGAGTTAATGTTTTTCGATGGAGAATATTCCGTGATTCCATCAAATTGAATCCTTTTTTACATTTTTACTTTAGCGTACTGGATCCTTTTTACCAACATGCCTATTGGGTTGTTTTTCTTTTCGAGTCAACCCTTCCGTCGTTTTCACGCTGCCTCATGGTGTCATATATGGTACTTTTGCTTATATTTGCGTCGTAGTACTAAAGCTCCTCTCGAGCCTTGGCTTCCACTAGATGATGCCTTCAATTGGCTTGATCCAAAGACCGCGTCATCCAATTTCGAAATCCATGCAGCGAGACGCAGTCTTCGTCGACAGCGTTGGACCAGAGTTTCCTGGCATTCAGCTTTTCCTCCGAGAATCTTTTTAAATACTCTATGCTCGTCCTTTCGCTGCAAGTGACAAGCTCATTGCAGGTTTCACAGTCTGATTATTGTGGCGAATTTTGGATCGTCAAAAATACACAAAACCCTAAAGTCTCTCTAGTACTCCCCAATTACAGTGTAAAAGTAAACATGTCTTTCTAATATTTTCTAGGGCATACAAAGCAGTGATATGCTTCAGTGATTTTCGCATCGTAATTTATCTCCTATTTTGCGAATAAGGCATATGATGGACTAGCACCACTCCAGCGGTATTTCCTCTTGATCGCAGAAGTACTAGATCACTTTATGGCTGGCTTTCATGGTGCAGATTTCATCGCTTTGAATAATTCGGGCAGATTTTCGCCAGTGCTCGGCGCTCTATTATTTGTCTGGCTTCTTCTTCGTACTGGTGTGCGTTTCGAAGAACTGTCTGTATGCCTAATTTTTCTTTTCATCGTCGTCAAAACCGTTATTTCTTTTGCCCTGAGTTTCATTTCTAACTACTTCTCGTTCTGCGACGATTTTGTTTGTTGTGCTCACTTCCATCCAGACCTGGTCGCCCCATCTTCCTGTGTTATTTTGTAGGTTGATGGTCAATTTCGCCACAAAGGTTTTTTGCCAAGTTTTCTGCTACTGACGTCGTTTTGAACTTTTCGATTTCCAACTTCCGAAGACGACTGATCTTCGTCAAATACGACTCTTCGAAATGTACGGATTTCAAGGATGCTTACTGTTTCTTAATGGGATTATACGCACGCCAACACACTCTCACCTATCAACTAACACGGATATATACATTCTCACCTGTCATTTGAGAGTATGCTTTTCTCACTTTTGCATGTGATAAAGTTAACTTATTTTGGTTTTGGTTCTTCTTAGGTGCCAGCTGATGATAAATCCTTCCCTGTCTGCCAATCTCTTCCATCAGGCAAATATCGTTCAATACCGTTCTTTCGTTCTCTTGCGGTGGAAGGTTGTAGCCGGAGAACTGCAGTGATTGTTTTTCTCCGAAGGACGGTCTTTCTCTGGAATTGAAAAGACGGGGATCATCGTGTCTTTAACTGCGTGTTTGCGTCGTCGTGTTGTTTGAAGCCTTTGTGTTTCGTGTTTGTGATTGTCTCGTGTGTATATTGAAAACCAAAAGGATGTATTAATCTCAAAATAATAAGTTTTGTATTAAAACCGTGTGGTTAAAATATTCAAAATAATAAATTAAATCAAAACCAAGTGTTAAAAAAAGTCGAACCCGATGGCCGGTGCCGATAGGAAAAGGCCAACCCCCGGTTCATAGATGAACCACGTAGTGAAAAAAAAATATGCTATGCCCATGCCCTTTACTAGATACGTCGATGCGGAAAGCATGTGGAGCTTATGACTAGGTTATTACTGCACGCAAAGTCTACTAAAAGTCCAGTCAACGAACACAAAATACAGCGAAACTTCATAATTTTTCCAAGCAGCACCGATTTACACGAAAATTTGGATTTAAATTCTACTTACTCTCTACTTCAAAGTTGACCTCGTGCCGAGGGTTGCTTTTTCCTTTTTAGGGGTGAAAACTACCCCTATTCGAAAATAATTTTAAAATATTAGATTCGAGCATTTAATCGACTGAAATCATCTTAAAATAATTTGAATGAACCTCAATTGACGTTAAGAGACATCATTTATGATGTATTATACAATTTCACCCCTAAAAACCCCACCCTTAAATAGGGGTAGTTAAAATAAATATTGAAAGATAAATTATGATGAATTTAAACACTTCAACCCCTGAAAACCACCTCCTACGACAGTTATCATTACAAAATAATGTTTAAAAATATTATTAAGCAATTTAGAGAGATTTAATCATATAGTGATATTAAATTAAGATTTCTTGTCTATTTGAATTTTTTATTAATTACGTATAAGTTTCAACCCTTCTAAAAACTAGCCCTAACAAAAAAAAAATTGCAAAATTATGGTAATGTTTTTTTTTTTCAAAATATAAATAAAAACTTATCATTATTCAAAATTTAATGTATTTATTTTGCGTATTTATTTAAAATCAACCCCTACTGATCAATATATGCAATCAAAAATAGGGAAAATAAATTTGTTTTTACTTTTACATATTTGAATGAATTTTGTTATTTTTATTACAAAAAATATATATATATATATATATATATATATATATATATATATATATATATATATATATATATATATATATATTATTAATTAATCATCTTCACTCTGATTTTCCTTTTCCTCCTGATTCCTTTCCACGTCCACATCATCCTCGTCTCCCTCTGCGTCTTTCTTGAGATCCATAATTAGAGTACTATTTTGACAATTGTCTCCGCTGAATTGGAGATATGTCGAATCGCAGAAGAGACCTACTCTTCGGCAACCGCACCCTTTTTTGCAGCTGCGAAAAATCATTGTCAATAGTTCTTCCAAGTGTGGAAGTTTTCACAGGGTTAAGTACTCCTTCAATATTGATCCAACCCCAATCAAGTGGATTAATATTTTTATCTCCCAGCCATAACTGGGCTTGCAGGTAACCCCGTTTTATGTGCTCGTTTAAAGCACCTATTGTAGGAACGAGCGAGGACAACTTAGTTGCATTTTTTTTCGTAGTGGTTGATTCATATCTCATTTTTTCGAAGTACGCAGCTAAGTCCATCACCTTTTTCAATTTATTTAATTGAGTGTCCTTCGCAAGTCCGTACAACATCACAGTGCAGAAATACTAGAAGGTACAAGAGTAGGTTTTGTAGGTTTTTTTAGGTGGGTCGGTATCTTAGCTGGCTAACACGTCAGTCCGAAGCAGCGATCTACTGCCCGTGGGTTCGAATCCTTCCGTGCCCATGGCTGTATTTGTTCATCTTGTGTTGTCTTAACAGTTGAAGACTGGGCATAATACCAGCGCTCCATTAATTAAGTGCCACATTCAAGCTTTAGTAGCGACTAGGCATAGCACTAGCGCTTTAGAAAATAAGAAATAAATGTGGTACTTAAAAGAATAATGGAATAATTGAAATCGGCTTCCCCCTTATGTGTCTCCCTACCACCATCGCTAAGCATTCGCTTAAAGGGCAATCCTCTGAGTTTTGGCATTATCAGAGAAAAAAAAATGAAATCTATAAACATATAAATATTAATTAGATTAAATATTATAACTATTAAAATTACGAAAAAATCTGAAACTTTACAATAGTTGAGATAATATTCACCTGTTGTACTGGTGACACTAACCTATGCATGCGATGTATAATACTAAGACTAGAATATGTAAGGATGAGATTTATAAGTACAAAAATAAAGGAAATATAGGAAATTCAGACACATAATAGGGGCATTTCACGTGAAGCAGACAACGAAAAAAAGTCGAGGTTCTAGATGTCGATCATATTGTGCATAATGGTACTTCTAGAAGATATGAATGTGGATGCACAAGTTTTTGTTTCTATGAGGTTTAGTTGCCGAGTTATGGGTTTCTGAATAATTGACGAAATTGATAAAAGGTTTTTTTGGAAGGGGATTCTGAGATTCAAAACAAAATCTAAAAAACATTTAACATATTGATCGGTATAGAAAATTAGCTGTTTTTTTTTTATTTTGAAATTAGATTTAAAAAATAATTTTTTTTTCCTATGTGAAACCGGAAGTAGACACTTAAACTCGTAACTTGAATAATTTGGACCAGGCTAATTTTGTTTATTTTTATAACAAAACAAAGCTTAAAGTATACTTATTTTATCATAAAAGTTTTAGAATGGGATGGCCAGTAGTTTAGGAGGTAGGTGAATTCCAATACATAAAAGTCGCAGGGAGCGTGGTATCGCAGGGAGCGTGGTACATACCGATTTATTTTTTACAATATTAGTAAACACAATTTAATGATTTGACGATTTTTTGTACGTTAATAAACGGAGCATATGACGTGGTTTTTTCCAGTAACAAAAATGTACTGTCTCGGCTACGATGTAGTCTTGGCTTCTCTAAAAGCGTACGCACTCACACACCAATGTATATCTTACATAAGAATTAATAAGTGTACGTTAGCAAATGGTTCGAAGTTCGAAACTCGAATTTCAGCTGTCTCTTTTCTTCTTGTAACCCCCATGCTGAAATATTGATATATATATATATATATATATATATATATATATATATATATATAGATATATATATATATATATATATATATATATATATATATATATATATATATATATATATATATATATATATATATATATATATATATATATGTATATATATATATATATATATATATATATATATATGTATATATATATATATATATATATATATATATATATATATTTATATATATATATATATATATATATATATATATATATATATATATATATATATATATATATATATATATATATATATATATATAATGCCGCCCTAGGCCCGATAGGCCCGGGCCTAGGGCGGCAAATTTTCGATTTTTTTTTTGTGGGCGGCCACTTTTCGATTTTTTTTTTTTGGGGCGGCAGTTTTTTTTCTGTCGTATACATACATATATCTGAGTTGAATGAGCCTACCACCTCAAGCCAACCGAATCCTCCAAAAAATGAATGCACGCAAAAATTCACCTCTGATGTTTTTTTTTCGGACATTAGAAAGTTTGACTTATAATAAATATTGAAATGTGATTACGGTAAAGGATCAAAGAAACTCAAAAATACCTAAAAAAAAAAGTACCTAGAAAGCATGCCTAAAAAGTATCTGAAAATACCTAAAAAGAACCCAAATAATACCTCTTCAATTTAGGAAAGAGGTAAATATTTGCGTGCATTGATTTTTCAGAGATTTTTTTCTTCTATTATTTAGTGCAGGGTAGGCGGTCGGTCGCCAGCCGAATAGGGGGAAAAACATGTAGTATACGCAAATATACACGTGCCGCAACTGTTCGGTCTGGTGAAAGTGTGATCCATAACCTCCTCGCGGTGGCCGCTGGTAACAATTCCCCCGGAAGGGAGGATTGACTAATTGGATCAGGCTAGTCCCTTCTAAGTAAGGTTGGTGAGAGATCCCTCTCCCGTAAAAAATTTTGAATCTGCCTCCGTGACACGGAGGCCTGGGGACAGGTCTGGGCTGGTGACTGAGGTGAACAACACTTCACTTTGCCCGGTTCTGGAACCTGGCGAACCGCGGTCTACAGAATAGCGAACTGTTAGACTAGGGGAGACACCTTGGTTGCCTCGGCAGCAAGGTTCGCAGGTTCAGCGTACTGTGGAAGCCTACAGAACCCTCGGATGGTCGTGGGGGAGTCTGCCTCGCGATCCGAAGAGGGGGAAGGACGGTCGGAGCAACACGTTGTTCTTATGGGGGCGAGGTGTAGCGGGAGGCAAAATTGCTGGTGATTGCCTCGGCTGTGGTCCGAGAACGGTAAACCCAAACCTGAAACTATAAAAAAATAATCTATGGATCAAAATAAAGATCTAAAAAAACTCAAACTTCCCGCCAGTACTACTGGAGGAAAGTCACCAGAAAAGGACCCCTTCAAAAGGAGTTCAAAGGCGACACGATCACCAACGTCGGGAGGCAAAACGGCTCAGGGTCAGGTGATCGAAACATTGCGGGCCCTGAAGCTAGATGGGGAACCTGCTCTGGGATCTACTGTAAGTACGATGGACGTAGCGGTACCCCTCAGCAGAGCAGTCACTCAGCAGTCTGGCGGCAGGTCTGGAGAACCACTGGCCAGTCCAACGGAAGCGGCGGTTGAGTCGGCTTCTAGCAGAGCTGTGACCAAGAACGGAGCCGGCAAGCTGAAAGGCTCGCAGGTCACCGGGAAGGAAGCGGCGGCTAAGCCACTCGGCAGAGCTGTAACCAAGACAGGAGGTGGTGCCTCCGAGGATCTGCAGTCCACTGTGAAGGTGGCGGCAGCTGATCCCACCAAAGGGAGGAAGCGGAATGCCCAACGCTTCAGAAAGAGAGAGGCAAAACTAGCGGCCAGGAGCACGGTGACGCTGGAATCCAAAGGGATACCCGACGATGCCCAAGTGAAACCTGCTGCAGCGGCTGCAAGTAAACGCCAACGCTCAGAGGAGATAACCTCCCCGCGAGGTAAACCAACGAAGAGGCCACGACAGGAGACGACAGTTCGTTCCTTTAGGGACGTAGCGGCCAGTCACCTTAAGCTGGCCATCGTTAACAAACAGGAACCCATGGAATGGAGATTCGAGGATGACGTGGCCAAGGTGATTCTTAAACGGATCACCGAGGAACTCCTCAAGTTTGCCATGTCAACTGAAGAAGGGTCACCTCGCTTTGAAGGTTGTAACATTGTTCGCGGCCACATTGCGATGACCCGTAGTGACGTCTTCTCGACGGAATGGCTTCGGTCTACCGTCTTGAAGATTTCAGCAGACCCTCCAGGTTTGGACGTAGTGGAGGAGGCATCCGTGCCTAAGCTGATTACAGCGCAGGTGGCGGTGCCTCACTCGAACGCTTCGGAGGCTCTGTCTCTGTTAAAAGGACAGAACCCCGATCTGAAAGTTTCAGGCTGGAGATTATTCCAGGCTGTTAAACTAACGAACCAATCTGCGGAGCCTGATTTAACTGGTGCAGCAAGGATGGTGCTTGTGCTGGGAATTGATCAAGTACGGGCAAACAACGGGTTGATTCACTTCGGTCTGAAGAGGATCACCTTGAAAGTTGGAGTGGAGAAGGTGACTGAGGGAAGCCGAAGTGCGAGTGGTCCAAGCAAATCTGCACCACAGTAGAGGGGCGATGGCCAACCTGCTTCGGCATCTCAGTCGGGGGCACGCTGACATCGCGCTGATACATGAGTCGCTTCTGTACAAGAGTGTGGCTTGTGGATTCGGCACCAGCCTCAGTGTGTTCCAGCTAAAAGGAAGGGACAAGACAAGGACTTGTATTGTCGCCAAAAAAGAGGTGAAAGCAATCTTGATTCCGCAGCTTTGTGATGGGGATACAACCACAGTGTGTGTGGAGAGGAGGATCGCTGGTAGTGGCACAAAGCGGTGCCTGTTGTCGGCGGTCTATCTACCATACGACATGGATCCCATCTCGCCCGGACTGAGAAGATTGGCAGAAGCGGCTATGACAACGGATGCTGTTATCGGCTGTGACGCAAATGCTCACCACGAAATTTGGGGAAGCACCAACATTAACGAGAGAGGTAGGTGTTTGCTAGAATTTCTAACGTCAACCAACCTCAACATCCTCAACATAGGTAACAAACCTACATTTGTAACTAGGAACAGGGCTGAGGTAATTGATATTACTCTGGCAGCTCCAAGCATAATGGAAAGTATCCACAGCTGGCAGGTTTCTAACCTGCCATCGCTCTCGGACCACCAGTGGCTATGCTGGAATATCGGTTGTTATGTTATCTCACCTAAAAAAGTACGGAACCCGAGAACAGTACAAGGGGAAGTTTACTCAAGGAAAACAAATAGACACCTCAGGGCACTAGACGATCTGGATCTGACGAGTCCAGGACGGCTTAACGAGCAGGTGAACCGATTAACGGGAATCTTAGTGTCAGATTTCAAAGACGTGTGTCCGGAAAAGCCCGTAAGGAAGAACGCTACCTTATGGTGGAATGGCGAACTCATAGAGGCTAGAGGTCGCACACGAAGGGCGTTTAACACCGCAAGGTGTTCCGGAAACGTGGCTGACTGGGATCGTTACAAGCAAGAGCTGTCGCTTTTCAAAAAGAAGATTAGACAAGCCAAGCGCGACTCATGGAGGGAATTCTGTGAGAACATTGAAGGAGGTACAGAGGCTGCCAGAATCAGGAAGGTCCTAAGCGTAACCCCCGGCGTAACTACGCTTTTGCGAAGGGAAAACAGGGATTAGGTGGAGGACCCGAAAGAGTGCCTGACCTTGCTACTGGAAACTCACTTTCCAGAATTAGCCTGCGTGACACCGCGTAGTGACGTACTTCGAGGAACCCACCGGGCGTCTGAGCGGCTGATCAAGGAAGTAATAGACGAGGTCAAGATTGAATGGGCTATTGGCCCATTCCGACCTTACAAAGCTACAGGAAATGATGAGATATCACCTATCATGCTTCAAAAAGCAGATAATGCCATCATTCCCATTCTGCAGCGTATTTTTACCGCATGCCTCCGCCTCGGGGTAGAACCCGAGCAATGGACAAAAGCTAGGGTGGTCTTCATTCCGAAACCTGGTAGGTTGAATCATCATTACGTGAAGGACTTAAGACCAATCAGCTTAACATCGTTTCTGCTCAAAACACTCGAGAGGCTTGTTGATCTGCACATCAAAAGCTCGATTGATGACGCGAGACTCTGTGTTGATCAACATGCGTATCTAGCGGACAAATCAGTAGATACGGTATTACACAAAGTTGTCGGTACAATAGAAAAATCCTTACGGCAGAAGGAATTCACATTGTCAGCCTTCTAAGACATTGAGGGGGCCTTCAATAATGTCACTGTCGCGAGTATCATCGATGCCTTGGTTCGATATGGAGTGGATAAAACCCTGGCGACCTGGGCATCTCACTTGCTCAAGAGCAGGCGGATTGAGGCTACCTTTTTGGAGGCCAAAGCGGAAAGAATAGTCGGAACCGGAACACCACAAGGAAGGATTATATCTCCCCTTTTCTGGATCCTGACAGTCAACGAAATACTGGAGAAGCTAAGGGCCAGTGGCTTTGAGGTGGTGGCGTATGCCGATGACATTGTGGTACTTGTGAGGGGTGCGTTCCCACAAACTTTGTCGGTTCCCACAAACTTTGTCAAACAATCGGCGCTGGACCATATCCAAATCTGGGCCAGAAAAGTCGGTCGTAGGGCAAACCCGGCAAAAACCGAACTTGTACTCTTCACAAGGAAACACAGGGTACCGGCTATTGCGACGCCTAACCTCACCCGAATAACATTGGAGCTTGCTGATAGTGTTAAATATTTGGGCCTTATACTAGACAGGAAACTGAGCTGGGGGGCTAAGCACAGAATTGGTAAGGCTCACGCAGCACTTTTCGCTTGCCGGTCCGCCTACTCCAATACCTGGAGTCTTAAACCTAGGGCGGCCTATTACATATTCACATGTGTAGTCAGGCCGATTTTGGTGTATGGAGGGGTCGTGTGGTGGAAAGCAGCGGAGAGTAAAACTAATATCAAGGAGCTAACAACACGGAGCCCCAACGGTTGGGTTGGAAATGATTTTGGGACTCATGCCGCTAGATCGATTCATCTTTAGAAGCGCAAGCTTAGCGGCGATACGCGCTTAAAGTTCTGACATGTGGAACGATTCAGATCAGTCGGGCCACAGCGGTATTCTTACAGAATGCCGCAAAAAAATTGGACTCGTTGGAGAAGACACGGACCACATGAGCAAAATAAAACATCTTGGCAGGAATTTCCAGGTCGAGATAGCCACAAGAACAGACTGGAAGAAAAAGGAAGCTACCACCGATGGGGGCACCTAGATTTACACGGTTGGGTCAAAGGCGGACACAGGAGTTGGCTCGGGCGTGTTTTCTACGGATTTGAGCCTCAACCTGTGGTGTAGACTGTCGGACCATGCTACCGTCTTTCAGTTTGAATTACATGCTATACGCATGGCAGTTGAGTCCATTAGCGGAATATCAACCAGACCAATGACCATTTGCGTCGACAGTAGGGCAGCCATTCTCGCTCTTGCGTCTTACAGATGTTCTTCAAAAACTGTTAACGCTTGCAGAGTGGCTCTCAATGAAAAGGCAAGGCATATTCCTATTCGGATTATGTGGGTGCCAGGGCATAGTGGGGTCATAGGCAACGAAAAAGTTGATGAATTGGCGAGGAAAGGTTCAGGAGCTAGCAATTGCCCCTGCATCACTGTACCTCGGTCGATCGCTGACGCCACAAACAAACTTGATGCCGCCATATGGGCCAAACTAAAGTCCGAATGGGAAAACAGGCTGGACTGCAGGGTGACCAGGACATTATGGCCATCACCTGATCCAAGCAAAAGCAGGAAACTGCTCAGGCTCAGCAGAAACTGCTTGAGAGCCACGGTCGGCTTGCTCACAAGGCACTGCCTTACTGCATCTCATGCGAAGAGAATGGGACTGACATCCAGCAGTTTATGCAAGAGGTGCAAGATGGAAGAGGACACCATCGAGCATACTCTCTGCGATTGTCCGGCCCTAAATAATAAACGTCTCAAAATTTTTGATGCATACCATTTTCACGGGTTAGCAGAGGTGGCCAGTACCGTCACGCTGAGTCAGCTGATCCAGTTTGGCGAAGCGGTCACTTGGCAGCTCTAAAAAGCCAGCGGAGGGTGGCAAATGGGCCCAAACTGGTGGCCTAATGCAAGCCGCGTTTCCCGACAGCCCTCTTTACTAACCTAACCTAACCTAGTGCAGGGTATATCACCTACATGCGAATCTCTTTATTTATGACGCGTTTTTGAAATTGTGCTTCATTACTGAAATTAATTTCAATAAAAAAAATTTATATAAAATTAAATCTAGAACATCTTTCATCAACAAAATATTTCGGGTTTCGGCTTAACTAATAACATATCGAACATTAATTTACAGTAGTTGAGTTCATAGTTGATCTCCAGTCAAGTGCGGAAGCAAACTTTGAACGGAATAGTAAACTTACTTCTAAAAATATGAGCGAAGACGTTGGAATTATATGCGATGTAGAGGTGTGTACGGTTTTGGACTGTTAAAATTGGTATTTTTGAATTCTTTTTTTTTCGGTACTTTTAGGTTTTTTACCGTGTGTGTATTTTAATAATTATTCGTCTGGCAAGGACGCAATAATAGGGATTTTCTACGAACGAACCGGTGCCGGGTTCGCTCTGATATTCCTTTTTTGTGAGCTCGAGCGCAACGAAAAACAGCGAAGTATTCTAGGGAATGGAAAAAAAATCGCGCATTGTTACATATAATATAATCCACGAAAAGGGCGGCAAATATTTCTGAGGCCTAAGGCGGTGAAATGGTCAAATGCGCCCCTGGGTGGCACCCACCCGCAAGGAAAAAGCAACCCTCGACATAGGGTCAACTTTGAAATAGAGGGTAAGTAGAATCTGAATCCACATTTTCATGCAAATCGGTGCTACATGGCAAAACTATGAGGCAAAATGGTTATTGACTGGACTACAAGCGTTGGCCGTTTTCATAATTTTCATCGTGAAAGCTATGTCCTCTAGTCATTTCCGAATGTATTTCTGTTTTATATTCACAATTATTTCCTTATAAATTCAATGTTTTGCTGATATTTCTTCATAAAAATCGACAAAAATTAATAAAAACTTTGTATGCATTATTTTCCCGCCATAAATCAAATTTGAAAGTACGCAAACCACAAGGAAATCAGTTGTAAACTGCAGTATGTAGAATCCAATAAATAAATCGCTCCTCGAACTTACAGTGCAGACTAGTGCACTTATTGTTGTTCATGAGTAAACACTCAACCTAACAACAAATGTGCTGCTTTGCACGCCAAAGTTCGCGCACATATTCGTCTGTCCATGGAGCCCATAAAGTAAGTCCCAAATCACAGGACCCAGGGATCCCGACCAATTTCTGATCCCGAAAATCCCGGGATTTCTGATCCCGGGATTCTGATCGGCAATCAAATTACGGCAGGACTCGAAAAGTGCAAATAGAATCTATATGGAGAAAGCAATTGACATGCAGGCTCATATCAAGATGCGTAAAGAATAAAGCAAAACAAACCGATGCAACAGTTAACGAGAGAATACAAAGGGGTTTATATATAAATAAGACTGGACTGTTTCGCATTAAGTGTCTGCGTTACTTCACTTGATTTGAGGAAATTAATACGAGCGAATGAGTGCACAGATTTCCTCAACAACAATCAAAAACAAGGTTGTGAGCTATGCAAGCAGGATAAAGGAAATAATAAAAAGTTAGATAAGACAGGCTAGAATCTCAGGTGAACGGTTCAGTTTGACATTTTATGAATGGGCTTCGATCGCAATTAGGTGTTTTATAAATATTAACATCCATTCAATAAATTCTTACCAGAGCTTGGACCGAGTAAGGATGTCAATGACAGCTACAAACTGCCTAGATAAGAGTTTGATGTTTCTCTAGGAAAAGACATTGTTACCATCGTAACTGATGGGCCAAACGAGATGTGAAAAGTAGGCAGACTAGTTGATGCAGAGCAACATATTTGTTTGGTGCATATATGTTCTCTATAATAAGAGGTCCATTCCAGATTATAGAGCTAATGAAACAGCTGATAGTCTGGACGACGATCACGAAGATTTGGACAGTCCTGATTCATTATTCATTGAACCCGATCGCCTGCAAGACGCGCTAGATCTGACAAACGATTATGACATCAGCGCATGCAAAAAGAAAGTTGGTAAGGTAGTTTTATATTTAAAAAAAAGTCTCCAACGAAAAATGATAACGTTCTGCAAAACTATGTAAAATTCGAGCAAGGCAAAGAACTGTCTCTTTTACTGGTTTGCAAAACAAGGTGAAATAGTCTCTTGACAATGCTCGAACGGTTTTCCATTTTGAAAAATAGTATACAGAAGGCATTATTAACCGAGCTATCTGGTATGTTAAGCTTTCTGCAGAATCCATGTTGTACCAGCGAAAATTTAACAAGTTCAGTAGAATGTCGAAAATCCCGGGATTAAATCCCGTGATTGAAACACTGTACCGGGATTGGAGTCCCTACCCGTATGGTAACTACCGATATGCAAACGGGACAATCCCGAGATTCAAACCACCGACAATGAATGCCTGCAAACAGACTCCGTGTTTATTTTTACAAAGCGACTGCGAAATCGTCACTCGCGAGCTATTCAAAGCAATGTACCATAAATCCTTCTAAGATTTTCGTTTAGCATAAAAAACAACATTCGGCACACAATCGAAGCACTTCTGCACAAAAGATTTAATCACATCGATACATCTTGGTTTACGAAGTTGAAAAGTTTTTTCCCAGACCAATCAAGAAGAACCCTTCTTGGCACCGTCAATAGGTCGCAGTCACAATTTCGGCTATTACGATCCAGCAACAATGTCATCACTGTCATACTTTCTTGACGACATTCGATAAAAAAACCAAAAAAAAAACATATCCAGTCTTTCTTGAGCGTTGAGCGCAATCGAGTCATTGCCAATTAGTTTATTGTGTCGTCGACATCTGCGATTGAAATGCACACCTCAAAGAACCGCAATAACCGTTTACTAGCGGATTCTGAATCGTTGATACAGGATCCAGAAGTGACCCATATGCGCATGTTTGCACGTTTCAATTGAAACGTGCTGTATTCAGTGTTACCAATTTAGCTATTTTGTAGCTAGATTTAGCTACAAAAAGAACCTGTTTAGCTACGTAATTTTTCATTTAGCTATTGGCTACAAATTTAGCTACAAATTTATAGATTATAGATAATTTAAATTTTTGCTTTGATTGCATTAACTTACACTAGTTTATTAATATTTAAAACACACAGTGCTTAAAAATAATTTCCTCAAATTCTAAGGGAATCGTCAACGCTTTGGGTAGTACAATAGTACTACTACTATGTACTATGTCTTTCTAGGCATAGAACAATAATAATCTTTTACGAACAGTTTTATTTCTTTTGTTCGGTGCGAAGAAAAACCGTGAGTTTTGACTCATTAGGAATAAACTAAAATAGGTAAGATAAACGAAATATGTTTAATATAGAATACACATTATCTGCCTAAATTTGAAGACAAAAACCAAAAAGCTCAGGCGTAGACATAAAATTGAAATAAAACGTAGACAAAGCGTTCGCACAAAACTCTAGAAGACATTAGAAATCGTGCTCAGTAGTAAAATCAAACGTTAGAATTGTGCTAGTTATGTTTTTTTTTTCATTTTGTAGAGTTTTTCAACACAGCGAAAAATAAAGACTATATTTTCTGAGTTGGGGGCAGTTTGTTTCCATACTTCACATCGGATTTGAAGGCAGATTTTGAAAACTGTATTCCCAGTATTTTAATTGACGAGTCTACGGACATTTGAGTGATATTTAGCAAAAATTTATTACAATTTACTTAAAAGTAGTAATACTTGAAAGTATTACTACTGCCATAAAC
This sequence comes from Nemotelus nigrinus, assembly GCA_947369275.1. Lineage (NCBI taxonomy): Eukaryota > Metazoa > Arthropoda > Insecta > Diptera > Stratiomyidae > Nemotelus > Nemotelus nigrinus. The sequence continues at coordinate 74,094,263 of OX376373.1, read as the reverse complement.
ACGTGCTTAGAAAACTACATCCTAAATATTATAAATATGACAGACAAAGCAAGTGTTATGATCGGAGTCAATAACGGTGTATTTAAAAAATTGAGTCGTCAAAATCCTTTTTTAATATTAATAAGATGAGCTTGTCATTCCGTTCAGGTTTCAGTTTCTGCAGCTTGAGGATCGTTTCTTCCCCAAACCTTAAAGTTTTTACCTGCAGAAATTTATAATTGGTTCCCTAAATTCCTCTGAAGATGATACGGAGTTCGTAAACGAGGTGGTTGTCAATAACGGGATCAGTATCAAGGATCATTAACCAATAACTATGGCTAAAACTCCACTTCAGCATAGTCCAAACATCAAAAGAATGTTATTTAGCAAAAATGATTTACAAGGAGTATAACAATCAAAAACCTTTTATATCTCCTATTTCTTCAACCCAGTTTAAAGGATGCTTCTATCATGAATAAAAAAATAGAATAGAATTCTGTTGAACTTAATAAGCTCTTCAACGATTTTTATACTCTTTTATACTGTTAAATTAATAAACTACTCATAATACAATGTACATCCAATATTTTTCCATATCAATTATACACATTACCTTAATAAAACTGTTTTCCAGAACCTTGAGTTTTTTATTGTTGAATTTAGCTACACTTTTTAGCTACAAAGTGAACATTTTAGCTATTTTTAGCTATTTTTTCCCTCAAATCTAGCTACAACGGCTGGAAAAAAGTTGGCAACACTGGCTGTATTAGCAGATGCCAAAAGATGATGTGATTCCTTGATGCAATATACATGTGTATGTACTTGAAAGAGTTCCGTTCTCAGGATCGCCGCGCATTCAACAATCAACCAGACCAGCCAGCTAGTCAACCAGCCGCATATGCGTCGTGAATCACAGCAGGGGCAATTCGGTTATGAACGAGAAACACGTGTGCATCAGGCGCTATTTACGCCAATACGCCAGGTTTTCATGGCAAATGTTTGTTGCGAGATTTCCCTGTTCCCATTAATAAGCGTTACGTACTTATAAAGTAGTATCAACAATTGGTGGTTGTTTTTGGTGAGCACAATTCATTTAATTCCCATAGGGGTAGAATGAGTCGATTGTGGGAATATTGTGCTTGTAAATGATTACATGGATTAAATATTTCAGGTGCAAACGCATTTTGTTATGATCTGAGAAAGGCGAATCATTTCCGTGGTAGCCTGTCTGAACAGTTTTTCAAAATACAGTTTACGCTGCAAAGGGCGGGCAACTTTTATCAATACCAATACCAAATTCTTGACTAGGTCGATGCATACCCGGGCTATGATTTAAAGGTTTATTGGCATTCTCATTAGAGATATGTATGTAAATATTGACAAAATCAATCAAATGTGTCTAATCATTAATTGACATCATGATAAGTCCCTTGCTAATACTCAAGATCCTTAAATTAACTAATGTTTCTCTCTGTCATTACGCTTTTCACGACTTAACCACTAAATGCTCAAAAAGCCATTAATTCATCTCCACGTCGACATAATCGGTCTACAGTTGGAAGTTACAAATAAGATAATTAACGTCGACTAAGGTCAACTTGAGAACGATTTACAGACGACGCCAAGATGGGCCGAGTGCCACTTTTATTCGGGTCGAATTTCGAAGCACTCGAGCGGCAAATTCGAGGCCCTGTGCTCGGTCAAAATGCTGCAATGTCGTGAACGACCTCCTACATTAGCGCCTTTGATAATCGGAATCGTTCTGATTCTGCCGTCAGATGCATGCATATGATCCAGGGTAATTGAAAACCAGCCACACACATGCTCTCATGTGTTTTCCCAAAGTCTATACCGAGAAGCCGCGATCTATCCTTGCGCACGACGGAATTAGATCGCTAGTCATTTGGTCGACATTTGTCAATCGTCGGGCTCATGAGGCTCTTGAGCAACAATCAGATGCGGAATGGTTCCAGAAGGAAAGCTGAAGACTATACGGGATTTAACGAAAGAGAAATCCTTAAGTCGACATTGGGCAGCAATGTGTTCCTCATTAGCATGCCCCATGACCTCTACTTCCCACTGGAAGAGTTTATTGGTCCCACGCCCGAAACGATTCAGCTTTCGAGTCTCAAGTGCTCCGGATTTGATAGCACACGGAAATTCGGGATCTCCAAGGACTCAGCGCAGAGAATGTGTTCGCCATATCGTGTCTAGGTTGTATCGAGTGTTCCATCTCGCATCGGAAAAGTACCGGGCGGAGGCGTTGGCACTGACGGGAAACCAAGCGTTATCGCGCAAGGATGCTTAACACCTGATACATGTGATTCACTTTTGTGACGTTGACCGCGCTTAATCCGAATAGTTCCCGTTGTAATCACGTTGTCGCGCATCACATTTCCTTCGCACTGAGTGTTTTAGATCTGATAGTAGTGTCGCCAAGCACCGTCGGTCGGTGGTTTCCCGACATAAACAAAGTGCAAGAGTTGCTTTCGATTCGTAGATTAGCCGAATGTTTATCACATGGCCTTTCAAGTAGGAAATTGTTAACACGTTTCCTTTGGGAATGCAACCATGCTTGGATCATCAGATGATCGTGAGATTTTTGAAGTGTTTCACATATGGTGCTATGCTGGTATTCGATAATTAACAAGGGTCCATTCCCAAATAGTATCTTCAAGTTTAAAATACGGAAACAATCGCTGAACATAGCAGGCACAGTCGATTGACATCTTTCAAAGTGATGTAGATTTTCACAAACAGGTGCAGGCCAATCAAAAGTGTTTGGCAAGTAATTCAGTTATTGATGGTTTTAATCGGTAATTATGTTGAAACGTCCGCAAGCGAACAGCACTTGGTAATCACGGAGCTATCAATTACCGCGAGAAAAATAATAGCGATCGCTTTGTGATGTCTCCGCAGGATATGGGGACAGGTTCCACTTCAGAATCGCTCGTGACTGGGAGTTTGCTATCGTTCGTAAATCGTGCTGAGCTGACTAGTCACCTCCCTAACACCACTTGCAGAGCAATCGCGATGCAAATGGAGTTTCTGCGAAATCGTGAGCTCTTGCACATGTTTGTCTTTGCACTTCCTTTGCGATAGCATCAGACACTTTGCATGTGCATGCGAACGAACTTGTAATCTCTTCTTCGAACAACCCACTTAGCTGGCTAGACTGCGATGCTGCGAAACATCTGCTAGATTGGAATGCAATCAAAGTGCAAATCTGGCCTATTATAGGCAAGAAGCCCTAAGGATTCATTGGGACGAGCCGAGTGATGAATACTGAGAAGATGTTTATTTCAGTACTATATTTTAAAAATAGTCAGTGGTATTATAAAAGTGCTATTAATCTTCAGATTTATAACGAAGAACATATTTTCCCATTTGAATGATTATCCATTTTCTCTCTCCATCGTTTTGTCCTTATTAATTGAAAAACCTAAGTGTGTACATACAACTGGAATGAATTAATAAGACTATTAAATTGTCGATTTGCCAATGGAACTCGCGACAGGTGTGCCTGGCATGGGCTCACCTCGTCGAAGAAGACAAAATGAAACGCCGTGCGACACCATAGCAAAGATAGTGTTTATGCTAATTCATAAATGAAATGTTCACCGCAGGCGTTCCCATTAGATCATACTCGTTAGAGTCCTAATGAATTGCAACCTTTTTTGTTGCTTATATAAGGCCGAGTTCGATTGGAATGGTTTTGGAACATGTAACAGTAGATTTAGAAGACTGATAGTTTGTAAATGAGTTAAGTTTAGAAAATGAGTAGCTTGCTAACGCATGGTTATTTGCTGAATTTCGAAGAAAATTTAGTATTAAACTCGTTTCGCCGAAAATTCATATTTCTTTATATAATATTTATATATATATATATATATATATATATATATATATATATATATATATATATATATATATATATATATATATATATATATATATATATATTTATATTTATATATATATATATATATATATATATATATTTATACATACATATATATATAATATATATATATACATATATATATATATATATATATATATATATATATACATATATATATATATATATATATATATATATATATATAAACATATATATATATATATATATATATATATATATATATATATATATATATATATATATATATATATATATATATATATATATATATATATATTTATATATTTCAACCAAACAAGGCGTACAAAAAACACTTACAGTTAATATTTAACAATTTAAATAAATTTGTACAATACACAATATTAAAAGAATTTTAAAAATATATCCATCTTTGGTAGGGAATTGGATAGGGCATTCATGACGTGAGCACCTTAGTCAGAGCAGTTTTAAACCTAGGTCGGAAAAAGGTTGGGGAATAGTGTTTTGAGAAGCTATTGAATATTTTGCAACATCTATTGATCGGCCCATTGTTGGCGTAAACTGTGTGGTGTCGGTATTCATTGAGTAAACGTGTGTGCCTCGTCTGTCTTACTGATTCGTTGAAGGTGATCTTATTGGACAGGGACACAACATTGGTCAAGCCACTAATAACATCAAAAGTAAAGCAGGAGTATATGACTATCCTCCGCGAAGATAGACTTCATAGATTTAAGAGATTTAGCCGGTATCTGTATGAAGGTAGATTATCAAATTCGTAAGGATTATACAGATCTCTCAACGCAAATAGCAAGAACTGCTTCTGAACCGATTCAAGCCTATCGCTATGGACATCAAAGGTAGGGTGCCAGACAATACATGCATATTCGAGCAATGGCCGAACTAGAGCTATGTATAAAGACTTCGTGACCGATAGATTTTTGAATTCCTTTGCACGTCTGTTGATGAACCCAAGCTGCTTATTAGCCTTGCTTAAGACTTTGTCAAAGTGTAAATTAAAACGCAGCTTTTTATCCAAAGTAACTCCGAGGTCGATGACATTTTCAACATTATTGATTGCAAAATTATTGAGGCGGTAATCAAAATTTATATTACTGGTTTTGCTAGAAAAACTAATGACTTGACATTTACTGTCGAGATTATTTTACTTGCACCACTGCTCAAGAGAAAGCAGTTTCGATTGAAGGAAAACTGAGCCTGATTTCGATTTAATTGTGTGGTACATTTTCAGATCATCTGCATAAAAAAGGTGAGGGATGTCTGCTAAAACTTCAGAAAGATCCGATACGAAAATATTGAATAAAAGAGGCCCCACTGCCTTGTGGTACACCTGATAAAACTTCGATTTTTTGGATAGGATACCCTGAAACTTAACGTACTGCGTCCTATTTCGAAGATAAGAGTCTAACCAGTTTGAAAAGAGACCCGAGATGCCAAATTTCTGTAGTTTGGTTCGAAGAATATCATGATCTACACGATCAAAGGCCTTGCTGAAGTCTGTGTAGATGGTATCAATTTGATGCCTTTTTTCCATGCCCCAGAGAACATCTGAGACGAGAATCACGAGGTTTATAGAAGTTGACCTTCCTTTTCTAAAACCATGTTGTTGTTCATTTAGAAGAGGTTCTATTAGAGCAGTGAGCTTATCACAGACAATTATTTCAAATAGTTTAGGCAATGCTGATAGTATTGCAATACCTCTGTAATTATCAATTGACCGCCTATCACCACATTTAAAAATCGGGGTCAGATGGGATGATTTCCAGAAGGAAGGGAAAACCCCACAAGAAAGTGATTTGTTGAAAATTAAATACACGGGTAAGATAAGTGACTCCATGCATTCGAGTATGAAACTGGGAAGTAGCAAATCAGGACCAGGACCCTTGTTGACATTAAGATCTTTGATGACCTTTGCAATCTCCTCTCTAGTTAAATACATTTCACAGATGACATTTGGTGGGAATGTTTGAGAGAAAAGAATGTTAGACAAACTTGTACATGAACAAAATACTTCCTGGAAATGCTCAGCGAACAGGTCACAAACTTCGTGAGGGCATGACGAACAAAAGTTCTTTTTGTACATCGAAGTAGGGTAGCCCCAAATTTTCCGTTTGGTGTTCACAAAATCAAAAAACTTTTTAGAATCATTAATTATATTTTCACCCATGATATTAACATAGCGCTCATACGCTTCACGGGATTTCGTCAGGAATTCTTGAGTTGATTCATTATGTTTATCCTTGATATCATCTCTGACATCAGTGCTGGTTGTAATGACTTTGTAAAGTTTATTTTTTGATTCCGCAAATACCTTATTTTGTCTTTTCTCTTGATCTTTGGGGTGAACTTTTCAACGGCGTCAAAAACCAACTCATAGAATAATGATACAGCGTCATCTAATTCTAGCGTTGAAAAATTACTAGCCTAGTCAACTCTGAGAAGATAATCTGTAATGCTCTTATAATCAGCATTGCGAAAGTCATATACAATAGAGTCATTGTAAGATAGGGAAGTGAACATATAAGATGTTGATAACAACTCAACTGTGAACGCAGAGTGGTGAAGAGTGTTGCCAAAAAAATTTCCTGCATCAACAGTTGAGTTAGCCACTACATCGTCGTAGCTATTAGTAAATATGAGATCTAACCAATTTCCATTTTGGTTAGGTGTCCGAGCTATTTGCTGCAAATCATTGCCATAAAATGTACTAACTAGATTGAAATCGCTGGAGTCAAGAAGATTAAAAGGAATGAAATTATTATCAGTTTCATCAGCCGTAAATTTTAAATTTGGGCGGTTCAAATCACCGAGAATTATAATTTTATCCTCCTCATTAAAAGATGAAACTAGGGTAGAAATCACTACGCATACATAATTATAAACGGCTTCGTCTGAACCGGGTGGGATGAAGAATATTCCGATACATATATATGGTATATATATATATATATATATATATATATATATATATATTTATATATATCTATATATATATATATATATATATATATATATATATATATATATATATTTATATATATATATATATATATATATATATATATATATATATATATATATATATATATATATATATTTATTTATTTATATATATATATATATATATATTATATATATATATATATATATATATATATATATATATATATATATAAATATATATATATATATATACATATACATATACATATGCATATATATATATATACAGTGGTGGCCAAATAAAATGCGACACATACACACAAGCGAAATTACCTAGAAAATCGTATTTTTGTGGCCCTTTTAAACCAAATTTACTGGGAAAATCCCATGCGGGGCTAATTACATACCTTTTTGTTCAGGTATCGTGACAGAGTCCGCTTCGGTCACTCGTTCATTCTAGTTTGACCGTTGACGAGTAAACATGGCACCACAGCTATTGAGTGAAAAAAAGTGAGTATTGTGATGTTAAGCAACGAAGGGCTTTCTACCAGGGCTATAGCCAGTAGAATTTGTTGTCACCACGGGACTGTGGCGAGAATTTTAGAAAAAAACGCGAAGGGATCTCTTGAGCGGACACCAGGAACAGGATTTGGCAATAAAAAGACGACCCCGATATATGACCGGCATCTCAAGAACATAAGCCTGAGTGACCGAGAAAAAAAACCGCTAGGGAAGTCAGCATGGACTTCCAGGAAGCGATGGGAATAGTGATTAGTGACAGAACTACGAGAAGAAGGTTACATGCAGCTGGTCTATCAGCTCGACGGCCCCGAAAAAAAAACATCTTTAACGGTGAAAATGAGAACAGTGAGGCTGAATTTTGCCAAATCTCATCGTAATTGGTCGGAAAATGACTGGAAAAGAGTACTCTTTTCCGACGAATCCAAATGCAACAGGAACGAATCCGATGGACTGCAGTATGTAGGTCGCAGAATCGGAGAGGAACTGCACAAAGACTGTGTTGTGCCTCGAAACAAGTTCCCTCCGAGTTACATGGTTTGGGGTTGCATTTCTTATTTCGGCACCGGAGATTTGGTGTTTTTAGAAGGATCAATGAATGCGATCAGTTGATCAGCGTGATTGACAACCATGTGATCCCGTCGATGGATAGGCTCTTCCCAGTCATTTACGACCCAATTTTCCAAGATGACTCTGCTCCATGTCATCGCGCTCGTAAGGTAAGTTGTGGGTTTTTTAGAAACAACAGTTCAATACGACAGTAAAAAATAACCAAAAACTTAAAAAAATTGTTTTGGTTTCCAATAGGTTAAAGAATTTGTCGCAGAAAGGGAAATTTCGACACTGGAGTGGCCAGGAAACAGCCCTGACTTGAACCCAATCGAGAATTGTTGGGCGGAACTTAAAAGAAAACTGACGAGTCGGAGGCCCAGGACCAAAGAGGAACTCAAAAACGTCACCAAAAAAGCTTGGGAGGACGACATAGCCACTGAATACTGCCAGTTTTTGATAAAATCCATGCCTCGAAGGATTGAAACTGGGATCCGGGCTCGCGGAGGAAATACGAAATACTAGTTTTGTTAAATTAAATAAAGAATATTGTTTTTACCTCCCTACTAATACATTTCCTTCAAATTTCCTATTACGAATCCTAAATAATGGATAATTTTCAAAAATTTTCATTGCGAAAATGATCCTTTTGCTCATAAAACGGAAAAGTGGCTGTATTGTCCACAAAGAATTTTTTTGGTTCTGTTATTTTTACATTTAACGTGTAACACTATAGTTAAATTCTTAAACACCAGTTCGTATTATTTAAGCTCGGCGATTATTCTGAAAAGACGTTATATGGTGATATTCACAGGTGTCGCATTTTATTTGGCCACCACTGTATATATATATATATATATATATATATATATATATATATATATATATATATATATATATATATATATATATATATATATATATATATATATATATATATATACACTGAGCGAAATTGCTATGGTTCCACCCATAATATGGGAACAAAGCTGCGTCCAGATGAAACAGATGCGTAGATGAAACAATTTTATATTATTATTAAATAAAAAAAGCTTTATTAAGACTGATTCAGGACAGAAAGTGAAAAGAATACAAGAATTGAGGTAATGTAAAAATTAAAAGAGAAAATGTAGACATTTTTAGTGCGAAATTGCTATGGTTCCACTTTATTAAAAAATAATAAATCAATGTTTAATATTACTAAAACCAGGTTTTAATATTTAGTACTGCCTCCTTGATTTAGTATCACTTCGAAAATGCGATCTTCCATGCTGTTTATTAAATTTCTTAAGGTACTTGCAGAAATCTTTTCCCAAGCTTCTTTAATTCCAGTTTTGAGCTCTGCAGGGGTGTTATACTGCTTTCCATTTAGATAAACTTTTCGCACCAGCATCCCCCATAGGTTCTCAATTGGATTAAGATCCGGGGAACGGGCAGGCCAGCTCAGGACTTCAATTTCCTTCTGTTGGAACCACTCCTTAGTTGCTCTGGAACTGTGGATAGCAGCATTGTCATGCTGAAATTTCCAGTTTTCCGAGGAAATCCTGTCGCCGTATTCGATTAACACTTCCTCCAAAAGTTGTATATAATTTTCGGAATTCATTCGCGTTGAAATCCAACAAATCGGTGTTTTTCCGTTGTACCCAAACGCTGCCCAAACCATCACTGTGCCCCCTCCAAAATTTCGGCTCATAGCTACCTGCTTATTTTTACTCAAGTCATGCCAATAAAATTGTTGGCCATCTGGACCATTCAGATTGAATTTCTTTTCATCAGAAAAGATAACATTTTTCCATTCATCTTTCCAACCCATGTGTGTCCTGGCAAAAGTCAGTCTGGCTTCTTTGTGGTTTTTTGTCAGAGCCGGTTTTTTGCTCTTTTAGCCCATTTAAAACGACCAGATTCGTTTAAAATTTGTTAGACTCTTCTTTTTGAAATCAGGAGGTTCTGTTCCATCCTTATTTGACTTGCGGTAACGTTTCCAGACGATGCCGCACGAAGAATTGCCGTTCGTTGCCTCTTTGTTATTTTCGGACTCCCACCTTTAAATTGTTTTTTCCCATAGGTATCTCCACGATTCAAATAGTTGTTGACAACATGATTAGATCGATTTATTTTCTTTGCAATGGCACGATTCGAAAGTTCCATTTCTTTGTACGCTTTAATTTGCGCTATTTCTTCCGCAGTCAACCTGGTTCCACTTGGCATATTGGAAAATTCTAATCAACCACTACGCTTTTCACTTGAAAAATGTCCTAATGTTATAATAACTATTTCACAAACAAAAATGAATACCAAAAATTATTTTTTACACAACCTCAGACGCACAATGTTCAGAAAACACTATGTGGAACCATAGCAATTTCGCTCTTAAATAGGATTAATTTACAGTTTATGATAGCACTGACCCTCCTAATTGCTTTCAGACGAATTATAGTGCGCATTTCTAAGAAAGTGTTATCTCACTTTCCTTTTGTAAGAAACGCTGCCAGGCGATTGCAGTAGGTTGCAGAAAAAAATTAAGAAACAGATGTGGGACCATAGCAATTTCGCTCAGTGTATATATATTTACGTTATAATCAAAAGTGTTGATTATAACACTTTCTGTACTGGGTTTAGGGGATGATATGCACATGCTGTTAGGTTTTTAGTTGAGAGTATTGTTAGGTTATCAATTAAGAGGTTATCCTCAGGTTATTCAATTATATTTTTTGAAGCGATGAACTAGACTTTCTTTCGAACTAGAGTTTTGTTCTGTCAGTCAGCACTCATAGTTGCTCCCAAATCTACACTCTCACACCAAACAGGATTCGGCTTCCCACATAGAGTGGGAAAGTTTGAAATTTAATTTACAGAAGGTTGATGCAAAATTTAGAGACATGAGAATTGTAGATTGAGATTGCTCCAACGATGACGTTTGTGTTTATTTTATTTTAAACTGAATGCAAAATTCACAGAAAAAGGTAGCGTAACATATTAACTAGACTTTAAGAAGAGTGTTTTGACACAATAAATACAAGCGACCTTCAAGGCAGATTGATCAGAGAAATTGTTTATCTGCCAACAAAGATTAGCTTCAAAGACTTCAACTGTGGTGCTTTAAATATAGTTACTTAAGCTCTTAGATTCTCTGACAAAACAATCAAATAGTAAATGGACTAAACTCGACGAAAAAAGCCTCGATCGTATCTTAATGCCAACCAAAATCAAGGAAGTTTGAGTCAAGTGAGCTACAGATTTTGCCGTGTGGTGTGTATGTTTCAAATCCAAGCATGATCACTAGGCTTCGAGTTTACCATTTTTTGTGTTGTTCGCTCGCTATCTAGCACAGGGTTGCTAAGGAGGCTAATGTATTGGGGCACCTTTTCTTAGGCTCCAAAGTAAATTTTGACAACAGTTGGCGTTGGTTTCACATTTAGCTTTCCAATAAAAGGATTTACTTTTTTCACTACAAAAGGATTTACAATTGCTGAGGATAAGAGAGTATTGTTTTGTAGGTTTTTAGTTCACAGTTGAGAGAAATTAGTTATATATATATATATATATATATATATATATATATATATATATATATATATATATATATATATATATATATATATATATATATATATATATATATATATATATATATATATATATATACATCTCAGCAAAATGATTAAGGGAGATAATCTCTGGAGTGGCCGATCCGATTGAGCTGAAATTTTTGGAGGCTATAGATGTATACGGTGGGTAGGTCCATGACTTGCTAGAATTCAGATATCTTTAACGCTGTGGCGGCGGTGAGCATATTAGTGAATTTTCAGGTACTCCTATATTTCCAAGCAGTGTAAATTTTTGTTAAAAAAAGTATTGGGAATGAAAACTTATTATGTTTTGAGCTTGTCAATGATGAAGTATTGGAAATTTTGAGCCGTGTGTAGATGCTGAGTGCCTAAAAGTAGGCAAAGGTTTTTTTTCAAATTTTGATTTGTCATAACTTCTACTGAGTGTATTGATGTTGACAAAGATTTAACACACATTAATTTTCCTGACAGTGTGGGTAACCCTGTAGCTGCGGCAGGTTTCTGAAAAAAAATCCTCTTCTGATATTTTTTTGCTTTTTGACAAAAATTTCAAATCGTTGATAACCTCTGTCCATTATGTCAAATTAAAATTTTTAAAATTCCGATTTGCACAAGAACGGCAACGCATCACCAAATTACCTCTATTTTCAACACTCGAAAATTCTGTTCACGGGAACTAATGACTGGATAATCCCATGACGTTGAAATTTACAGGCCTTGTTGGTATTAACTAGGACCAGGTCTGGTAGAAGTGATGTTGAAATTCGGGTGACCCTGTGGCAGTGGTACCATCTTGAAAAATTACTGAGAAAAAAACTGCTTTTGGCAAATAACTTCCGATTCAGCCATCACATTTTAACAAAATTCACATGGACCATATTTTAGACAACATTTGGTGAAAATTTGGTTGAAAAATTAGAATAGAGTTGCCAGTTATGGTAAGTTTTGTCTCCTAAATCTTGCAAATTTGCTCAGCAAAATAAAGCTACTTTCTCTATAACCTCCAGTCCAGTCATGAAATCAAAACGAAGTTCATGCAGTAAATGGATCTTAATGTAAACCAAATGTCGCAGGATTTTGTGGAATTTCTCTACTAAGCGATTATGTCATTAGATTTGCAAATGGGGATGGCCCTGCAATGAAAACTAACAACAAATATCAACGTTTTGAAAATTTGAAAAGTTTTGAGGGTGGCAACCCTAAAATTATTTTCATCCGTATAACTTCCAGCGCAGTGATTCAATCGAAACGAAATTCGCAGGGTGGATTCAACTTAACGTGAAGCAGATTTGGTATATATTTTACTTTGCTGCTAACACAGGGTAACAGCATTAGCCATTTTCGTAAATATTGCACCAACAGATGCTTCAAATTACATACTCATATGCGAAGCATTTGCAATGTAAATAAGGAACCAATGTTGAAATTTTCCGAGTTTTGAAAATTTTTCGGATGGCAACCTCAAACGACGTTTAACCACTGAAACTCTCGATTAAATCTTGCGAAGAGAATGAAATTCAAAGGATAAGTTGATTTAAGTAAGAGCTTGTTATGGTAAACTTATTGCTGCTTCGTTGGAAAAGTGCTGCCAGCACTGAACATTTTCATCATCTATATGATAGTTGGGTTTGTTGCTTTGGATAAGGAATGGTTGATATGATACTACACAAAAGTGTATAACGTTTTTCCATATTTTTTTGTCACTCAAACACAATTGAATGAGCATTCCTACAGTAGTGTGTGCTTTCGATTCCGTATGGCGCGAATGTCCTCTGTTTAAGTTGATCAGGCTTGGATTTTCGGAAAACGTGATAAGACTTGCAGCAAGCTTTCTTGCCAACAGGCAATACTATGGCAGCGATAATGGAGCAGATTCTGCCAAAGGATCTGTGACATCAGGAGTTCTACAAGTTATATGTTTACCGTTGACCTCCCCATTCCAGTGGGCCAACCTCAAGTCCAACTTCTTCAATATGCCGATGTCACGCTCTTATTCGCGTCGAGCCAAGATCCGCTCAAAGCACCGAAGAGCCTGGAATACTACTTGGCAGAATTAATTCTTTATTTTGACGAATGGGGCATCAAACCCAATAGCAGTAAGATACAGCTTTGTGTATTTCGCAACCCATCTAAGTATCGGGGATCGCAAACTATTCGCAACAAGACCAAAAAACTCACTGTCTCGTTTACTCGCAGATTACTCCCAGCTCATCACTAAAGTAACTCGGTGTTGATTTTCACGAATTTGTGAAGTTTAATCCTTATGCGCGGCGTAAAATCAAATTGGCAAATCCGCATTTCAACGCATCATAAATCTCTTCGCTAAAAAGATGGACATGACCACTAAAACTAAATCCATTTGCTATTAGAACCTAATCCGGCATATTCCGACTTATGTTTCCTCATCCGGTACTACCTGTTCAAAGAAGCGCAGGACTGTTTATCACCTCAATAGGGCTGTTTATCAGCACAACAGGACTGTTTATCAGCTCAACTGGGCTGTTTATTAGCTCAACTATCAGTTCGAAGATCATCGCTTAAGTCATGGGCGGCCCAAAATTGCTGACATTATCCACGCATGACGTCACCTTCCTCCTCCTCATTGTCTATGTCCAGAACCGGCATTCTATACCTACTTACTTTGATGCAATGGGCGTGTGGCTGCTTCTCAGAGCCTGCTCTGAGAAGTAGCCACATTTTAAGCCCATCCGCGTCGCAAGAAGTATGATTTCAAACAAGAGATATTGAAAATATTTGCTAAGCTTGATGTGTACAAATCTGCCGGACTTGATTTTATTTCACATCTCGTACAAAGTATTGCATCTCCGTCTTTGCCAGCACCTTCGTCTTAGCTCTGCCTAACCTATCTAATTTGTCGTGCTCGCCTGGAGTATTCACTTCCGCATGGAAGCTTTCACACGATCAGTTTTTGCTCCACAAGGGGCGAGGCCTATGATGTCTCTAACTACCGATCACTTGTAACAGTGTACTCGTACACCGGTTTCTCCATGTTTTTTTGGATGGAGTCAAGGCTTGCGGCCACACTTCCGTGCAGGTAGTGGAGGGAGAATGTGAGGGAGAAGGTAAAGCCAAATTCACTTCCTTTTCATTGTAAATGACTTCGTTTCCTTCATTTTTAATCCGATTCATAATTTTCCTAACGACAGCACCCTCGATTTGGCATATTCTCTTGATCGGCTCTCGCGCAATGATTATTGTGTTGACGGAAATTGCAAATAGGGACCTGCGAAGCACTATCACTTGGAACTCAGCGAATCCTGTTGCGTTCAATGCATCGAAAACCTAATACGGTCTGTTTTCACTTGTGATGGGCTCAAAAACGCCAAACAGTTTGAAAAAAAAAAAACGTTTGGCTGCAAAAAACGAACGAACAGTTTTTCTAAACAGATACAAACAGTTTTTCTAAAACGAATTTTTTTTTCTGAAACGAACAGCATTTCTAAAATAAACCGTTTTTCTACAACGGATAGTTTTTCTATAACTAAGCGTTTTTCTAAAACGAATCGTTTTTAATAAGCGAATCGTTTTTCGTTTTTCTCAAACGAATCGTTTTTCGTTTTTTTTAAACGAACCGTTTTTTAAAAAAGAATCGTTTTTCGTTTTTTTAAAACGAATCGTTATTCGTTTTTTTTTAAAACGAATTGTTTTTCATCGTTTTTCGTTTTTTTTTCAAACGAACCGTTTTTCGTTTGTTAAAACGAACAGTTTGGCATTGGAAAACTGTTTAGCTACGGAAAACAATATTTTCGAACTTGCGAGTATTTTCGTACTTGGAAGTATTTTATTCAAATATTCAAAAAGTTTTTAGGGCAAAAGGAGCTGAAATCGGACAAAATCGGCCAATTTTGGGTTAGAATGGTTTGGGACATAACGGGCGAAGACCTATTGCTGTGATATAAAAATTTCGGTTTTGTAGGGGAGTAAGGGGTTTTTTGGCCATAGTTCGGCAAAAACTGCCTTTATCGCGCTTTCGAAGGTTGGAAATGGTCGGGGAGTATTTTAGTGATATTTTAAGGGCGAACAATTTTTGATAGGGGAAATTGCGCAAAAACGTCCTTTTTTCCAATTTTTTTGTTTGGTGGAGCATGAAATCGGGGACCTTTCTGAGTTGTTTTGGGCGAAATTTCCATACAAGTGTAGGAAAAAGCGGCCTAGTTTCGAAAATACGGCAAAATGAAATCCGCTGGAAAAACTAAAAGTAGCACTAAAAGTGCCAAGGAGGAAAAGGTTGAGATCCTTTTTGGTTCATCAGTTGGCGTCTCCGGGTGTGCTGAGATCCTCCTCGTGACTGCAGGTCGCCACGAGGGTGTCTCTATACCTACCGGGGGTGTAAAATTTACGAGACCACGGTAGGTAAGGTGCCCCTGGACTCATGCCCAGTCTTACGGAAGAGGTTGGCCCCCTAGTGGGTGCATGTTTAATAAACGAGATAGTTTTTTATTTCTTAATAAAAACTTCATGCTTCAGTGAGGCGAAGTGGAAATCCGACTATTTTAGATTAGGAAAAGTTTGGTATCAGATATCTTTCGATGAAAAGTCATATAGATGACAACTGGATTGGTTGGTCCTATCTTAGTAATGCTTTTTAATTTTGTCATTTGAACGAATACAGGAGGTGTTTTTTGCATACAATAATATGAAAAACAAATTAAATTGATTGAATTTGATCGTTTTCCTTTAGATGGTCCCTAGGTTGGTGAAAGTCTTGCCAAATAAATGACTGACTATTGAAAAGTTACGGGCAAGCTGCACAGACTAATGACTCAAAACAGTGGTTTTTTTTTAAAAAAATAGTTCGTTTTCGTTTGTTGAAAACAAGGAGAAATGCCTATCACTAGTTTTAACTCAAGTCTTACCCTCTTCCGGCTGACCACACTATTTTTGTTGATGCTATAGGTATTTTCGATTCACCCTTGCTAAATCTATGAGGTTATAGTTTGTTTTCATCCACTTTTGTCACTCAACAGCTTCTCTTAGATTTTTTAGATTCACACACATATTAACATGTGTCTTTTCAGGAACACCGTCAACAATTTATAAGTTTAATGTTTTGTCCACCCTGTCAGATTAAAATTTTCGAAATTCTGCTTACCCCGTGTTGTGTACGATTATTAACATGTCAAACTAACAAATGTCAACAATCAATTCCACTTTTCGACAACAGCGACATCCCCCTCTAAGCGGGCAAAACGCAAAACCTAATAAAATTAATTTTATTTTAAAAACCATATGTATGATATATATATAGGAGAAAAGGACTTGAATAAAGCAGTCTGACTTGATAAGCCAAAAGAATCGGTGACCATAAAGGCTTTGTTGATAAAATATATTTACGCATATTTTATTTACTTAAGTGCGTCTGAGCTGAAGGTAAAGGGGCGGTTCGATTCGCCACGCGAAAGCGACGGCTACTTGAATTTGCAGAAAGGAAATTATATTCCCCTTAACTCGTTTAAAAAAAAAGAAAACACAATTGTTTCGTTCTTACCTGGTTTAGGTAAAAGCGAACAGCGCATATTCCATATTATTTCACCGGAAAACCACCACTCTTCCTTCTAATTGAAAATTTTTTGAGCACTCGGAATTTCTATATACGAAAACTGGACCTCTTGCCGTGATACAAAAATTTCGGTTTTGTAGGGGAGTAAGGGGTTTTTTGGCCATAGTTTGGCAAAAACTGCCTTTACAGCGCTTTCGATGATTAAAAGTGGTCGGGTAGTATATTAGTGATATTTTAAGGGCGAAAACATTTTTGATAGAGGAAATTAGGCAAAAACGACCAGTTTTTCCAAAAAAAAATTTTTTGTCTAGCATAAATTCGGCGACCTTTCTGAGTTGTTTCGGGCGAAATTTCCATACAAATCTGGATAAAAGCAGTCTAGTTTCTAAGATACGGCAAAATGAAATCCACCGGAAAAACTGAAAGTCTGAAATACGAATGCAAGTATGAAATACGAGTGCATATTAATATTAGGATACTATTAAATCACTGTTAGATTGAAATGAATCAAATGGACGAAATTTATTGGGTAAATTCTTGATTACATGTATAGCTCACAAAAATACTCGTACCTAGTATTTTTGAATTTCGTACTAGGTACTGGCTGTTCCAAAAAAAATACCTGTTCCATATACCTGTTCCAGTATTTACGGTTCATCGCTAGTATGGAGCACCCGCTGGAGCAGAAACTCCCTCGGCCTAAATTCTCGCACAGCCGCACTCTGTTCTAGTCCATGCTGAGATACAATCCAGTCTCACAGCATCAAGATTAGCTTGCTGTAAGATCAGCAGATTGGTTGGCAGCCAATGAAGCAACACGAAAAGTGCCTAAGTTGGGGTGGAGCGGAGCGCTCCAGTTACCAGTAGTGCAGCCATCCTCCGCACTTTTTGAAACTGTCGTTTGCAAGTAGCCTTAAGAGCAGCCCGTCACCCTAAACAATAGAATTGGCTCAACCACCGAGGCATAAAGCCAAGCAACAGTAAGAGGCTATAATCCCCAATGTGCTCATATGGCTCTTTTACAGAAGTGAAGTAAATTGAATGTCTTCTGCGCTCTTTCTGTTATATTGTAGCTCCATAGTAACTTCGAATCAAGGATAAGCCTTAATTACTTGACCCTCTTGCTCAGATCAATGGATACCAGCCGCAAGGATGCCATCAGGGCCCGGGAATTTAAACGGCCTAAATGTGTTAATAGCCCACCTAAGTTGAGAATTTAGTTTTTGAACGACGGCATTAGGCTGGAAGCTTGCTCCGTTTGGAGCACCGCTTCCAAAGGACAATAGTTGCCCGGAAAATGTGCGTTCATAGGAACGTTTAGAGAATCTGCGCTCGAACTAGTTCCGAACTAAACATCGAGAATTTCTGGCATACCAATATATGTTCTAGATTTCATTTCATTGCTTGAGTTTCTTGAATGCCACATTTTAAATCATACAGAAAGGAGATCAGCCAGACATTTTACTTCATCAGAACTTGAAAATTGCACCTTTCAGGCCGTCGCTCTGGTTAATCGAACACGTTTGACTGATGTACATACATTAATGTTGTTTATGTTATAGTCTTATATTTATGTCATTTTTACACTTATAATATTATTTTTATATTTAATTTTTAGTTTTTTTATCCGAATGTTCTTATAAAAAATTTAACAAGTTTCGTTATTTTCATTTTTACTACTCGACAGGTTATGATGACTCAGACGAAATTATGATGAACAATTAATTTAACATAGGCAAGAATATTAAAATTAATGTCCAAACATCGCTTAATACATTCGCAGCCACCAATTTAACAAATATTTCGCTTTATTGCACCGGCATCTGTGTCAATCCATACACATTCACGAAAAATCTCATCATTTAAAGAACCTAATCTCGAACATACTTACCCACATTGGGGGCGAAAATACAACGAGGCAAAGAAAGATAATTCCAAGCGACTCAAACTGAATGACTCAAACTGAATAGCCTTCTCATTTCTCTACCCGAGCACACTAAAGACGGTGATTTTCATAAATCGCTCAACAGATAGCATACAAACAACATCTGTACACACTCATATGGTGTACCAGCATTAATGACGAACGGTTGGCTTAACCGTCGCGTCAGTACGGAAAGCTCCACAAATACTCGCAGTTGTTTTGCGTTTGCTTCAGCTCCAATTCGTTTGTCTCATATGGTTTGCGAGTCGTGGCATGGTATCATTTCTTCTTTTGGAGCTTCACTGATTCCTACACTCAACTCTGTGCTGAGCCAACATTGTGGCCAAATTGGAAAAACTAAAAAAGTCGACTGAGAAATCCGAAGTACCAATACTCCAACGAGAAAGCGGTGAAACACAAATTGCCCCCTGCAGCACTCTTCTCTGCGCAGAAACAGCACACTCTGCTTCGACCAACATGCAATGCTTCCAGACCTGTAGCCTTAATATAGAAGCCTCGACTCGAGGTTGATTGGTCTTAATATGCCAGCAAACCGGTCTTGCAAGCCTCCGTAACGGCCTGGTAGTGTTTGGGCAAACCACATGCCTGTATTCGAGTGGGCTGGCAATGTATTGTTGACTCGCAGCTGCTCGTACGGGCAAAATGCTGGCAAACGGCCATAAAACAACGGATGTTGGTACGGAGAGAGGTCGGGGGCCTGAAACATCGTCGCTTGCTTGTGTAGAAAGCGGCCGAGCGGAATCAGCCGTTGCTGTTGAAACTGAAATTCCAACAGTTCATTTCGTTGCGCTTCGTGGTCGATATCATGGGAAAAGTAAGTGACGGGGATCTGCTGATTTCTCTTTGAAAGATTAGTTCTAATTATGCAATTGCATTTGTCCCATTGCAGTCCCGAGTCCTGACGCTGATTGAGAAAATCAACATAATCCGCGAGTACCTGCGCACCAAGCAGACTCATGGCTTGGCTGCGATGTTCAGTTGTCACCGCGGCCAAGTCCATCATATTCTCAAGCACAAAGACGAGTATCTGGCGGACTGGCTAGCGACAAAAGATCCGAGCCGAACACGAAGACCACGCTGCAAAGTGCTGAACGCGCTCGGCCTGATCTTGTACGAGTGGATTCTGCGCTGCAGCCGCTACGGCATCACGCTCAGCGACGAGATGATCAAGATGACGTCCGTCGAGATTGGCAAAATCTTGAAGTATCGGCTCTTCAAGCCGAACCCGAAATGGTACCAGCGCTTCAAGCTCAAGTACAAGCTGCATCAGGTCACGGACTGGAGTCAGTGGAGGCCCCCGAATCCTGGAGCCGCGCAGCAGAGCTTGGACCTAAACGATATCATCAACGACTTGCGAGCCGTCCATGGCGAGTCAGTCATTCCGAACTATGTGCAGCTGAACGACGAGGAATTCAAGGACCTCACAGTCCGATGCTATGGGAATGAGAACGTGGCCGAGGCGCTGGGCGAACTCATATACGGCCCGGACGACACTTCACCTGTCCCGATCGAAGCGGAAGTCGACATGCCGTTGGACCATTTCGGAGAATCATCGAACAGTTACGGAGGCTACGTCTCGTACAGTAATGACTCTGAATCAGAGGTGAATTGTACTACTATCAGTAGCGATAACGATAACTCCAACGGAATTGTCGAAATCATCACGAATACTACACAAAGCATCGACGAGGGCATTAATGAGATGGAAGCGAAGCCCATCGAGAACTATCGCGAAGCATTGAACGCTCTGGGGCCACTGGAGCAGTTCGCGCTAATGAAGGAGGACATTCGAGCGGTGGGTCTCATTAATCAGTTGGAGATCATCTTTCAGGAACATATGAAAAAAGAGATGGAACATTAAGCGGGACTTGATTCAAATATTGATTATTGATTACTGTATTTGCAAGTACTGATACACATAAGTACGTAATTTTAGATTTAAGTTGTAAATTAATATTGTAGCTTAGAGTATAAGTTCGCTGTTAATTTTTGAATATTGGAATAATACAAACGTTGCATTTGGTAATTTAATTTTTATTTGCGGAAAAATCGAGACTGTTTCCTTTTTGACTTTGCATCGTGATTGACTTTGATGTAATCGCCGCTGGCATCAACGTGCTAATGGCCAAGCCCATAATTGTTAAATCCAGGACTTCTATGGAGATTGAAACACATGCAGCAGTGCATGAGGTTCAGTTTTGAAAGAATGGCCCTGAAAAGCCGAGATTATTACACCGTTCTTCGAACATGACGACAATAAACTGAGATCTCTGGATTTCAGGTGCTTGTCTTCCAGCCTTAGAAACAGCCGGAAATAATTAAATTTATTTTAGCTACAGGCTTTAAAGAGACAGTTTTATGCATTAAGTTCGATTTTCGGTTAATGAATCTGAGCTTATTCTTGCTGAGCCAGATATTACATTGCAAGAATCTTTCAGAAAACCATGGCAAGTTACAGCTGCTTTGCCATTGTGAACTCTCATTGTGTTACTCATCTTTTAAAACATGTTTCGCTTTAAAAAAAATCCGCTTGCATGTTTTCTGAGTTTAGAAACTCTACTCTGGATATTTTGTTTCTTCATAAATATTTTTACTAGTCAATGCTCCCTCTCTTTTACCCATGTCCAAGATATCCAAGCATTGACAATGCCCTTATAATTTCCGATACAGCGTCTATCACTACTTTTGAAGATGGGTGTGAAATACGATAGTTTCCAACAGGGTGGGAAAACTCCAGACGAAATTGATCTGTTGAAAAAAATATGCAAGGGAGTTATAAGCTGCTCTACACACTTGCGCAAGAAAGTTGGAGCAAAGAGATTGGGCCCAGGGCCTTAGTTGCAGTCGAGTTCCGAAATAGCTTTATGTATTTCATCACGTGAAATTTCTAAGTGGCTGACCAAAGCTGTTGGAGCGGAATGAGAGTAAGAAATGTGTGAGTTTGGTGGGTCTGATGCATTAAAGACAGTCTGGAAAAAATCTGCAAATAAATAAAAAATCTCATTAGGAGAGGAAGAAGTGATATCATTAATGAACATCGACGTTGGATAAGCAGTAGTTTTTCGCTTAACATTTACAAAATCATAAAATTTTTTCGGGTCTCGGATTATATTTTCGCCGGTAGTCTTAAAGTAGTTGTCATAAGCCTCATGGGACTTTGTTTAAAACTGCTTAGCAATTTCATTATATTCTTCCTGAACTAATGTCAATATTGTTTTTAGTCCGCTTATAAAGTTTGTTCCTACGATTTCGTAATTACGATTTCGTTTGTTCCTACGATTTCGTAAAGGTTCCTATCAAGCCATGGCTCAGACAGTTTATTCTATTTTTTAATCTTTGGTACATATCTTTCAACGGTAAAAAGTGGAAACGGCTTCCTCAAGGTCTAACGTTGAAAGAATATTCGTCCAATCTATAGAGTCATGAAGATGGTGAATGCTTTCATAATTAGCATTACGAAAGTCATATACAATTGAATTATTGTACGTTCTTAAGTAAATAGAATCAGGAGTGGCAAGTTCAACTGAGAATGCTGTATGGAGCAAACTATTACAAAAAACATTATATGTGTCATTAGTTGGACTTACCACTACTTCATCATAAGCATTAGTGAACACAAGATCTAACCAATTACCATTTTGGTTGGGAGCCGGACAAACTTGCTGCGAAATCATTGCCATAGAAGGTACTCATAAGATTGAAGTCGTTGCGATCTGAAAGGTTTACGAGGAGCAGGTAAGTGTCATTTTCATCGGAAATGAAAAATAGATTGGGGCGATTGAAATCTCCCAGGAATATAATTTTGTCCTTTTCGTTTAGGGATGATACGAAGGAAGATACAGATACCGATTCGTCAGATCTGGGAGGGATATAAACTACACCAATGTAAATCGATGTATTATTCAAAAAGATTTGAACAATTAAGTGCTGGAACATTACGTTTGGTGTGGTATTGATGCGTTTGCTTGGAAATTCGTTGCTCACAGCAATTAAAACGCCACCTCCTTGCGTCTGGCCTGTAGATCAGTAGTCGCGATTATCTCTGTAAATAGACCAGCTACTGTCAAGAATTTCTTCGTTTGTATGTGAATCATTAAGCCAAGTTTTCGTGAAGGCAAATGAATTAAAATGGCAAATTCGGCGTCAAGAAGACGCCTCTTAACCTCTCACACCATCACAATTGTGGTAAAACAGTTTAAGGTTTGTGTGTGTTTTGTTAGGAAAAATTCCTAACAGAGTGGTCTGGTCTTTGAGGAGATGCAGACGTCGTCAAGTTATTAATTTATATGGAAGTTCCCGTTGCCGCAGTGGATGCAAAATTTGCAGTCCCTTTGTTATGGTTTCTCAATGGATAATGGATATATATTGGCCACGCTATTGCGAGCTTTTAGAGAAGAGGAAAAGGAAATATTAGAATCAGGCGATTTCAG